>CM040244.1:221983190-222583190 GCA_022545495.1 Chrysanthemum lavandulifolium | reverse complement strand
GGAGGAGTGAAAGATGGCTTGTGTGTGTGTTTTACAATTAATTCACAAGCTTAAAATCTTCCACTCCAACTCTTATGCTATTTATACAAGTATGGTTTTAACTCTTTCTAAAGGACAAGCGACGGATTCTGAAGACAAAATCTTGATGTATTTTGTCTCATTCTAAAACTATATTGGGTAAGTGACAAGGTTGCTTTCTTCTAGTCGGTGATGACACCGAGCACGATAGTTAGCCATTCGGGAAAGTTGACTTTGGTTGATAAGGACTTCGTCTTATATGTTCAAACTTATCCCGCCTTGTCCTACTCATTCTTGATCTTCATTTCCTTGATCTTCAACTTGGTTTGTCTTGATGTAAGTAGTTGGTGAGGAGTTTGGGATTCGGTGAGTTATTGTCATCACTCACCGAATCCACCATATTCTTCTTGACTCGGTCTTCACCCCTTAAGTTCCGCCTTCTTGAATGAAGAGACTTCTTCTTTGTCTCTTCTTCGAGTATCTCGAAGATGACTCACCGAGACTATGCGCTCGGTGAGTTGTTAATGTTTAAAGGATTAAACACTTAGGATATTTTCTATTCAAATCCTAGACATAAGGGGTTTGGGTATTTACCGAACCCAACAATCTCCCCCTATTTGGATATACAAATAGCCTAAGTGTTTGATCAGTGTAAGTGAGCAATTGGCTTCTTCTTACACTGAATGTACTAATGAACATAATAAGGAACACTTAATATTTTAACAAAATATACATCGTTTATTGATCAGGTTACATGGTTCCTATCACTAGTACAAAAGATAAATAATACAACATAAGATGTCAATCAAGATGGATTCCCAGTGCTTCTAGCTTTGGTTTCTTCTTGAGGAGTGTTTCTTTGTCAGGGTGCTCTTTTATCTTAGCATTCAAGTCATTGCAGAACCTGACGTTTGCTGGAGTTTGGATTTGAGAGGCCACTGGTAGATAACTTACCATTGTACCCACCCCTGCAAGATCAATATCACTCCACCTTTGGAATGTTGGGTTTCCATAGACATCAATAAAGAAGAGTCCTCTTCGTGCTCTTCAATGCAAAACAGATTAAAAACTTCACACCTTCAGTAGCTCCACATTGCGATCCGGCCGGGCGCTCGATTTGAGCTCGATTCAAACCTCTTCCTTTTGCCTTGGGATGATTAAGGTTGAGATCCTTGAGGTGCAGTTAAAGCTGGCTGAATTCCGAGTTGTGCTGGTGCTTCCCTCAGTCTTTTATACCTTTTGCTTAGGGATTTCATCAGCTCCTTAACTACTGCATTCTGTTTCTTTGATATGATGGGACCAAGCTCATCAAGTTCAGTGATCCCAAAGTCAGTGAACTTCATGGGATCATGAACCTCAAAGTGCCTTTTATCATCCCCATGTAGACATTCATTGCCAGTGGTTTGGACTTGGGGATGATTCTCACATCGATGATCTTTTCGGTGTATACGCTTTTCATTGACCAATTGTAGTGGTCAATTCTTTCTTCCCGATGCCGCAGACTTTCTGTTCTTTTCATCCGGTTTCTTCCTCATTCGACCATTTGAGCGACTGAGCATCTTTGAACTTTGTCGGCTGACCCTTTGAAGCTTTTATGATCAATTCCAATGTTTCGACTTCCTCAACTACTACTTGTACTAGTGCTTCTTTGATTTTCTTTCTTCCTCGATCGGTTTCTTTCTTTTGTCTTATTTTTCAAGAAAGGTCATTATTTGTTGTGGAGTAAGCAGTCTTGTGTGTTCCGATTACATATGGAATCTTCTCGGGCTCGGTGTTTGCATTATGGCTTTTCCTTTATCTGGCACGATGAAGAAGATGCTACCAACGGAGGTGTTGTTGTGATGATTGGTGGTGGTGTTGTTACTCTCATTGTCATTATTGTTGTTGTTGATGGTGGTGATGCGATGAGATAGGAGTTCTTGAGGCTGGTTGGTGGCTCCCCTCGGTGTGAGAGGAGTCTCTTGATGGCTCTCTCCCCTCAGCTATTCTTTGCAACACGGTGAGAGCAAGAGTTGCCTAGGATCTGGGGAGTTGGGTTGCTTGACCTTTGAAGGCTTGGTATATCTCCGTGACCATGGCCTTGATGTCGGTTGTATCTTGTTGAAGGCGGTGACTTGTTCAACAAGATTAGCTGAGATAATTCGAGGCGGTCATTCTAGGCCCAAGATTCCGAGCCATAGAAGGCGCCTTAGTCGGTTGTAACTTGAGCATCCAAAGAACCCAGTGTTGTTTGAAGAGACTGAAGGGAGGACTGAAGACCCTGAACATTTGCAGATTTAAGCATGTGGATCAGTTCCTCCAGCACTTTGGAGTTAAGTGTTGGGTCTTCCTTCACGGAGTCCTTTATTTCATCCAGCTTGGTGTGAGACTCCTGAAGGTTGTTGAGAAATTTCTTCAGGTTGTCATCAAGCCTTTCAAGATTATCATACATGAAATCCCTGTGCTCATCAGCGTTTGTATGGGCAGCAATAACTTCAGCTTTCAAATCGGCATAGCTAGCAGCTACTTCAACATGTTGATTCCATAAAGTATCAGTGACTCCAGAGTATAACTTCCTTGAGGCCTTTGTAATCCACATAACCAGCTGTCTTTTAGTCGGAGGAAGAATGTTGTCAAATTTTGAAATTCCTCGGGACGGGATGAAGCGGAAGAATCGAGTCATGTTCATCGAGTTTAGCGGTGACTCTTGATCTCTTGTGGACCCGGTGATGCTCTTGTTCTTGAGGTTGAACATTAGTGTCCATGTCTTCCCTACTGAAAGTATTTCATCTTCACCGTCGATGACTCTTCATCGAAAAATAATATGTCGATAACCTCGATAATAGTCAACAGTCGATGGTGGTGATGGGTTCCATATCGTGGTGGTATTTTCCTCTCGAGTCTTTGTCCCCATGCTCCTTCAAGCACCGGTGGGTGATTCAGTGCTATCCCTAGAAGCGGTGGCGGTAAGATCCCTATCGGTGGGTTGTTCATTTCCTCCGAGTCTTTGAGATCATTCTTTTGGCCCTCGGACAAAAGGCGTGATTAGCGAGTGTCATCCTTGGGCGGTGTGGGCGCTCCCTACCAGTGGGTTGTTTGTTTCCCTCTAGATCTTGGGAGTAGTAGTTGGACCAAGGGCAGCGGCTGTGATGTATCGGTGTCCTTCGTTGTCACCGGGGTGGATGATGTTTGGCCTCCTTTGGGTGGTGATCGATCTGGGGCTTTCTTTGCCTTTTAGGTGTGCTCGAAGCCTCGGGGCCACGAGACTTGGGTTTGGTCTTAGTCCCGATCGAGACTTCCCTTCCTCTTTTAGGGCGGGGTTTGGAGACCTTGAGTCCCTACAGTTGTTCTGACAACCATATGGGCCGTCAATTCAATATCGGTGACTTGGGATGGGTCTTTTTGAAAATTTGATTGACTCAGGATACCAGGTAAAGTACAATATTTGTATTCTTGAGGATAATTGCAACCCAGTAACACTTGTAAAGCGCATGAGACAAACCAAGGATACGAAACGTATTTCGTCCTAGTTTTGCTCAGTTGCTTGGTTACGAGATCACTGTAAATGATCTCCCATATGTCGAGAGTTATCCCTGTCATCAAGCAATATGCCACCATCAACTGAATAGAGTTAACTTGTTCAGTGGATGAGTGGTTCCCATCGAGAACCTGAATCACAAATGTGAACAGGATCTTCCAAGCCGCAGAAATGAGTTCTTGGTGCGGGGTTACGTCCAAAACTTTGGATCTAAAACAATTTTTAACCCATCCTTAAGCGTGAAGGGTTCGGGATGGGCAACATAGTTACGAATTATAGTCTAACCACATTGATGTACAAAATGTTTTATAGTCCGGGGTGAGTGACTTTTCCCCATGAAAAGACTAAATTTGATGAGATACTCCACAGAGTGGTGCGAGGTCGGTCTCATCGATGGGGTGTCGGGTCATAGGCCATGCTTGTTGCCCAAAACTCCACGAGGAGGTTTTGGTACATAATAGAAGGGGTGAGTAAAGGCTTGTTTGAGTGGGCAGTTGAATAAACTTCATGATTCCCTTATAGGCTAGGACATCAGGGGGTATTCAAAAGTGCCTATAACATTGTTTGTTTTAAATTCAACATTATCAAGATCTCCTACCCACTGAGGTGCAAAATGAAGGCTTTGTGTTCTTGCCATTTCCATTGAAAGATTTTTTAGGGTTTTAGAAAATATTTGATAAGAACAATCAACAGTTGAAAACTTTTTGTGTTTGGTGAAGAAAAATCTTTTGTAAATGTTTACAGAGAATATTTTACTGAAAACTGTTTTGAGGATTAAAGAACACACAAATATTTTTGGGTTTGAGAAGGTATTTTGACAGAGTTTTGTTTCAGAAATTAATTTGTGTGTGTTTATGAGGTTTTGAGGGGGGTATTTATAGAGTGGTGAGTGGGGTAAATTTTGCATAGATGAGGATTTGTAAAGTCGGTTTTTAAAAGCGTTTCATTTACCTCATTTAATGCCACCACTCCACTACCATGATAATTTCCGGTTTTCAAGGGAATAGTTGCGATGCACAAATAAAAGTGCATTTTGCGATAATAAAATATCCTTAGGATATTTCTTGTGAGAGGAGGCATTTAATGCCAAGTGGGATAAGGTAAGGTTTGAGGACCCTTGACTTGGATGACGGTGGATAAAGAGACATATATTCCTATATTAAATTGGTATGTTTACCAACCTAGGTCATTTAAGTAATCGATACTTGGTGCATTTAGTTACTCATTCAATGCTCAATATCCAAAGTCGGGGTCCAGAATGAGTCTTACTCATTCGGTGAGAAGGTTGTATTGGGGTTTTGTTAGGGGAGCATGGACCATTTCGAGAGAACTCACCGAGATTGGGATTGATTTTCGAGTTCTTGACTTTCAATGTCAAGCATTCCCAATTCGACTTCGGTTTCTGAAGGTAGGTTCATCTAAGGGTTTGGTGAAGATATCGGCAAGTTGATATTCGATGGGGATGAAATGAAGTTCTATGTCTCCTTTCATTATGTGGTCCACGATGAAATGATATCGATATCAATGTGTTTGGTTCTTTGGTGAAGGACGGGGTTGTTGGAGATTGCAATGGCCTTTGGTGTTATCACGGAAGATGTGTACCATTTTGTAATGGATGTCATAGTCATGAGTTGACTTTTCATCCATATTACATTGGCACAACATCTGCTGACCACATACTCGACGGTGAAGACATAGCCACCGATTGTTGCTTTTAGCACTCAACACCGACTTTCCTCCAAGAAATTGACGGGACCACGAGGTACTTTTACATCCATGTTGCGACCTGCATAATCAGTCGAATACCATTTGAGGTCAAACCACAGCATTTTGGATAGTAAAGTCCAAGGCTTGGAGTTCCTTGGTGTCGAGGATTCTTTTGGCTGCGATGAGATGGGATTCTTTGGGATTGGTGATATCTTGCTATTAGGCAGATGAGAATTGTATATGCAGTGCAGGCGATTAGATACATCGGTGAACCTACAATCCCACGAAATAAGTTTGATTGATTGAATTGCGGTGAGATCGGATCCAAGGTTGTTGGGAGGGACCATTGGTGTCTTCACCGAGGCACGATCGGATATCTCATATTTCTTCAAGAGATTTACGGTACATTTCTCTTGGTGATGGAATTCCTTTATCGGTTTTCACGATTTGTAGTCAAGGAAGTATGTGAGTTCACCCATCATGCTCATTTCAAACTTCTCTGTCATCAGTTTTCAAGTTTGTTTGCAAAGAGTATAATTTGTTGAGACAAAGATGATGTCATCAACATATACTTGGACCAATATCACATCTTGCTTTGTCCGTAGATAAACAAAGTGTTGTCTATCTTTCCTCGACAAACTTGTTTTGAATCGGGAAGGTGAGAGAGTTTCATACCATGCTTTGGGAGCTTGTTCAAGTCCATAAAGGGCTTTGTCAAGCTTGCGAGACATAGTCGAGAATTCACTACTCTCAAAGTCGGGAGGTTCTTTGTACATACACATCTTCCTTGAGTTCACCATTCGAGAATGCACTTTTACATCCATTTGGTAAACTTTGAAGTTCATGTAGGTAGCAAATGGAAGGAAGATCTTGATGGCTTCCATTCTTGCAACATGAGCAAATGTCTCATCATAGTCAATGCCTTCTTGTTGGTGTAACCTTTGGCTACAAGTCGGCTTTATTTTTAATGAGCGATGCCGTTTTCATCGGTTTTGTTTACGAAAACCCACTTCATTCCTATGACAACGACATCCCGAGGACATTTGATCAAGGTCATGACCTTGTTTTTATCAAGCTGTTGAAGTTCTTCTTGCATAGCTTTGAACCCGGCTTGGATGTTTTAGAGCCTCGGTGACACTTTTGGGTTCTATTTATGATGAAAATCAGCATATATACATTCATTGGCTGAAGCTGCAGTTAACTTAGCAGCCATGCTTCTAGTGAGCATGCCCTCAGTGGATTCACCAATGATGTTTACAAGCTCAATGTCCTAAGATTTTGTCCACTTACTTTGTGGTCTAGGATCTGAGCTTGAAGAGGTCACTAGAAACTCATAAGTGAGTTAAGGTGTAGGAGCCACAAAATCATTGAGATCATTTGTTGAGATGCTTTGTTCATGTTGGGGTATTTGAATCACGAGTTCCTGAACATTTGGTTCAGTATTACCTATCCCAGTAGGGACTGATTGATTATTAATGAATTCACTGATGGTTGGTTGAGGAAGGTTGTGGGGCAAGACATAGTATGAGATGTCAGCATCGACGATAGGAGGAATCGATTTGGTGATGAACTCATCAGGAGGATATCTTGTTGAGTCATCAATTCCTATTTCCTCCACTGAGGTATTGGTGAATCTGATGCTTTCTAAACTTTCATCAAAGGTGACATGAAAGGTTTCCTAAACTTGTTGTCTTCTGGTGTTAAACACTCTGAAGGCTTTAGAGATCAGTGAGTAACCTAGGAAATATCCATCATCAGCTTTTGCATCAAACTTTCCTAGGTGATCCTTGTGGTTGTGAATGAACACAGGACACCCAAACACATGAAAGTAGCTGATGTTAGGAAGTCTACCTTTGAATATCTCATATGGGGTTTTGTTATGTCTTTTGACAATGATCGGCTGTTTGAGTATAACAATTTTTTTATTTATTGATCGAAAATGCTTTGAGAGTCTTGAGCCATTTAACATAGTTACGGCGACCTCAATGAGGAGTTCTGCTTTTCCTTTCATTACCCATTTTGTTCGGGGTGTAAGGAGATGAAAAGTTTTGGGAGATTCCTTTTCATCATAGAAATTCTCAAGCTCTTGATTTATGAACTCGGTGCCATTGTCGATTCGATTTGTTTATGATAATGTCATTACGGTTTTCAATTTTCACGATGAATGACATTATTGTATCATTACTGACTCTTTTGGAAAGAAAGTATACCAAAGTGTATCTTGAGAACTCATCAACGATGACAAGTGTATACTTCTCTCGCTGGATTGATCTAGGACTGACTGGTCCAAAGAGATCCATGTGCAGGAGGTGAAGGCAGCTTTTGATGGAGAAGTTTTGGTTTGTTTTGAATGATGCTCTGTGGTGTTTGCCTTTTTCACAGGAAGAGCATGGTTTATCTTTTGCAAAAACCAGTGATGGTAAGCCAAGGACTTTATTTTGTTTTGCCAAGTTGTTGATGTTTTTGAAGTTTAAGTGAGAAAGTCTCTTGTGCCACGGCCGGTTGATGATTTGGTGGCTTTGGCAAAGAGACAAGTTCCATCTTGAGAGGTGTTGACATGTCTAAGACATAAACATCATCTCTTCTAGGGGCTATCAAAACAACTTCTTTGTTGGCATTGAAAATGGTGCCTTACTTGTCATTGAATTGCACTGACATTGACACTGTACTTATCATCACATAATTGGTGGCCCGATGAGATTGTATTTTAGACCATTTACATAAGCTATTCTAGAAAACTATTCCATTGCGTTATCTTTGAACCATAACCTTGATGGGACATGATGAGTTATCACCAAATACTACCTTGGGTCTGGTTCCTTTACATACTTGTGCGAGATACTCCTTAACACCAGTCATGCTTCTTGAGCATCCACTATCTAGATGCCAAATAGGATCACAGACGTGTCTCTACACAAATAGTAAACTAAATTAGTTTCTCTTGTCGACCCACATGCTAGTGGGCTTGGGTCTAAAGGCACCTTAAATTTGGCAATTGACTCATGGTGGGTGGTTGAGTGCATTGTGCTACCACGGGTTTTGCATTTGATGGTGAGGATGACTCGGTGATTGAGGTTGCTTTGAACTTCTCCTTGCTTGGATGACACTGTCATGCGGGGATGTCTCATGAGCTGGATTTCCTCAAATATCACAGCATGTGTTCATGAGACAATCATCAGGATGATGATCATTGAAGCCACAGTGTGGGCAAGGAGGAAAAGGTCTTGCTCTATCCATGTGAGCTGGTTTGGAGGTTGAAGCATATTGATGACCAACTTTGGCATGTCTTGCTTCACTGAATGAACATACATACTGTAAGTGATCAGAGGTTCTGTGATCATCCTTTTTGCAGATCATACAAAAAAGGATTCTGTAGCAATTGTCAGTGGTATGACTGGTGTAATGGCACATATCATACTTTTGCCTGGGCTTGTTGGTGGATTTTGACCTTGATGAACTAGAGGAGGCTGACTTAGTTTCCTTGATTGAATCAGGAGCTTTTTCGATGGATTCCATCTTATCGATCGATTTCTCACAAGTTCGATCGATTCTTTGAATTGGTATGCTTGATGGGGATGAAGATGTGGAAGTCTTAGTAGGAGTAGACTCTTGTTGGATTGGTTTTGTTGGTCTTTTCGGGATGGTTCTACCAAGTCGGACCTTTCTTTTGGTGAATGAGGATTGAATTGTAATGGAGTAAGCTCGGAGCTTGGTGCGGCACCACGAAGAGGTTTAAGGGGTGGAAGTGGTGCTTGAGATTACGCTTGGACTCGGAGATGTGTTCGGTACCACTTGGGCACATCGAGAGTCAAGCATGCTCTTTAGAGCTTGGCTTTCAGGCTCTAGTATTCTTCCAGAATCGAAATTTGGAAGCTTACTCTCAGGGTTAACCCGTTCAATCCAATCACTGGGCTTGGGAAATGACAACATATTGGTGATCATGCCACTAGACACAAATGGCTTTGGATTCTGGTCTTTGTTGTGAGAGTCAGGGAGATGATCTTCACCTATGACTATCTTTTTGCTACTGGGAGCTCCCACAACATCAAAGACCCTTGGATTCTTAGCAGTCTAACTTTCAATGATATCTTTTTCCTTTTTAAGTTCATCTTGAAGAGCCTGATTTCTTTTGACTAGTTCGGTGTTTTGAATTTGCAAAGTGATGACCTCAAGCTTAGCTTGTTTTAAAAGTAGTTCATCCTACACTTGTTTAGTTCAAAACTTAACTTGTTGTATTTTGAAAAAGATTTAATCGTTGCTCTTCTAAAACTTAAGATCAACATTGATATAGTTCATATAAGGCGCCAATCGAGTCATCATCCATAGAAAGTAAAATATTTACCTTCTTCATTGTGATGTTGACCCATTCTCCATTCTGGCATGATTTTTCCCAACGATTAGCTTGTCCTCTTACGAGAGCCATCGATTGTGACTTGCACCATTTCATCGTCTGAGGAGGCGGCTTTTCATCGATCGAAGACTTGACAACTAGGCCTTTGTTTGTACCACCGCAGTTAATGGTGTTTGTTGTTTACGAGGAAGTGGCCTCAAGCAATTGATAACGCTACACGCGTCGTTCGGGGTCAAAGGAACTTCCTTTTCTTGAGCAAGTTTTATAACACCTAGGCGATGAACCTAATCGTTGTAGTGTAGTATTAGGGTAAGCCACGGGTGTTGATATCGTTCTCTGGGGAATAGGAATGCTAGTGAGAAGTTACTACGCTAAGGTTGGGGTTGAGGAAGATTATTTTTATCTTTTTATGTTTTTAGGAAATGGAAAAGTACGAATCTCGGGGTTTGGATTTGGGGTTGGTATTGCTCTTGATTACTCTACTTATCTAATTATCTAATCTAAGGTGTATGTAGTCTATGTCTAATTATTGTGTGCTCGTATGATAGTTTAAAGATGTGTTCACTTAGGTTTTACTACTCCTTAATTATCTCCTATTGATGGTTGAATTGTCACGTCCTTATTCTTAATTCGTTGTGTGTCTAAGGTTGTAGGGTATCGTTTATCCTAACTCTTTGAAGTTACCAAAGGGTCTCGTCTACAAAAACCACTAGGGATCATAAACTCTAACTCTAAGGCCTCTTTGGAAGGTTTAGCTTACAACCACTCTAAGTGCTATAACCTAAGGTTCACAAAGATTAATCAAGCATTAAGTACACAACGAATGACCTATCGCATTACTAGATCATTAACAATTAAGATAATAGACAACCAATCAATATTCAATAATTAAGTTTCATATTCCTAAGCAAACACACAAGTAAATTAGCGGACATGGAGAACATGCAAGCATACACACAAATAATCAAAGACATAATTGAATTAATGAAGTAAAACACTTATCTTGATGTAAGATAGGGTTTGGAACCTAAAATCTTGTACAAGACAGCCTTGGTTCGGTTTAGGTTTTACTCCAAAGACTACACACTAATCTTGAAAATTTGGATTCTATATAAGATTACATATCGTGGCGTCACCTTATGTTGTGTGGCGCGTCGGTCGTCGTCATTAGGGTTTCGTCTTGGCGCGTTAGTCTTGCGACGGCGTCACCTTGTGCTTGTGGCCGTCCTCTTGACTTCGGCGCCGTCTGGATCGAATCTAGGCCGTGCGAGTTGCGACGACCTACTCTTTTAAAGCTGACACCGTCGCATGAAAATAAGAGATTTGGCTTGTCCCATCACAAAATCCTCCGGCGGCGTCGCGGTTAAGCGATGGCCGTCACCTTGTCTTCGGCAAAGAATTGAGTGTCTCGATTCTTGACTTTGGCCATTTTCTTCGTATATTCGCGCCTTTTCGTCCAAATAAGTGCCATTCTGACAATTTGCCTTCAAGAGACCTAAAAAGTGAAAAGGAGCGATATTAAGTAATAACGGATACAAAAGTGATCAAATAAGGGCTTAAACGACCCTAAAAAGGTACATTTAAAACCTTATCAAATATCCCTACACTTGGTATTTGCTTGTCCTCAAGCAAATGTGCTTTTAGCCAATTAATTTATAAGTTAGGGGTCATGAAGCATTGGTTTAAAACAGTCCACAACACATATAAGCCCCGCAAAAGTTATAACAAGCACGGAAATTACATACTAGCACCTCACATGGGCTGTTTGGATACTCACATCTCTCTCGGGTGTATATGTAATATAACAAGTTGGAAATGGAAGATAAACACTCATTAACCGGTCCTAGTACATAGCACCTCCATCGCTTTGGAGTAAGCACCTAGGAAAGACTATCAAAGAGGTCTTTAAAGGGTTGTAATGTTAGGCTTACGGTAGGGAAACAAAGGGTTTGGTGGGATAGGCTATTTAGTGGTGGCAAGTAAAAAATCTTTATGTTACAAGCATACGAAGAATGGCGTTGCTAAGAAAAGACTCGATACTCTAAACTCTAGATAACTGAAACAAACAAACATAAATTTAAAGGATAGATGTAGGATGGTAGCCCGTTTTTTTTTTTTTTTCATACACTTTTACTCTACCATCCTCTCGGTAACATCAAAATGATAGGGTTTATAGGCACATCCCTACACTTGAGTTTTATTACTCTAACACTAATTTGACCCGAATTGAAAAGATCATAACACTTGGGGTATGTTATTACGCAAATCTGAGAATTTAACGTTTCCTTCCATTCATTTTATAAACTTTAACTTTTCCCATGAGTCCCAATCGTCCCAAAGCGTGTACAAAGGATATGACTCGACTTAGCAACTCATGCAAGTAACTAGATTATTGAACTAAGGGTTTAGGGTGATAACAATAATGCACTAAAAGTGAGTGCATATAGGGTGAGCTAAAGCGATTTGGGTGTATATTTGGGGTGGGGTGTAAACAATGCTCTTCATTGATATTCGGAAAAACCAAAACATCACGAGAACCGCGAAAAGGATAGGCTCGAGGGGTTAACTAGGGGTATCATGTACTAAAGATGAGTACAACGCAAAGGGTGTGGGGAATTACTCAACCGATGTGGAAGAAGTAATTATATTACGGGTATCAAACAAGGGTTATCCTAATGCCTCTTATCATTTAGTTATTCCTAACTACACAAGTGTAGTCTTACTAGCGATCTCGAATGCATCACAAAACAAGTTCTAGAATCTAATATACTACGGTTCACACTCTAAGCATTAAAGATGAATGCTTTTAATTCCTACTAATTTAAGGCGATCCTCATGATTTGGGTGGAATTTAGGTGGTAAAGGGTTTTGTGCTAGTCATGCAACTTCCTATCCGTGAGGCGCTTTTGTTAAGACTAATGGCCCACTCTTATATGTCATGAAAAATTTCAAATTTGGTGCCAAAATTACCTAACCTACATTTTCTCATGGTTTATTACACAAATACAATTGGACAAAACAAATAATAAGGATAAGTATAGTTTCAAAGTTCCGTTTTATTTTCCTCCTACACTTAAAGCGAACATTGTCCCCAATGTTCCCAAAAATATCAAAGTTATGATAATGGAAGGTAATTAAAAGCGAAAAAAACTAGTACTCCCACGATTAGCTCGGTAGGATCCGTGTGTGAAGTAGTGGTTAAATCCTTTCCAAGAAAAATGTATCGTGAAAAGCTCCTTCCAATCTTTTGTTTCTTCTTCTTGATAAATAAAACACGCACATTCGAAGAAAACAAGCGAAACCTTCGCTTAAAATCAGCGGTAATAATATATATAAGACTCTACTAAACTAAGATATAATGCTTGTGGAATGGATGTTTACAAATTTTTGGAAAATTAAGACACGGAAAATTCCAAAAATTTATAAGTAGCTCGAAAAGCGAGAAAGTAATATGTTGTTTTACTCCTTCACGGCCGTCGGTTATCGACGACAAAAGCGGTGCGATTTTGGAAAAATTACGGAAAATTTATATCTTTAGAATCGGAAAAATTTACGCAAAACATCCATTATGACTCGATACAAGCATTTGACTCAAACAAACACATATATATCTTTTAATGAATTGTTATTCTCATGTTTACGTTTCTTTTGAAAGCGTGTGTAATCCTCCTACACTTATCCTTTATGTAAAATACCTTTATATGCAATTAAGGCGAGGTTAAAAATAAAATAAAGCATTTTACAAATTTAAGCATGAGAATAAACAATCAATAAAGATATCGACACTAACAAGCAAACAATTAAGCATGGGTTGCCTCCCGAAGCGCTTTTCTTTATTTAAGAGTCTTGTAGCTAGACTCGTAGTGGTTACTCTCGTTGTCTCGTGCGCTCACGTGCTCATACTTAAGCCATTCTAATGTTCTTTCATTCTTTTTGTAATCATCTCCCAATTCAAGGCATTTTTTGTAGTACCGCTTAGTTTTCTCATATGGGTACCTAAGTCCACTTTGCTTATCCTTTTCACTAAGCAATTGAATAGGGGTCATTCTATTACAAGCCTCAATATCCTTATGTTTAAACCTAGGATGAGCGCGTGGCATTTGGTAGATAAAGTCTTCAACCTCACCAGAGAATGTAATTAGACCATCAACCATCCGTTCATTTAACCTAGTCATTCTTTTGAAAGGTTTTCCAAAAATTACTTGAGTGAGGTCCTTATCAATAAATTCTTCTAAGTCTTCTAAGACCATAAACTCTACCAAATAAGCAAAGCTTCCAACAAAGGCGATGCAAATGGTGGTGCTTCAACCACATTGTTCCTTGATAATTTAACTCATTTGTCTTGATTTTATTGTATAGGTCCCTTGAGATTAAGTTCAAAGGCAAGAATGAATTCAAGTAAGCATCGAACCCTTCTAATCCTATTTTGCAAGGGAATTGCATGTTAAAGGGACCATCTTTCTCAATTCTACACCTAGGGTCAAAACATTGGGAGGGGTCTTCCTCCATTCCAAAACTAACTTCATTGATGACCTCACCGCTATCAAGTGCTTCACCATAACTAAATTCCTCATCGGAATCTGAGTCATAGAAAGGATTTTGTTGTTGCCAATTTATCTCATTATGCCTTAGGTGATTTCCAAAATGGTGAACGGGTGAAGGGTTTTGTGGGATTGCGTTCTCAATTTCAGGATTGGGAACGGGTAGGGTGAAGAATCTTCGGCGGAAGACACGTATCATGGTGAGTGATGGATTTTACGAACAAAAGTCACGAAGAAGGGGGATAGACTATGAGAAAGCTAAGAATGAGAAAAATTTACTTGATAGGAATCAAGCAAAGAAACCTAAATGAGGTGGACTACTAACTAGCTATTCTATTCCCGTGGCGCCAAAAACTTGATAACGCTACACGCGTCGTTCGGGTCAAAGGAACTTCCTTTTCTTGAGCAAGTTTTATAACACCACAGGCGATGAACCTAATCGTTGTAGTGTAGTATTAGGGTAAGCCACGGGTGTTGATATCGTTCTCTGGGGAATAGGAATGCTAGTGAGAAGTTACTACGCTAAGGTTGGGGTTGAGGAAGATTATTTTTTATCTTTTTATGTTTTTAGGAAATGGAAAATACGAATCTCGGGGTTTGGATTTGGGGTTGGTATTGCTACCGATTACTCTACTTATCTAATTATCTAATCTAAGGTGTATGTAGTCTATGTCTAATTATTGTGTGCTCGTATGATAGTTTAAAGATGTGTTCACTTAGGTTTTACTACTCCTTAATTATCTCCTATTGATGGTTGAATTGTCACGTCCTTATTCTTAATTTCGTTGTGTGTCTAAAGTTGTAGGGTATGCTTTTATCCTAACTCTTTGAAGTTACCAAAGGGTCTAAATCTATAAAAACCACTAGGGATCATAAACTCTAACTCTAAGGCCTCTTTGGAAGGTTTAGCTTACAACCACTCTAAGTGCTATAACCTAAGGTTCACAAAGATTAATCAAGCATTAAGTACACAACGAATGACCTATCGCATTACTAGATCATTAACAATTAAGATAATAGACAACCAATCAATATTCAATAATTAAGTTTCATATTCCCTAAGCAAACACACAAGTAAATTAGCCGGACATGGAGAACATGCAAGCATACACACAAATAATCAAATACATAATTGAATTAATGAAGTAAAACACTTATCTTGATGTAAGATAGAGTTTGGAACCCTAAAATCTTGTACAAAACGACCTTGGTTCGGTTTAGGTTTTACTCCAAAAGACTACACACTAATCTTGAAAAATTCGGATTCTATATATAAGATTACATATCGATTGTCACCTTATGTTGTGTGGCCGTCGATCGTCGCCGTCATTAGGGTTTCGTCTTGGCGCGTTAGTCTTGCGGCGGCGTCACCTTGTGCTTGTGGCGCGTCCTCTTGACTTTCGGCGCGTCTGGATCGAATCTAGGCCGTGCGAGTTGCGACGGCCTACTCTTTTAAAGCACATGTTGGGTTTTAGGTTCCTTGGATAATGAATTACTCTAAATCTTGGAACCACGGACGAGCTTGATGTAACCACGGATGAAGAGTGTAACCACGGATGAAGATAACCGCGGCTAGTAGTATTATGTAGCTAGCGATAGTATGTAGTAAGCCTTTGCTAGTCTTGTATAGTCGGTTAGTTTATTGTATTAGATAAATATGGAAAGATATTTATCTTGTAGGTTCGTATTGTATATTGTTTAGGACTCTTTAGCCTATAAAAGGAGGTCCTAGGTTAGGTTAGATAGGCGTATGTTTTATATCTAAGGTCGATACACTTCAAGGTTGCAAAACCCTAATCTTTGTAAGAGTATTATTTAATAAATAATATTGAGGTGTTGAATGTTAATTGTTCTTCTTCTTAAGATTAAGTATTAAATTCAGCGTGATACTTAATAAGCTTTTTGTTCAAGTCGGTTTCTATATTAGATCGTTTGCTCATTGGGATCAACAAGTGGTATCGAGCTTGTGATCTAAAGCGTATCAAGAAGAAGTCCGTTAACTGTACTCAAGTAAGTTAAGATGTCCGAGGAAACTCATATGGTGACTGCTTCAAAGGTGCCCATGCTCAAACATGGTGAATACCAAATTTGGAGGATGCGAATGAGGCAATACATTCGCATGATTGATTATGCTCTATGGGATGTTGTTGAAAATGGAGATACTCTTCCTTTGAAGGGTGAGGATGGTAAGGTGATTACCATTGTTAGTGAACCTGATAAAGTTAAGAGGAAGATGGAGATCAAAGCCCACAGTCTTCTCTCCATGGGAATACCTAATGAGTTTGCATTAGACTTTGATCAGTATGAGTCGGCTAAAGAACTATTGGATGCTCTTGAATTAAGGTTTGCTGGTAATGAAGCTACCAAGAAGTCAAGGATGAACATGCTTAAGCATCAATTTGAAACCTTCACTGCTCAAAGTGGAGAAAAGATTGATGGCACATACAATAGGCTTCAAAACTCATCGGTCAATGAAGGCGATGGGTTACAAGTTCCTTCAAGAAGATATTAATTTGAAGTTCATAAGGAGCTTATCATCGATTGGGCTATTCATACTATTGTGTGGAGAAACAAGGCGGACTTTGCTACAATGAATCTAGACAATCTCTTCAATAACTTGAAGGTCTATGAGTCAGAGAATAACTTTTCTAACTCGTCTTCTACAAATCAAAACATTGCTTTTGTATCCACAAATCACAAAAGCTCACAAGATGTATCTCTGCGCCTATGGTATAACCACGGCTATTGCAAACAATACCACTGTTAGTGATAATGTCGGTGATGGTGCAATCGTGCTTTTCGGGTGATTTAACTACCGATTATTCTTGTCTTTGAATCAAGATCCGGATCAAATTGATCGATGATCTTGAAGAGATTAATCTTCAATGGCAAATGGCAATGTTGACTCTTCAAGCAAGGAAGTTTACGAGGAGGACCGAAGGCAGGTTAAGTATGATGGTCAAAGAAGAGTTGGATTCGACAAAAGCAAGATGGAGTGCTTTAGCGCAAGAAGAAAGGTCACTTTGCTAGGGAATGTCGAGCTCTAAAGACTTGAAGGCATTAAGAAGACAAGCGAAGAGCACGCTACTTCTTGACTTTGATTGCTCGGGATGGACTTGGTGATTATGATTGGGTGATCAGTTGAAGAAGGTCCAAATGCAACTTTTCTTGCTAGTGAAGCTTCAAAGAGCATAACTTTGCTCTAATGGCCTATGCTTCATCTTACGGTTCGATTAAAGGTATCTAATGATTCTAAAGCATCTACTTGTTCTTTTAAATCATGTTACGATAACTTAGAGTCTCAAAAGGCTATCGAGAGTATGAGAAAAGAAGTAGAGATTGACTCTAGATAACTTAGGATATAGAGTTGGTTTAGAGGTGTGGAAGAAGCTAAAATTCATATTAAATGTGAGTTTGAGTATGTAGAAAAGATCAATATTCTAGGTGGTGAAATTGATCTTAAGAACAGAGAGATTAAAATGCTTAAAGATAAACTAGTTGAGGCGAAAGTGTTAAAATCTGAGCCCTAGATGAAAAGAAAAACATGTTGTTAGGGTTGCTAAAACACAATATGCTTTTGATCTAGTTAGAAACCAATAGGTCAAAAGCTGTTCAAAGATGGTCTTGGTTTAGGATACAATGATATGCCACCACCCCTTTGATGAAACATGCACCACCTTTAAAGAGCTGTCATTTAGTAGTGAATTCGGTTTTAATAAACTGTTGAAGAAGTAAATAAAATGAAACACCTAAGATAAGTTCGATAAGTTATCGGTGCTCCCATAATTGAAGATTGGGAATCGATTACGAGGATGATAGGCCGAATCAACTAAGTGCGAAAAGGTAGAGCCGAGTTAAGAAAGTTGATTCTAAGCAAGTCGACCACATACCTAGATTTGGAGCTAAAGTTACCAAGAAAGTAGTAGAGTGCGGGGAAATTCCTAGGAACAGATGAAACAATATAAACCTAGGGGTAATCAAAGAAGCTTAAATGGTCTAATTTCTAGCAGTTAGGTGATGAGTTTCAATGTGTTAATAAGGCTTGTTTTGTGTGTGGTAGTTTGAACACTTACGGAGAAATTGTCATAAAAGCAGACCACAAGTTTGGAATCATTGGAGGAGGTAAATCATAAAAACTTTTCAAGAAAAACAAACCCTCATCCTAACGGTAACATGATTCCAAGAGCGATCTTGATGAGAAATGGGAATACAAAATCAATTATTCTTGCTTCACCTAAATGGGTTCCAACCACGGCTAAGCAAAATGTAAACACGGCTAGCGATGTCAAACCATGATAAGCGAAATATCACCACCGATTCAAAAGAAGTTTTAAAAATTCCAAAGGTGATAAGCGTCGGTGGTTGGAAATCATTTTATCTTTGTTAAGGCCTCGACAAGTTGGCAATGGAAGCCTAAGACAAAGGTTTTACCATATGTCAACTGTGCATTGATTTGTTGTGAAGTGAGTGGTGAAAACAAACACAATATCAATATATCAAATTAACCGTAAAATTCGACAAATCAACCCTTTAGGAAAAAGGTCAACGTATCAAATCTCACGGGTGTGATAAAAGTGATACCGGAAAAGTGATTTCCCGGGTCGTGTCCCAACGAGGTGTGAATGGAAGGATTCGTTGAGTTTCGTGATTTGAACTTGAATTGGATTTTAATGATTTGGATTTGATTACGTATTCTACAAATTAATTAACGGGAAAGTAATTAAGGCAAGGGAACCCTAATAAACTAAAAATAAACTAACACTAAGCTTAAGAAATGATAAAATGAAGCTACACTAAGTCCTAGGGTGCTAAAACGTAAAAACGTAAAAACCGGCAAACAACCCGAGCCATAAACGTAAAAGTTTTGCAATTTAAGGGCTACGGGTGTGAAATCAATTTTCCTACGATCTATTTGACTAAAAATAATTTTAGGGAAAAGCGGAATATTTTCTTGACTTTTAAATTAATTTCTATGAATTAAAAACCATTAAACACTAATTAATTGATTAAAAATAGTAAACTAATTAATAAAAATCTGAAAATTTCTCAAAAAGTACTTCAAGTTATGCCAGTCCTAAGAAAATTGAGAAACGTGGTGGTCGTTTGAGAAAATAAGCTACAAATAAGCTCAAAAGAGCTTAAAGACCAAACTGCCTAAGTACCCTTATAGGATTAATTTTGCAAAGAATAAACGAGACAAGTCCCAAGGGCAGTTGGTTATGTGGTGTTGTTTTGTGTGCTTGGAGGGCTAGAGGTCACAGGTTCGAATCCTGGCCTCTACCATTTTTGTAACTTTATTTTTTTTTTCAAATTTTCTGTTGGAACTAGTAAAGGGTAATGAGATAAGCACTCTTTGTGAAAACTTAATTTATGAAACTTTGTCAATAAGCTGTTACAACAGCTTATTAATTGCTGATTTGGACAGGTTTCAAACAAACACACCTTCTTTAACAGTAAACAACCAAACACTCTTTTGTAAACTTTGACAGTGAGATTAAACCATGAACCTTTTGTGAGAAACTTTTTTGTAAGAAATGCTTAAACAAGCTGTTCAACAGCTTATAACTACAACAGACTTGAAAAATGGCAAACACCCTTTGAAACTTGCTATAGCTCATGTAAAACCAAACACCCTTTTTGGACAGTTATGAGCAAAAAGTATGCTCAATAAGTAGTTGGGCAGGCAGAACAAAGGCAAACAAGCAATTCAAATTTAGAATGAGCTTAATGCAAATTAATCAATAAGCCACAAAGAATGAAAAAAGCAGGTTGGCAAATGGGAATAAGCTCGGAAATCTTAAGTAGAGATAAGCACTAGATCTATCCTAACAAGCATTAAGGAAGTTTAAAAGCTAAATCCTAGGCTACTAACTACACTAGATTAAACCTAATAAGAAGATGATAAGCACTGATAAGCAAAAAATAAGACAAAAAGGTGACCTGTTGTACTGAGATTGCAGCAGTTGATGCAGGCCATGAGGACCTGATAAGTGCTTATTAATAAGCTCCACAGTGATATTCCAAATAAGGTAAAGCTGCAAACAGTTGGTTAGCATAGGTGGGTTTAAGAGAGAATTGGTGAGGATCAAATTTTCACACTGTAACAGCTTATAAATAAGCTGTTATCAGCATGTGTTGGGCTGAAACAACCTGCACAGAACATACAACAAGCAAACTCACCCACTTTAACCCAATACCAGCCTAACTAAAACAATTTTTTGATTTTTTTCCTTTTGACCAAAGATAAACTAGCTGGTAAACTTGTGATTTTTGTTTTTTATAATTTTTGACTTGAGCCAAATTGTACTTAAACTGCTATAAAAAAACTGAAGAAACTCATTTACTTAATATATTTTTTTTGTTGCAGACTTAAACTTCAAAATTTTGCTAGACTCTATAAAGTCTTTTCCAACTTAAACAAGTGACTCTAATGCTTGTGCTAAACCAATTTTTGAACCCAAGATGAAACAAAGCTCCCTCTTGACCCATTTTGACCCATCAACCAAACAATCCTAAATAAACTACTTTTTGCAACTGATCTTGACCCCCTTTTTTTACGAACTTGGAATTTAGATTAACAATAAACCTAGGAACATTAAACAACTAAAGAGAACTCAGATAAAAAAAACTTTTCATTAATTGAGAAAATACATTACAAAGACTTTAAAAACATAAACTAATTTTTAAAAACTAAATTAAAGGGTGCCTTATACAATGGCTTACAATGACTATTTATACTACTCTAAGGTCTTGAGTCCTTGTCTTGGCTTCTTGATGTGTTTCTTACGTGAAGCGACTTAGCAAAAACCAAATGTGTGCTTCTTTTGAGTTGATCCACCCTTGATTAAGTAGGTATAGAATAGATCACATCTGAGCCATTCATTGAATCTTTATGCCCATGGATTGCTGAGCTGGACATTGGGAGGAGGGGGGAGAAAATGGTAGTGGGTTAGGGATTTGGGTGAAACCGGTTAAAGAAGGTGAAGGGAGGACTTGGGTTTTGATGTAGGTGGGTAAAAGAGTGATGGGGGGTGGAGTGTTTGGGGAGGAGAGAAAGAAGAGGTTTGGGGTACTGGGAAAGCTAGGGTTCTTGGGTGTTGTTACTTGGGCGGGAAAAAGAGTGGGGAAGACAGAGGGGATGGGTTGGGTTATCAATTGACCGGGTGGATAGGGGTTTGACCGGGTTTGGATCAGGATAATTGGGCTTGGGTTGGGTTGTTTAGGGCCTAAGATATAGATATTGATCCATTTAGACTTTAGGGGCCAAAAGTGCCAAAACTGAAAATCCAGGGGCTATTCCTGTAACTTCTGAAAAGTAATCCAAGGGCCAAACATGTGAAACTCAAATATGTTAATGACCATTTTTGCGAATTGTGAAATCCTAAGGACTAATCAAGACAATTTTGAAAATTCAAGGACCAAAACTGCAATTTTCCAAAATTTATCAAAGTGACCAAATTTGACAAGTTAGAATTGCAGGGACTAAAAATATTTATTTTCCAATTTAAAATGTCCAGGGTGAATTACATCATTTTTGAAATTCGAGGGACTAAAGTTGCCATTTTAAAAGTTGGGGGTAAAGCGCCAATTATGCAAACTTGTTCGTTTTCATTTGTTTCGATAATTTTGTATCCGAAACATATAAAACACAATTTTGAGATATTTTCGATATTTTGATGCATATCGGAGTGTTTTAGATGTTTTGCGATTCGGTTTGACTAAAATGATGAGTGAATAAGCACTCATCAAATCCCCACACTAAAACATTGCTAGTCCTAGCAATCTTTTGAGAAAACTTAATGGTTTGAATCTCTTTACCAAAAGCCATTACTTACGGAGTAGCCAAATGTTTTAGTTCAAGTAAGAACTATGGTACACCGATAACCATATGATTTTGAGCAAACCACCGACTTTCAACGGTTTTGATTTGTCTTTACGAAGCCGTTTGTACGGACTAGCCAACTCTTAGATAAATTATCAATATTATCTTTGGTGAGTCGATTACCAATTATGGTTTTCCAAGCGCCTTTACCACAAGCCATAAACTTGCGGGCTGTGCCACTCTTCACTAATTAAAGATATGGTGAAATGAACACCATACAATTTTGGGCAAATTGCAAGCCGTCAACGGGTTTGATAAATCTTTACCAAGAGCCGTTTGTCTGGATTAGCCAATCCTTTTGTTTATTAGACATGGCGGATGATAATCAGTAATCGAGTAAGTCTGAAACACTTACTCCAAAAAATTTTGGCCAAAAGCGGGAATAAGATGGTAAAACATATGATAAAATTCGCGAAATTCCCCCACACTAGAACTGAATATTGCCCTCAATATTCAAAGTACCGCGGTTATGCGAAACTAAAACGTAAAGGAAATACTACGGCCATTATTTGAATTTTTTTTTTTTTTTTTTTTTTTTTTAAACCTTTATACAATAGCGAGGCAACTCCCCACACTAGGGTGGTAGAAAGTAGAAAGAAGTCGAAATCTGGTGAAAACCCATATAGTGCTCTTGTTTTTGATTACCGAGTCGCTAGCTTGACTCGATCCCGCATTCATTGGTTCATGGGGAAAGTTTGTAGATCCGGGACAACCAAGGATGGTATGTCCCTCAAAATAATGCTTCAATCTATGTCCATTCACCTTGAAGTTTGGTCCGTCGGTTTGAGATAACTCGGCGGTGCCATATGAAAAAACTTTGGCAATGGTGAATGGACCGGTCCAACGGGTCTTAAGTTTCCCAGAAGATTTTCAACCTAGAATTGAAAAGAAGGACTCGATGCCAGCGTTGAAAGCGCGTTCTTAATCTTTGAGTCATGGATCTTCTTTGTCTTTTCCTTGTAAATCAACGAGTTCTCGTGAGGCGATCACGGAGTTCATTTAATTCATTGAGTTGAACTTTCCGGTGATCACCCGTGAACTTAAGGTCAAAATTAGCATGCTTCAGGCCCAATAGGCTTTGTGCTCGAGCTCGATCGGGAGATGACCGCCTTTCCGTACACAAGCTTGTAAGGAGTACACCGATGGGTGTTTTGAAAGCGATGCGGAGGCCCAAAGTGCATCTTCAAGTTTGTCCGACCAAGAGGCACGGTTTTCACCTACGGTCCTCTCCAAAATTCTTTTCAAACCACGGTTGAAACTTCCACTTGCCCACTAGTTTGGGGTGATCAGCGGTAGAGGCGGTGGTGACACCGTGCTTTAGCATGACTTTTGCGAATTGGTCGTTGCAAAGTGCGTGCATGATCACTAATGATGGCACGGGAGTTCGAAGCGGGTAAAGAGAGATTTCAAAATTTCACAACTACTCGGGCGTCGTTGGTGGGGCGCTTTCGCTTCCACCCATTTGGACAAGTAATCGACCGCCACGAGTATATACTTGTTCCCTCGAGAAGGCAGGGCAGGCCCATAAAGTCAATGCCCCATCGTCAAAGATCTCGCACTTGAATAGCATTTTGAGGCATTTCATCTCTTTTAGAGATGTTGCTATAACGTTGGCAAGAGTCGCAAGATTTGCGAGGTCATGGGCATCTTTGTAAATCGTGGGCCAATAGAAACCGGAATCAAACACCTTTTAGCGGTGTAGTTCGGGCCATGATGTCCCCGTGGGTCCATGATGACAAGCCTTGAGAATTTCATCGACTTCTTGGCGTGAACACACCGTCGGATGACTTGATCCGCACAAACCTTAAACAAGTAGGGGTCGTCCGAAATAATGCTTAACATCTTTGAAAAATTTGTTCTTTTGTTGGGACGACATCCCTTTCACAACAAAGTTACCGCATGATAGTTTGCAAAGTCGGCAAACCATGGAGTACTCAATTTTCATGATGAGATACCACATTAAGAGTCTCGAGAGGAAATGTTTCATTAATTTCCTTTTCTCGAGCACACCTTGATGTGGATTTTCAAAACGAGAGAGATGATCATTGCTAGGTTCTCCGCTCCTTTTTATCACGGATAATGATATCAAATTCTTGTAGGAGGAGAACCCATCTGAGCAATCTCGGCTTTGCATCTTCTTAGCAAAAGATATTTGAGGCCGAGTGATCCGTATACACTATGCTTTTGGACAAGATCAAGTATGGCGAAACTTCGAAAGCATACACCACGGCTAGTAATTCTTTCTCCGTCGTAGTGTAATGTGCTTGAGCTTGATCAAAGTTTTGCTAGCATAATGTATAAATGGAAATGTTTTGATTTTCGTTGCCCAAAGCGGCACCTATGGCGAAATCACTTGCATCGCATATAAGCTCAAATGGTAATTCCCAATCGGGGCAACTAGAATTGGTGCTTCCGTGAGCTTCTTCTTAAGAGTTTGAAAGGCTTCAGCGCACTCACTAGAGAAGGCGAAAGGTGTCCTTTTCAAGAAGTCGGGTCATAGGCGGGATATTTTGAAAAGTCTTGAATGAAACGACGATAAAATCCGGCATGACCAAGGAAACTTCTAACTCCTTTGGCGGTTGTGGGAGGAGGTAATTTTGAAATGACATCGACTTTAGCCTTGTCAACCTCAATCCCGCTCTTAGAAATCTTATGGCCAAGGACAATTCCTTCCTTAACCATAAGTGACATTTCTCCCAATTTAGACTAAGATTAGTGTTTTCACAGCGTTCGAGCATCTTGTCCAAATGGGAGAGACATGTTGGAAAGAATCCCCAGACCGAAAAATCATCCATAAAGACTTCCATAGTCTTTTCGATCATGTCATGGAAAATGGCCATCATACACCTTTGGAGCGTCGGGAGCATTACACAAGCCGAAGGCATGCGTCGGTAAGCAAATGTTCCATAAGGACACGTGAATGTGGTCTTTTCTTGATCTTAATGGGTCAATGGAATTTGGAAGTAACCGAGAAAACAATAGTATTCGTTTCCGCTAATCTCTCAAGCATTTGGTCCATGAAAGGTAATGGAAAGTGGTCTTTACGGGTGGCTTCATTTAACTTCGATAGTCAATGCAAACACGCCATCCGTAACCAATCGGTAGGAATCAACTCGTTTTCATCATTTTCAACAACGGTAATGCCACCTTTTTGGGCACACAATGAGCAGGGCTAACCCGAGGACTATCCGAGATAGGGTAAATCAATCCGGCATCGAGAAGTTTTATGACTTCGCTTTGATAACCTCATGAATTTTAGGATTCACCCTTCTTTGGTGTTGAACCGCGGTTTGAAGTCATCTTCCATGAGAATTTTGTGAGTACAAAATCTCGGGTCAATACCCTTGATGTCGGAAAGGTTCCAGCGATGGCTCGCTTGTGTGACTTCAAAACCTTTATGAGGCGGCTTTTCATCCTCACTCAAGTCTTTAGCAATTATGACGGGTGATTTATTGTCACCCTCAAAAATGCATATTCGAGATGAGGTGGTAAGTCCTTAAGTTCGACCTCGGGAGGATCATTAGATTTTCAATCGTTTTGATTTCCTCTTTATGAAGTTCTTGAGGAGGGAGTGATGAAGGATCTTCATTGAGCATCTTCTCGATGAGAAGTATATCTCGCCTCAATGTCGATGGGAGCGTGATCAATTTCCCATGGAGCAGAATCACTAGCCAAGTATGCTTGATCTCTTCCAAAATGAAGTCACTTCCCTCAAGCGGGTGAGGGAGGGAAGAAGCGAGCAACGATGGGATCAACAGTGGGATTGCCACTCGAGAATCAAGAATTTCTTGAGAATACTCCTCCGACACAATGTCAAGGACATCAATTTTGTTGACGGAATTGTCTTCATAATTGGGGGTATTTCGTAACTTGATTGAGATTGAAATAACGGCTTCCTTGTTCACCCTCAAAGTAATTTCCCTTCATCAACATCGATCAATGCACGGCCCGTTTTAAAAGCACCTCCCAAGGATGAGGGGTACTCGGGATCGGCATCAAATTCGACAACAACAAAGTCGGCGGAAATGAAACTTGCCTACTTTCACAAATACATCCTCGGCTATACCTAGCGGATGAGAACTTATGCGGTCCATAGCTCGAGGATCATACATGTAGGTGTAGCGGAGGTAATGAAAGCTTTTTCCACATGGAGTGTGGCATCAAGTTAATGCTAGCGCCAAGATCGGCCAAGCGGAGCATTGAACTATGCCTTGAAAATCACATGGGATGAGAAATTTTCGGGGTCTCCTAACTTTTCGGGAAGCTTTTAAGGATAACCGCCGAACAATTTTCGTTCAAAGAAGTCTTAGCCATTTGAAATCTTTTCTTTGTTATTCAACAAATTTTTGATTGTTGGACGAACTTTGGCATAAGAAGAAGGCGTCCATGAAACTAATCTCGAAGTGCAAATCTTGAAAGATTTGGATAAGCTTCTCCATTTGTTGACTAGTTTTATCACGGAGTTTTGGTCATTAAGCCTTGAAGGATAAGGAAGTGAAGGCTTAGGAATGGTCATCGAATAACGGGTTCGAGTGGAGGTAAGACCACGGAGGTTGGACTTGTCTTGCGGTGCCGTGGGCTTGAGTTTTGCACCTTGTCCTTTGATATCTCGGTTTCTCGTTCCACATCCTCACCGAGAAGGATTAGGCATCGAGGGTCCTCATAAGACTTACCACTTGGTGGCAATAGCATTCAATTCACCTTTTGGGTTGGGAATGGTATTACTTGGAAGAGCACCCGAAGTTGAAGCTTGATTCTTTTGACTCATGAGACTAGCAATCATGCTTTCAATCTTGCTATGAGATTGATCAATCTTGTTGCTAGTAGTTCTAAGCTCGGAAGTGAAATCATTCTTCAAAGTGGTAATTTGATTTTGCATGGACACCATCTTAGCTTCATTGCTTTTGATGTAATTAGCAATGTCAATGGAAGCTTGAGGAGGTGGGCATGCACATTTTGTTGAGGAGCTTGGAATCGGTTTGATTGAAATTTCCTTGATTTTGAAAACCTTGATTTTGATTTTGAAAATTCGATTCGACTCGATTTTGATTGAACTGATTATTTCTATTTTGCACATTCGATTGTTACGATTTTGATTAAACCCGGGTGGTCCAAGGAAATTGTTAGAGCGATAGGTGAGAAGGTTCGGTCCCCTTGCGGTTGGTAAAATTACCTCCGTATTGTAGGAACGAGCGGCATAAGCGCTCTCTTGAGTGAAGCCACGGAGGCTGGACACTCAAAATAAGGGTGTGGACCACCACAAGTTTCACAACTCTTGTTTACGACATTCACTTGTTGATTGTTATTATTGTGACTCAATTTAAGCACGACAGTGGATATTTCTTCAATCTTTTTGGTTAGAGTCGTGTATTCCGAAGATGGAAGGGTGGTAGATCTCCTTGACTCACTCCTCTCGGCTGAGGAATCCCAATAATTGTGGTGGGCAGTCATGTTTTCAATGAGATCATAACACTCTTTGGGTCGCCTTTTCATAAAGGTACCACCGGCAGCAGCATTGATCGTGTCACGATGTCTCAATGTTAACCCGTTATAGAATGTGTCTATTTGGGTGACAAGCAACATGTTGTGGTTCGGACATCGATCAATTGAAAGCTTATAGCGTTCCCATGCCTCAAATAAGGACTCATCGGGATGCTGCAGAAAATTACTGATTTCATTCCGTAGTTTCGTCACCATTGACGGTGGAAAATATTTCGCCAAGAATTTGGAGACCATTTCATCGAAACTATGGATTGAGTTCTTGGGAAGACGATCAAACCATGCGGTGGCATGAGCGTCAAAGAATATGGAAAGAGGTATAAGCGAAGGCGTCATCGGTGACCCATTTTGCTTCATACTTTGGGTGTGATGAGAAATTTGTCGAGATGCTTGTTGGCATCGTCACCGTGATCCGTGAAATTGGCAAAAACTTTGGACTTGTTGAATCATGTGATGCTTAAGTCCAAAATCCGTAACCTCGATGTTGACCGGGGCAATTGGACCGCCCGTCCATCCATCGTGGGTTGGCAAAGCTCCTCCATCGTTCGGAGATCGGGAGCTTGATTTTGTGGCCCGTGTTGTTGGACTTGAGGTCCGTTCCCTAGGTTATGTGTCATTGTGATTTGTTCGACGATGCGTATCTAGATGCGTTTGCTTGGTTCTGATTCGTCTACGAGCTTGCGGAGTGCGCATGCACTTCAAAACAACACTTTCAATTAAAACAAGACCGAGGCAAAACAACGGTGAACTTAAACCAATAATCCCACGTGAAATGATCACTTCTACAAGTAAAGCGCACAAAGGAGCGGAGAGACTTTGTAGGTCGTATGAAGCTTATTAAAACCCGTCTCTTTTCACCGCAATTTAATGTCGGGCCGTCCTTATACCCTCACACGTTTGTTAAGCGATAGAAATAAACCAAAACACGAAGCGACACAAAGGCAAGTTTTAAATCTTTGGTTAGGGAACTTATAATGATAACACCTCGATTAAGAATGTTATATTGATTGTGTCTTCTATTTATTTAAAACAACAAGGAAAATCTTTTGTATTTTTAATCTTTTACATATATATACAAAGAAAAGGAAAATATTTTTGTATTTTGTATTTTATAAAACAATAACTTCACGAGGAAGGTTCTTCAAGTCACTAATCATAAAAACTTCACGATATTGTCGCAACACACCTCCCGTGGCGCGCCAAAATTTGATTCGTTGTGAAGTGAGTGGTGAAAACAAACACAATATCAATATATCAAATTAACCGTAAAATTCGACAAATCAACCCTTTAGGAAAAAGGTCAACGTATCAAATCTCACGGGTGTGATAAAAGTGATACCGGAAAAGTGATTTCCCGGGTCGTGTCCCAACGAGGTGTGAATGGAAGGATTCGTTGAGTTTCGTGATTTGAACTTGAATTGGATTTTAATGATTTGGATTTGATTACGTATTCTACAAATTAATTAACGGGAAAGTAATTAAGGCAAGGGAACCCTAATAAACTAAAAATAAACTAACACTAAGCTTAAGAAATGATAAAATGAAGCTACACTAAGTCCTAGGGTGCTAAAAGCGTAAAAGCGTAAAAGCAGCAAACAACTTGAGCCATAAGCGTAAAAGTTTTGCAATTTAAGGGCTACGGTGTGAAATCAATTTTCCTCGATCTATTTGACTAAAAATAATTTTAGGAAAAGCGGAATATTTTCTTGACTTTTAAATTAATTTCTATGAATTAAAAACCATTAAACACTAATTAATTGATTAAAAATAGTAAACTAATTAATAAAAATCTGAAAATTTCTCAAAAAGTACTTCAAGTTATGCCAGTCCTAAGAAAATTGAGAAACGTGGTGGTCGTTTGAGAAAATAAGCTACAAATAAGCTCAAAAGAGCTTAAAGACCAAACTGCCTAAGTACCCTTATAGGATTAATTTTGCAAAGAATAAACGAGACAAGTCCCAAGGGCAGTTGGTTATGTGGTGTTGTTTTGTGTGCTTGGAGGGCTAGAGGTCACGAGTTGAATCACAGCCTCTACCATTTTGTAACTTTATTTTTTTCAAATTTTACATTGGAACTAGTAAAGGGTAATGAGATAAGCACTCTTTGTGAAAACTTAATTTATGAAACTTTGTCAATAAGTCATTACAACGACTTATTAATTCTTGATTTAGACGGGTTTCAAACAAACACACCTTCTTTAACGATAAACAACCAAACACTCTTTTGTAAACTTTGACAGTGAGATTAAACCATGAACCTTTTGTGAGAAACTTTTTTGTAAGAAATGCTTAAACAAGCTGTTCAACAGCTTATAACTACAACAGACTTGAAAAATGGCAAACACCCTTTGAAACTTGCTATAGCTCATGTAAAACCAAACACCCTTTTTGGACAGTTATGAGCAAAAAGTATGCTCAATAAGTAGTTGGGCAGGCAGAACAAAGGCAAACAAGCAATTCAAATTTAGAATGAGCTTAATGCAAATTAATCAATAAGCCACAAAGAATGAAAAAAACAGTTGGCAAATGGGAATAAGCTCGGAAATCTTAAGTAGAGATAAGCACTAGATCTATCCTAACAAGCATTAAGGGAAGTTTAAAAAGCTAAATCCTAGGCTACTAACTACACTAGATTAAACCTAATAAGAAGATGATAAGCACTGATAAGCAAAAAATAAGACAAAAAGGTGACCTGTTGTACTGAGATTGCAGCAGTTGATGCAGGCCATGAGGACCTGATAAGTGCTTATTAATAAGCTCCACAGTGATATTCCAAATAAGGTAAAGCTGCAAACAGTTGGTTAGCATAGGTGGGTTTAAGAGAGAATTGGTGAGGATCAAATTTTCACCTAATGTGACTTATAAATAAAACATTATCGATGTGTGTTGGTGAAACAACCTGCACAGAACATACAACAAGCAAACTCACCCACTTTAACCCAATACCAGCCTAACTAAAACAATTTTTTGATTTTTTTCCTTTTGACCAAAGATAAACTAGTTTGGTAAACTTGTGATTTTGTTTTTATAATTTTGACTTGAGCCAAATTGTACTTAAGCGCTATAAAAAGCGAAGAAACTCATTTACTTAATATATTTTTTTTTGTTGAGACTTAAACTTCAAAATTTTGCTAGACTCTATAAAGTCTTTTCCAACTTAAACAAGTGACTCTAATGCTTGTGCTAAACCAATTTTTGAACCCAAGATGAAACAAAGCTCCCTCTTGACCCATTTTGACCCATCAACCAAACAATCCTAAATAAACTACTTTTTGCAACTGATCTTGACCCCCTTTTTTTACGAACTTGGAATTTAGATTAACAATAAACCTAGGAACATTAAACAACTAAAGAGAACTCAGATAAAAAAAACTTTTCATTAATTGAGAAAATACATTACAAAAGACTTTAAAAACATAAACTAATTTTTTAAAAAACTAAATTAAAGGGTGCCTTATACAATGGCTTACAATGACTATTTATACTACTCTAAGGTCTTCAAGTCCTTGTCTTGGCTTCTTGATGTGTTTCTTCTGTGAAGGCAGCTTAGCAAAAACAAAATGTGTGCTTCTTTTGAGTTGATCCCAGCCCTTGATTAAGTAGGTATAGAATAGATCACATCTGAGCCATTCATTGAATCTTTATGCCCATGGATTGCTGAGCTGGACATTGGGAGGAGGGGGGAGAAAATGGTAGTGGGTTAGGGATTTGGGTGAAACCGGTTAAAGAAGGTGAAGGGAGGACTTGGGTTTTGATGTAGGTGGGTAAAAGAGTGATGGGGGGTGGAGTGTTTGGGGAGGAGAGAAAGAAGAGGTTTGGGGTACTGGGAAAGCTAGGGTTCTTGGGTGTTGTTACTTGGGCGGGAAAAAGAGTGGGGAAGACAGAGGGGATGGGTTGGGTTATCAATTGACCGGGTGGATAGGGGTTTGACCGGGTTTGGATCAGGATAATTGGGCTTGGGTTGGGTTGTTTAGGGCCTAAGATATAGATATTGATCCATTTAGACTTTAGGGGCCAAAAGTGCCAAAACTGAAAATCCAGGGGCTATTCCTGTAACTTCTGAAAAGTAATCCAAGGGCCAAACATGTGAAACTCAAATATGTTAATGACCATTTTTGCGAATTGTGAAATCCCAAGGACTAATCAAGACAATTTTGAAAATTCAAGGACCAAAACTGCAATTTTCCAAAATTTATCAAAGTGACCAAATTTGACAAGTTAGAATTACCCGAGGACTAAAAATATTTATTTTCCAATTTAAAATGTCGAGGGTGAATTACATCATTTTGAAATTCGAGGACTAAAGTTGCCATTTTTAAAGTTGGGGGCTGAAGCGCCAATTATGCAAACTTGTTCGTTTTCATTTGTTTTCGATAATTTTGCATCCAAACATATAAAACACAATTTTGAGATATTTTCGATATTTTGATGCATATCGGAGTGTTTTAGATGTTTTGCGATTCGGTTTTGACTAAAATGATGAGTGAATAAGCACTCATCATGCATCAATGGACCTAACGAAATTTGAATATTTTGATGCACATGGCGGACCCAGTCGATCTTGACTTGGGTCCATAAGAACTAACTTGTGTAATCTTATGTGCAGGGCAATCTTAAACCGAGCTAAAAGATAAAGGAGTTTTTGATAGTGGTTGCTCTGGGCACATGACTTGGGATGGAAGAAATTTGGAAGATTTTGAAGCTTATGATGGTGGATATGTGGCATTTGGCAATGATCCAAGGGAGGAAAGATACTTGGCGAGGCACAATCGAACATGGAAGCTAGACTTTGAAAAGGTCTATTTAGTGCAGGGGACTTAAAGTACAATTTATTCGGTGTTTCTCAAATGTGTGATAAGAAAAAGCTGGGTCTTGTTTGGGAAGCCGAGGTGTGTGGTGTTATCTTACGAGTTTAAGATGCACGATGAGAAGTTTATACAACTTAGGGTACCTAGGAAGGAAAATATATCTTGTTTTGATCTTAAAAATGTTCTTCTAATAGGTCCTTATGTTTGTTTGCTAAAGCATCATTGATGAGTCAAAGCGTGGCATAGAAGGCTAGGTCATCTCAATTACAAAACAATCAATAAAGCGGTAAAAGGAAACTTAGTGAGAGGTTACCTTCAAAGGTTTTTGAGTGTAAGGAACTGTGTGTGGCTGTCGAAAAGTAAAACAACATAGAGCTTCTTGTAAGACCAAAGCGTAAACACCATAACACAACCACTGTTTATGCTTCATATGGACTTATTTGGACCAACCTTTGTTAGAAGCTTGAACCATAAGCGATGTTGTCTAGTTATCACTTGATGATTATAGTAGATTTTCTTGGGTATACTTTTTGGCTAAAGAGAGTGAGACTAGTGAGATTCTTAAGAGTTTCATTACTAAGATAGAAAATCTAGTAAATCAAAAGGTCAAAGTAATCGAGATGTGATAATGGGCCGAGTTTAAGAATGATGTGATGAATCGGTTCTATGTAGCTAAAGGTATTGAAAGACAGTTTAGTGTTGCTAGGACACCACAATGAATGGTGTAGGTGAAAGGAAAAATAGAACACTAATTGAAATTGCTAGGACAATGTTGTCGAGTCTAAGTTACCAACTACCTTTTGAAATTGTTTGTAGGAATTGCATGTTATGTGCAAAGCAGTAAGGTAGTGAAGCCTCATAACAAGACCCTCTATGAGTTTGTTACATGATAGGAAGCCAATGATTGCATTCCTAAAACCTTTTGGGTGTCTGTTACCATTTTGAATACCATAGACTACCTAGGCAAGTTTCAAGAAAGGCGATGATGGATACTTTTAGGCTATTCCACTAATAGCAAAGCCTTTAGAGTATACAATAGGAGGACTAGACTTGTTGAAGAGAACCTTCATGTTCAATTCGGTGAAAAGACTCCTAGTGTTGAGACCAAAGGACCAGATGGTTGTTTAACATTGATATGCTAACCAAATCTATGAATTATGAGCCTATCATTGCGGGAACTTCCACTAATCTTGATCTGGTATACAAAGGATTACAAGTAGATAAATCTTCAAAGGGCGATTCTCCAACGAGTTCTATTTGGTTGAAAAGTGGAAAATTGATCTTGTTCCTTCCATCATTCACAAACAAGGTCCTACGATGATAATGTGCAGTGCAGGTCAAAGTTAATCATCATCCGGATAGGGATGAATTGTTGCAAGATAACTCGATGTCGGTGAAGAAATTGAAAAGAAGAAAAAGCGATGCAAAGCACCGCTAAGCCTCTTGAAAGTCTTGATAGGCCATCATGTGACGACAAGCCATCTTCTACCACCGATAGTTCAAGTGAAATTCCGGCTACAAGTCTTGGTGATAGTACTTTCTTTGGACCTAATCCAAAGCCACTATTTGATGATAAGGAGTATCCACATGATCTGATATGCACGATTAATAGAGATTGATACTCCTACCGATGATGAAGACATGGATGAATTCTTCAATGCTAATTTGACTAATTTGGACACTTTATTAATGAAAGTCAATTACTTCTACGAATTCACAAGATTCATCCCAAGGAAGATTCTTGGAAATTTGAATACTCCAGGTTCAAACAAGAGCGGGGTAAAGAACTCGAGAACCCTTTTACGAACATGGGTTCTTTGCAAGATCTCTTCACAAAAGCAGTCATAAAGATCTCGCAAAATTGCTTGTTTGCTTGTTTTACTGTCTCAAAAGGAGCCCAAGAGAGTAGAAGAAGCTATAACGAGAAGAAGGATGGGTAGAATCAATGCAAGAGGAGCTTCTTGATTCAAACTTCAAGAGGTTTGGACATTGGTTGATCTTCAAATGGGAAGAGGGCTATTAGGACTAAATGGGTGTTCGAAAACAAAAGGGATGAAAGAGGTATTGTAGTGAGGAACAAGTCAAGGTTGGTTGCTCGAGGATATACACAAGCGAAGGTTTGGACTATGATGAAATATTTGCACCGGTTGCAAGGATAGAGGCTATTAGATTGTTTTGGCTTATGCTTCATTCAAGAATTTTGTTGTGTATCGGATGGATGTTAAAAGTGCATTTTATATGGCACTATTGATGAGGAGGTATATGTTTGTCAACCTCCGGTTTTGAAGATCTGATCATCGACAAGGTTTACTGAGGTGAGGAAGGCTATGTATGGGCGCATCGGGCTCTAGGGCATGGTATGAATGCCTATCTACTTATTTGATGGACAATGGGTTTAAAGAGGGTGATTTATAAAACTTTGTTCATTAGAAAGCACAAAGATGATATTTCTTGGTTCGGGTTTATGTAGATGACATCATCTTTGGGTCTACTAACAAGGAGCTATCTGAGATTTTGAGAAACTTATGCATGATAAGTTTCGGATGAGTTCTATGGGAGAACTCACTTTCTTTTTAGACTCTGAGTTCAACAAAGGGTGATGGTATTTTCATTAGTCAAGACAAGTATGTAGCAGTGTGTTGAAGAAATTTGGGTTTCAAGATGTAAAAAGTGCAAGTACACCTATGGAGACTCGAAACCTATGCTACGGATGATGGAAGTACCAAAGTTGATTTGAAGTTATACGGATCCATGATTGGATCTTTGATGTATCTGACGCATGTAGGCGGACATTATGTTCTCGGTATGTGTGTGTGCAAGATTTCAAGTAACACCCAATACCTCACATGAATCTTTATTAAGAGGATCTTTAGGTATTTGAAAGGTCATCCTAAATTGGGCCTTTGGTACTCTAAGGATTCTCCTTTTGATTTGGTGGCCTACTGCGACGGTGACTATCTTGGAGCTAGTGCGGATAGGAAGTCTACCAGGAGGATGTCGGTTCTTGGGAAGCAGATTAATTTCTTAGCGATGTAAAGAAGCAAACTATTGTGGCTAATTCTACAACCGAAGGCTGAATATGTGGTGCTTTGCTAGTTCTTTGTGGTCAAGTTCTATGGATTGAGAATCAATTCTTTGGATTTTGGGTACAATTTATGCATACTAAGATTTACATTGATAATAACGATTACAATTTGCATTATCAAAAATCTGTTTTACATTCTAGAACTAAACATATTGACCATATTCGAGAGTATGAGGTACATCGTATGCTTCCTAGAGTGTTTGCACATATGAGGAATCGACCAGAGAATGTTGTCATTAGAGATGTTCCTTTATTTCCTCACATGCTTGCTTTGCCTCACGATTACGAGTTTAATGAAGGTCTTGCATCATGGACTAGGCGAACACAGGGCACTAAGCTTCCTCGGGCTAGTGTTAGTAGTATGGTTGATGAGGTCACACACGGAGTGGAGGTGACATGATTGGAAGGGCTTCCACTCTTGATTCATGCTTAGATCTTTGGTCGGGATAGTGGAAACATCATTAAGACCCAACCTTTGGCAACTCTAATGTGGAAAGTTCTTTGGAGCTTCACACGGTGGCGGTATCCTAGCCAACCGGGCGCTAAAGGTGCATAGATGATCGAGCTCGATGCGGTGCTATGTTTTCTATGTCCAGGATTCACCTCTCGGGCGATTAACACAGCTCGAAGTGATGAGGATAGATTGGAATCGACCTTTGAATTGACGGTTAATGACTTTGTGCATGATGACTTTTTCGATGAACCACCTCTCGGACCGATTCACACAGTCGAAGTGGGAGGATATTCTTGAGCGTTTAAATGAATTGACGGTTCGGTGTGCTAAAATGGAGGATAAAATTTCGTCTCTGAGGAGTTAAGCGTAGCTTCGAGTAAGGATATTCGGAGGTTGAAGCATAGGGTCTTGGTTTTGGAGAAAGTGAAAAGACACAGGCGTTCTTTGTTTTGAAAACTTTGCGGCAAGAAAAGAAGGTGGACTCTCTCTTGCTCTCGAATATGAATGATGTATCCAAGCAGGGGAGGATTGATGGCATGAATTCGGGGAGGCTGTGGATGTATCTGTTAGTGTAACTATGGAGGAAGATGTTGTGATGGAGATCAAGAATTTTTGGTTTATGATAAAGGCGGGAATGCGGTTGTTCTTGAAGAATTGAAGAATGTTGATGCGATCGAGAACACAACAATGATAGTATATCCGAAACCACAGTTAGTACTTTTGTAACCACCGATGTAGTTTGGTTTGGCTATTGTTCCTACTCTTGTCATACCCACTGCTATCACAACTACTTCTCTTTGTTGTTACAACTCTTTCTAAATTACCATCTAAGCCTAAAGAAGTAGAAAGAAATCATGCGAGTACATTGATTAATCTGAGCAAAACATCATCTTTACCTACATCAACTATTGCACCTGTTTTATCAGTTCAGTCTATTGCTACTAAATCAAGAGGTAAAAGTTTGGTTATTGGTGAACCTTTGAAGAAGAAAGTGGTTAAATCGATGTTGGAAAAGGTAAAGAGGTAGTCTTTGAAGTTTAAAATAAAGCGAACAAGAAGCTTATGATGCGAGTATGCTAAAAATATGGAGGCTGAGGAAAAAGCAATTTTGATGAAGAGAAAGCAAGATGAAGAGGAAGCTAGTCAAAAATTGTTAGCTACATGGTATGAATCACAAAATTATCTTGAAGCTTCTGAATTAATAAATGATGAGTATACTGTAAAAGAATGGGCTTTATTTGATGATGAAGAAAAAGCTAGACTTTTGGGTATACTGGCAAGGAAGGTTAGTAAAGAAAAGAAGAGAGTTGTAAGAAGGAAACCTCCTACTATTGCTCAGCTGAGAAATACTTTGATGAAGATTATCAAGAATTCAGGCATGTATGTTTCTGATAATCTCAGTAGTTGTTCATATGCAAGAATTTTTGAGATTTATGAGAGATGTATGAAAATTAACAATGATGATTTCTGTCCAATGAATTCTAAAAAGGAAGAAGAGTGGATTAAAGAACATGATGAATGGATGCAAAGTAAAAGAAAAAGAAAATCTGAGGTTCAGGTGACATCTGATTCTAAAAGATTGAAAGTTGTTGAAGATGTAAATCAAATCATTTCTTATGAGTTTAAGATTTTAGATGGAAGTGAAGGGTTTGGAAAATTCTAAGACTCAACAATGAAGTTTACGAGTATAATAAACTTTCACAAATGCTTGATATTTTGATAGAGATGATTTGTTGAATCTTTGGATACTTTACAAGAATAAATTTGGTAAAGTACATCGAGATGATTATCATGAAAGGCGATGTATCATAATTTGAAGATTACTGTTTGAGCCTACTCATGATGAACACGAATGGCAAGGACTCTATAATGGTCAAGTTACTAGATGGTTTTATATCAAACTTGGGAGTTCATGTTTTAGCTTGTTTACGGAAAGGTTATTCATATGCTTGTAGAAGGTGATTATCCACAATTGAATAAGCATCCGGGAATAATTGCTCGAGATGTTGAAGCACGTTGTTTCAAGATGTTAGTGTCCTATGATGGTCAAGCTTATGATTTGTTGAAGAAGTATGAGAAGATACTTAAAGCTAGTAAGTGTTTGGCTACATCCTCCAATTCGGATGTTTTGAGCTTAAAGAAAACTTGAAGAATTACATTGGAATTTATTAAGTTTAGGGAGGATTGTTGGGTTTAGGTTCCTTGGATAATGAATTACTCTAAATCTTGGAACCACGGACGGGCTTGATGTAACCATGGTGAAGAGTGTAACCACGGATGAAGATAACCGCGGCTAGTAGTATTATGTAGCTAGCGATAGTATGTAGTAAGCTTTGCTAGTCTTGTATAGTCGGTTAGTTTATTGTATTAGATAAATATGGAAAGATATTTATCTTGTAGGTTCACGTATTGTATATTGTATAGGACTCTTTAGCCTATAAAAGGAGGACCTAGGTTAGGTTAGATAGGCGTATGTTTTATATCTAAGGTCGATACACTTCAAGGTTGCAAAACCCTAATCTTGTAAGAGTATTCGTTATTAATAAATAATATTGAGGTGTTGAATGTTAATTGTTCTTCTTCTTAAGATTAAGTATTAAATTCGCGTGATACTTAATAAGCTTTTTGTTCAAGTCGGTTTCTATATTAGATCGTTTGCTCAGCTGGGATCAACACTGACACCGTCACATGAAAATAAGAATTTGGCTTACGTCCGTCACAAAATCCTCCGACGGCGTCATGATTAAGCGATGGCGCCGTCACCTTGTCTTCGGCGGTTGGGTGTCTCGATTCTTGACTTTGGCCATTTTCTTCGTATATTCGCGCCTTTTCGTCCAAATAAGTGCCATTACTGACAATTTGCCTTCAAGAGACCTAAAAGTGAAAAGGAGCGATATTAAGTAATAACGGATACAAAAGTGATCAAATAAGGGCTTAAACGACCCTCAAAAGGTACATTTAAAACCTTATCGACAATGCTAGTTTGGCTTTGACTTTCCTGTACTTAGCTTCAAAATCTGATTTTGTTTTGATCAGTTGTTTTGAAAATTTTGATGAGGCCGATAGATTTTGGTTGAAATTGCTAAAGCACGAGGGTGATTTGACCACGATGGTTTATAAGAGGGTTCATAAATTGTTTTTGAAAAGCAGTGTTTGGCAAAGTGACCTCTTTTGTGACACTTAAAACACTCAGTGTCCTCATTAGCTTTAGCATTGGAAAATCTTTGTTTCTTTTTATAAACCTCCGAGAGTTAGCAAGGAGTGCCCTTTCCTGAAATTCGATGTTCAGGTCGTTTAGGTACTCCTCATTTGATCTCTCATCATGCTCATCATCCGAATTTTCACGAAAATCTTGAACCACCTTTGTTAGAATAAAAGCGGTAGAGATTGGTGTTGAAGTGGTGGTGGGGACTTCTTGACTTCACGAGACTTTTTAAGTCGGTATCGTGCATTGATGAGGTTTTCCTCATAGACAAATTTCCCATATATTTTAGGAAGTTCAAGATTCTAGATATGGTTAGCATTCACGAGTCCACGAGAAAAATTCAACCACTTCTCGGGAGACTATTAATGAGAACCAACATTGATTTCATGTTTGGACAACTTGACACCATCATTTGACAGTTCATTTAACAAAGTTGTGTCTGGGTGTAAGTTTGAGACAGAGTTTCTGAGTCCTTAGCCCTGAAGGTGTTATACTCAAGTTTCAGGTCCATTATCCTGTTTTCCTTGGTATCAGATGGACCTTCATGATTATGGACCAGGTCATCCCAGGTTTGTTTAGCTGTACTACAGCTTATAACAGACTCTATAATATCACCAGGAAGACAAGATATGATGATTGTTGGAATCACTCCTAAATCTTAATTCAAGTGTTAGTTACTCATATGTAATAGGTAGCTTAATTATGGCCTTTATGTTTGTTATTAGCCTTAAGCTTATGTAGAAGGCCCATGAGCTTAGGCAAAAGCCCATAAAGGAAAGGATGGGAACTAGGAGTGTTGCCCTAGCTTCCCTCCTATAAATACTCTTGTAAACCTTCATTTGAAGGTTGGTTGTTCAAGTTTTTCTTTCACTACATACTCTACGCATAACTATCTTAGTATAACGTGTGTGTGTGTTTGGTTTACTTGTTCAATCGCCTTTATCTCTTTCTATTAAGCTTGTGTTGTAAATCTAGTGACCCAACAGTGGTATCAATCGCCAAATAGTTGGGTGCACACTTTTGTTTTGAAGTTTTTGGTTTTGGTCTTACGCGTAAAGATAACGTGTTCTTTGGTTAAGCTTAAAACTTGTTTTTATACTTTTAATCCAAGATTCTTGTACTTTCAACGTTTTAAGGTGTTAAAATACTTGTTTTGGCAAAAGTTTCAAACTTTACGAGTGAATCTTAGTTTTTGAGCTTGATTTTGTTCGTGGGTGAAGTTCTACGCGTAACCCGTTTAGCCGTTTTGGTTCATCAAGGTTCACACTTTTGTGTTATTTTGGTACTATTAACGCTATTCCATAACAAAAATCTGGTTTAGAAACAAATTTGGGCATAATCATTTTTACGAGTAAGATTACGCGTATCAAAACCCTAATCTTACGCGTAACTTTATCCGTGGTTTGATCTTCAGTTTCGTGGTTTACTCCGTGTTTTCTTGCTTGGATAAGCACGAAAATCGTCAACTTTGGATATCTTTTGCCTTTGTGAAGTGTAAAGATCACTGAGATAAAACCACAATCTTACGCATAAGCATACGACTTACGCGTAGAAATCCTACGCATAAGATTCATCTTACGCTAAGCCTAGTCTTACGCATAAGATAATCCTCGCCTAACTTTCTCGCCTAACTTTGTGTCTCGCCTAACTTTAGAGTCTTTTCCTACTTACGCGTAAGCTAATTCTACGCGTAACTCTCGATTATTCTGCGTAACTTTGGTGTTTTACGCATAAGTGCTACTTGGATAATTGTGATTTCTCGCCTAAGGACACTTCATCAACAAAGGTTCATTCGACTACAAAGATCCATTTTACCAACACAAGTTTTCAACATGTCACAACCACCATACTCTAACTATTTCCTTACACTTATCCTCAACGACAACAACAACTAAGTCCACAACATCAACAATGGAATCAACAACAAGCAATTTATCAACAACAATTTAATCAACAACATACTCCACAACTTGGAGCAATTCCTCCACCACAAATGGTTCAAACACCGCCAAGTCTTCAAGTTCAACCCTACACAAATGACTTCAATCAACATCCATCAAGGAACACTATGAAGGAACCCACTTGGTTTGCAAAGATGTGTGAAGCTTTAAGCGACCAACAATCAATTCATGAGGTTTGGATCACTTGATAGACCTCCAATGCTCACTCCGAAACTACGATCAATGGGTGATAAGGTTCTTTCGGTTTGTGATCGAAGAAGCCACATGGAAAGTTCTTAAAGAAGGTTATCTTGGAAGGTCCATTTGAGATGCCTCTTGTCATTGTGCCCGGAGATCCTAATGCTATTCCACCAAGAGATGAACAAACAAACATTGCTCTTGTTGCAAATTTAAATCAAACAGAACTTCTACACTATGAAGGCGATGAGCTTGCAATGCAATATATCCTTTTAGGATTACCTAACCCAATTCTTGAAGTGTTGGCGCTCAAAAGATTGCAAAGGAAATGTGGGACCATATTCATCTTCTTATGGAAGGATCTGTACTCAATCGGGAGGATTTGGAATCCAAAATTTACTTGGCTTATGAACACTTCATGATTGAACACGGAGAGACACTAGAGTCTTATCATCATCGATTTTCGAGACATCATCAATGATTTGGATAAACACAACATCATCATGCCAAGAATTGCGATGAATACTAAGTTCTGAGTAGTCTTGGTCACGAATGGGAGAAGTATGTCATTTTTCTCCGTCAAGCGAAGAATATGCATCATTCTACATATGGATTGTTGTACGATTACTTGAAGCCTCATGAAAAGGAAGTTGATCAGGAAAGGATTCTCCGTGCTCAAATTGCTCCACCTACACATCCGAAAAATCAACAACTTGCCTTATATGCTCAACAAAGTTATCCTCCTCGACAAGCAACTCAACCAACGCCTCGGTCACACCACACGATCAATCACGGCAACCTCAACAAAATCAATTGGTTCCTTACAACAACAACGATCAAGCACTTCATAGTCAAACTAGTGAGGAATCGATCCGTTCGAAGCATTGCAAAGGTTTGTTATGATTGCTAATGCTTTTAGCCGTTATACCAACAAATCCAACAATCGTATTCGTTCCTCATCCAATACACGAAATCGGTTGTTGTGAACAATGGGCGAGTTGAAGTTCGAAATCGTGGTTATGGTGCGTCAAATGGGAGGTGGTCAAGGGTTTAATGCTATGGGTAGGAATAACAACAGAGCTCAAGTGGTGGAGCAGGAAATGCTCGTAATGGGTTGAATGGTCTTGATGCTACAAGCGCAATGAGAAGGACACTGGCTAATGCATGCCCAAAGCCAAGGACTAGGGGCGTGCTTATTTCAAAGAGGCTCTTCTTTTGGCTCTTAAGGATGAAGTGGTGGATCTCTCACAAATAAAAACGAGCTTTATGGCGGATCTGAGACTCGAGATGATGATATGGAGGACTTGCGAGCCAATGCATTTATTATGTTGATGGCTAATATGCATGAGTTACACATGAGTGAAACAGGCCAGTGTATGACAACGATGGCTTGTCTCGGTGCCGAACAAACCATCATCATATCTCGAACTAATATCTCCGCCAATATCTCGAATCCGGCATGGCTCGGATCGTTCAAAATGAGTCATCTACATCTCATTCGGCGATTTTCAAATAAACCACAGTAGTTACATTTGACGATCAAGATGACCTTATGGTTTCCTTTGATAATCAAATTGACTCCGTGGTTGTACTTGAGGATCTAAATAATGATCATGTTGTGACTCACGTTGAACAAGCCGAATCTGTTGCCTCATCCAGTTTTGCTCGTTTAATTCAAGACCATCAAATCAAAATGGAGGAATGTTATGCATTAAATAAGGAATTAAAAGCAAAAATGCACTTATTAACCAAGGATTTTGAATGCTTACAAATGCAACTCAACTTTTCAAAACTCAAGAAAACCGTGAAAAGGTTTTGAAGCCGCTTTGCTAAATCTCATCAAAGCGAAAATTATTTAGAGACGGATCGTGATCTAGCCGCTTGAAGAATGCTTTGTTATGCGAAATAGAACAATGAAACATGAACATAAAAAGCAAATTAACGCTCTCACCTTGGAAAATCAAAAAGCTAAGGCTGAGTTGTTAACTTGTCAAAAACAGTTCTCCGCATATAAAAAGCATTCAACGAATCGGGTAGATGACCTTCTTGAAGAAATTATCGGCTTGCAAAACAAAATTAAAGAGTTTAAAACTGTTGTTTACAAACATGGTGAATCAGTAACAACTATTGAAAAGTTTACTTTGAAACCAAATCCAAAAGGATATGGACCAAATCTAGCTGATTACAAACCTAAGCTTTCACTAAAAACATTCAAACCAAATCCTCAAGTTTCCAGTGCAGAATATAAAATTAATGATATTGTTATGAGTGTTGTTGAATATCATCGTCAAGGCGAATTAGATGCGAAAGGCGAGTCGATCAAAATTAAAAGCATTGTTTACAACAAACCTTTTAATTATTCAAAACCGGTCACTTCGTCACACCAACGGATTCTTCTAACACACCAAGGGTTATCATCAAAACACAGAGTCTTCTAATGTTAATCCCCAACCGATTATGCACAAATTTATGGTCCTTTACCTTCCATCGAAAGTAAACTCAAAACACGAAAATCGAAAAATTCTTAGATATTTTGACATTTTCATGGTGACCTCAAAATTTTACAACATGAGATAGAATATCGTTACAAATCAAAATTGATCATTTTCAATCACCTCTGGCGCGAACAAAGAGACATTTTCGGAAAAATCTTTACCTAACGTTAAAATTTGAAAAGTTGTGCATTAGCTTGGGAAAAGGATTTTCATAAGGAACTTGGAGTGATGAAGGTCATTTTCGAGAAAAGCGAAACATCTATTTCTAATACTAAGCGTAAAAAGCAACCGAGAAAAGATGTTGATCGACTCTTGAAAGATGTTATCTCTTGATATCCATAATGTTGTGTTATTCCATTCTTTGCCACATGCATCGATTATATCTCTGCGATAATGTTGACTCGTGGTAACCGTTGAGAATCTTGATAATGTGCTTGGATCGAGTCTTTAAAAGTGAAAATAAGCGATTACTTAACGAACTTTACAATGCAAAACGTCGTCTTAATTGGTGTGAAAAGATATTCACAATCAACAACTTAGTTTTCAAAAGAAAATCGCTCGATTGAGTGCAAAATCTTGATCCTAAAATTGAGCAACTGGATGATCAAAACGTGTCTTTGAAAAGTCAAATCTCAAAATATGAACAAGAACTTGTAACGATTAAGCAGAATATGGTGTCATATTTGATTTACTCAATAAGACTCGTAATGAAGCATCAAACGAACTTGATCACTATCTTGCTCACACTAGAGAAGTCATGAATTTTCTTTGGTAATATTAGCTTACGAAAATCAAGAGTTGATTCACACTATCTCTAAGTTAAGAGAAATGTTAGGAAAGTATGAACAACTTCCGCCAACCATCATTAAGAGATTAGCACCGTAACACTTAGTAATCATGAACCTAGAATCTCTCTTGCCAAATCACAAGTTGCTAACGTGCTTCATTCTCTTTGAAGCAGAATAGTTGCGTCTTTTCCAAGCGTCCGCACTTCACGACCTAGGAGCACTCAATCGAAGAATAGGAAGTTGCGACCTAAGAAAAGATCAATAAGGAATGCTAAAGTAGAAGAACACCCTAGGAATATGAATAAGACTCAAGTTGCCTCCACTATAGATATTGCGTCGGCAAATGTAATAGAAATAGTGATGTAACGAATGCTAAACCGTTAAGTACTTTTGATATTCATCGATGCACCTTGTGTTATTTGTCGTAAAAGTATGAATTCGATTGTCATGACAAATGTGTTGCTAAAGCTATAATCTCGTTACGGAATCCTAAGAATTGGAATACCTCTAGGCCCACTAATCATTCTAAGTCCGTGGCTTGGTAGACCGCCTTCTTTAGATTCTCGTCATGCGTGGTTGTCCTCAGTAGCTCGGTTTCACCTCCTAAGAATGTAGTACCACCTAGTGCATTCACAAAGACTAAAGCAAGCGATGAGTTATAGATGGCGAAATGGATATATAACACATTAGGATTTAAATGGATGCCTAAAGTTATTAATGTGTGTATGTCTACTATCATTTGCTTGAACCCTCTAACATTTCGGGTTCCACATCTACTTCTATTCCATCCGTGTCGCCCTGCATGTGTAATGCGGTGATCTGATCATTCTCTGGATTGTTGATAGCGGATGTTCCCGACACATGACGAGCAACCTTAAATCGTTATCAAACTTTATTGCAAAGTTCATTGGTGCTTTGTCGAGTTCGGGAATGATCACTTGCAGCCTATCATGGGCTACGGAGACTATGTCAATGGGAACATCAAAATCGTGAGGGTTTACTATGTGGAAGGCCTTGGTCACAACTGCTTTCGATGGGTCGGTTTTGTGATGGAGATTTGGAGGTTGCTTTCCCGAGAAAACTTGTTTCATTCGTGATCTACAAGGAAATGACATTATGTCGGCTCGCGTAATTCTAGTCTCTACACTATCTCTATGCAAGACATGGTTGCTTCATCTCCCATCCGCTTACTTTCAAAAGCAACATCAACAAAATCTGGCTATAGCACGATCGTCTCTCACATCTAAACTTTCAAACCATCACCAACCTTGCTCGACACAAACTAGTTGAAGGTCTCCCACGATTCCGGTATTCAAAAGATCACCTTTGCTCGACTTGTGAACAAGGAAAAAGCACTCGTGCTCATTTTCCTTCAAAGGTGGAACACACTCTCGACATGTGCTTCATCTTCTTCACATGGTTTGTGTGGCCCAATGCGTGTGCAAGCGATCAATGGCAAATGCTACATCTTAGTAATTGTTGATGACTACTCACGATGGACTTGGGTCTACTTTCTTGAAGCAAAGACCAAGCTCCACAAATGATCATTACCTTTCTCACAAAAATTCAAGTTCGACTCCGGAACACCGTCCGCCAAATAAGAACAGACAAAGGCCGAATTTGTTAACCAAACCCTTCATGAATTTTATGAGAAAGTGGAATTCACATCAAACATCTATTGCGTACATCAAAACAAAGCGGAGTTGTTGAAAGACGAAACGAGCGTTAGTGGAAGCTGCAAGAACAATGTTAATCAATGCTAAACTTCCAGATTACTTGTGGGCAGAAGCTATATCTACTGCATGCTATACTCAAAACCGTTCTATGATCACAAAACGCCACAACAAAACGCCACAACAAAACACCTTTCGAGCTTGTCCACAACCATAAACCGAATCTCAAACACTTTCATGTATTTGGATCCCTTTGCTATTCGAATAATGATCGTGATGATTTTGGAAAGCTCAAAGCCAAAGCCGACATTGGAGTATTTATTGGATACTGTGAGAATTCTAAAGGTTACTAGAATCTGGAATCGTCGTACAAAGCAGTGATGGAAAGATTCATGCTCATTTGATGAACTCACGAAATGGCTTCGAGTATAACGACTTAGAACCGGTCACAACCGTTTAAACTTCCCCAACCCCATCATCACCAAGAAAGCCCCGACTCACTCGTCAACAAATGGAAAGGTTATTTGCTCACTGTTCGGTGGCGATATTGATGAGCGTGCTCGGTGTATCCGATGTTTCCATTGCTCGACGATAATACTCTTATACCGATACCCCACTACAACAACTCTTGTTGAAGAAGCACCACCAGTTGACTCCACCACAACAGTTGAACAAACCGCTTCCAACAATGATGAACCGGCTGATGATATTCTAAATGATGTACCCCCATGATCAGTGCAAAACCGTCAAGTTTTCTCACGCAAGCTGACCACTTGTGAATGGCCAACTGTAAGAAACTTAAAACAGCTTAAGCACAAATGCAATGAAGATCTGAGGAGTATAGAGTCTCCCCGGGTCGTTATGTCCCAGCGAGCTATGCAATGGATTATCAAACGTGTAGTGATCGAGGAATTTGAACGGAAAAGAGTATTTGATTTATGATTATAACTATAGGAGAAGCCAACAAATTACAACGGCTTAAATGCAAATTAAAGGAAATTAAAAAGATAAAATCTATTAAATAAATGCTATCACTATATTTAAATTGATGTTTTTGTTTATATGTTTTTACAAAACTGAAATTAAAAACTACGCGACGTACGAATAAAAATGTGAAACTTACTCAATGTTAACCCTAAAAATATGAAAATGATGTTTTTACAAACCTAATGATAAAAGAAAATTTATAGAAAAAGAAAATTATTTTTAAAACTAATTATCTAATTAAAAACTATTTTTAACTATTAAATAATAACCTAAAATACAAGAAAATATGAAATAAAGCTAGAAAAATAAAATTAAGTCTTAGAAAAATCTAAAATATCAAAATAGAATTTTCAAAACTATTTTTGTAATTTTACGAATATTTTCTATTTTCTACTAATTTAAAACTATTTTAATCTAATTTAAATGGTGAAAATACCAAATAAAAAGGGAAAAATAAGGAAAAATCTTTTATGCTTTTTATATTTTTCTTAAACTGAGAAAATTGAAAAATTAATTTTTGAACTTTTCCTTAATTAATTGCAATTAAAGCTAATTAAAATGATTAAAAGCTGCTTTTATTTAAGAAAAATACCAAACAGTGTCTAAAAATTATGAAAATTTCAGAAATCCTAAAATATTATTCTAAAGCTGATAAAAATATAAAAGAAGGGCTTATGTGAGGAATTTAGAGTTGCATTATGGCGATAAGGAAATAAGCGATTTGAAATAAGCTAATAAGCACTATGGGACACCAAGCGTCTTCGAGCTAAACTATACTACAACTACTCTAAGGCAACTAATTTAAGCTACTCCTAATCGCTAACGGTGATCTACCAATGATTAAGCTAAATGACTCTTAACAATGAAAGCGAAGCGGTACCTAGTTTAGCGGTTACAGCGCTTATCCAATAAACTAGAGTGAAAACAAAAAGCATGGCTCTCAAGCCAACCTAGCAGAGATCATATATTCAAATTTACAGCTTAAATAGTCTAGTAATGAAGAAGATAAAGATCCAACCAAATGGCTAAAAAGAACTGTGGGTACTGATTCAGCAGAACAGATGGACAAGCACCTATGTTAAAGCCACTGTAACTACTTATCTAATAAGCTAATCCTAAAACCAGAAATGTGGACTTGAAGACCACCTATCAAACTACAAATGGACCAAAATGGAGACCCTAACTAGCTGAAATGAACAGTGTGCACTAGCTGCAAGTTCTGCACAAACTTGGTTTTGACCCCATTTTGACTTTTTGAAACAGATATGAACTTTGACTAAAGTGAACTTTGAATCCAATTTAATAACTGATGTTGATGTTATATGATGTAAAGAACACAATGCAATCAATGTTTAACACTTTTAAACACAAAACAAGGATTTGCTATTCTAAAATCTATAACGATGAAGATAAAAGATGATTTAGAGTAAATTTTGACTTTTGAACTAGCGACACAAGACTAAGGCGATATGAGTGTATAAGGGCTAAACAAACATAAACTAACAAATTTTAACTCATGCATACACCTCACGAGACAGTTATATCGAGAATGCCAAACACTCTTTTCTAGACTAATTAGCAAATGAAAACCGATCTAGACATTGAACCAACATGTACTTTTGATAAAACTAACTTTAACTAGTCTAAATACTACTTTATGAGCAAATTCAACTACTTCAAACCACAATTACCAAGTATACAATGAACTTAAAATCACTTACAATAGGTCCTTTGCCACAATGGCTTGCCAATTATGAACCCGAACCACAAGGTAACCACTATCCTATTTAAACCACCCAATTGCTTCCAAATCAACCTATTTCCATTCTGAATCAACCCATATCATCCTGCATCATTTTGCTCCAAATTTGACTTTTGTTGACCAAGAACTCAAGTTGTTTAAAATGAAATACAAGCTTATAAAAAGCTATTGTGGTGATATAAACTTGTTTTATATTGAAACTAAAGCTGCTAGAGATTTGATCACAACCAATTGAACCTTCAAAATTGCAGCGATGGACAAAAATATGAAACTTGAACTAAAACTTGAATTGAAGCTTGATAAAAGTTTTAATACACTAGAACCGCTAAGTTGAGTACAAAATAACTTGAGAATACAATTGAGAAGCTAATTAAGGTGCAATAATATTAAAACGACATACATTTTTTGTAAAATAAACTAACTACTTCTCTATCCTTCCTTCTTGGTCTTTTTATACTCCTTCTCTTTCTCTCACCTTTACGAGTGGATCCGGCAACAATCGAGCCCTTGGATGTGCGAGTAATCACAGCCATTTATGCATTTTGGCGCCAAAGCGGGTTTGATACTTTAGGCAGGAAAGGGTTGCATTAATTGCAATGGGTTGTTAGGTGAGGTGGGGAGACAAAGGGTGTGGTAGGGTGGCAAAGGGTTTGAGGAGGGTTGCGAGACAATCTGTCGGGAAGGCAGGGATATAGAAGCGGGTTTGTTTATTTTAAATCTTGGGTTTGGGTTGTCGGGTTGTGGGTAACGGACCGGGTTGGTAGATTGGGCCAAGGGGTTATAGTTTGGGCTTGGGTATTTAATTAGGGTCCGGTTGGTTTGTGTAAGTAATAACATAGGGACCAAAAATGTAAAGCTCTAATTCCCAGGGACCAAACATGTAAATTATGAAGATGTAGTCAAGGGTTGGCCTTGCCAAACTTTAATAGACCAAGGTCTAGTTTTGACACTTTTGAAATTTCAAGGACTAATTTTGACCATTTTGGATTTTCGAGGACTAAACGTAATTTCTCAAATATTTTGGATTTTCCACCAAAGGACTAAATATGACAATTTATGATTCCAAAAGGACCTTTGGTGATTTTTCTTTTAAAATACATGCCTAGGGACCGATTTTGCCATTTTAAAAGTTGGGGACCGAAACCGCCAATTATGCAAACTTTGCTCGTTTTTCATCGATTTTGAACATTTTGCATCCAAAACATATAAAATGCAATTTTAAGATATTTTCGATATTTTGATGCATTTCGAGCATTTTAACCGTTTTGCGATTCAGATTAACCAAAATGATGAGTATTTACACACTCATCACCCCACCGCAGATTTTGATCCAAATCGTTCTTTAACCCGTTTGCTAATGACAACTGCCGCACTGATGTCGCGGAATCATCAACAAACCATTTGAATCCTCGAAATCGCACAATGTATACCAACATCAACCTCTACACATCGATGGACAAAAGACCATCCTCGGCTAATATTATTGACAACCCGAATCAACCGATCGTTACGAGACAACGTCTTCACACGATGGTGAACATTGCATTTATGCACTCACCGCCCGCCAATCTGAGCCTAAAAACATTAACGACGCAATGACAAAAGACAATGGATTGAATCCATGCAAGAAGAACTCAACCAATTCAAGCGTCTTAAAGTATGGGGCGGTTGAAAGACCAACGAGGGTCTCGTCATTGGTCTCAAATGGATTTGGAAAAACAAATTGGATCTTTGAAGGAACGTAATCCGAAACAAGTCACGTCTAGTTGCTAAGGGTTATCGTCGAAGAGGAATAGACCTTGAAGAATCTTTTGCTCCGGTTGCTCGTCTTGAGGTCGTTCGGATATTTCTCGCGTTCGCGGCTCATATGAATATGACGGTCTTTCGGATGGATGTCAAAACTGCGTTTCTCAATGGACAAGCGAAAAAACGGTTTATGTCGACCAACCCAAAGGATTCGTTGATCCGAGTTCCCGAACCATGTCTACAAACCGAACAAAGCTCTTTATGGTCTCAAACAAGCCCCTCGGGCATGGTACGATAAGCTATCATCTTTCCTCATTGCTAATAATTTCACCAAAGGTTCGGTTGACCCTACTCTTTTATACAATATCACGGGCACATATCTTAATTGTTCAAATTTACGTGGATGACATCATTTTGAGTCTACACATAAAAGTTTTCAATCGCTTTTGCAAAACTAATGAAGAAAATTTTGAAATGTCCATGATGGGTGAACTTACGTTCTTTCTAGGACCGCAAGTTCATCAATCACCCCGTGGTATTTTCTTGAGTCGATCCAAATATGCCCTTGAATTGTTAAACAAATTTGGAATGAAAACACATGATACTTATGCCACACCAATGACTCATACCAAGAAGCTAGACGATTTACATGGGAAATTAGTTGACCCTACCAAATACCGAAGTATTATTGGGTCTCTCATGTATCTAACAAACAGCGCACTGATATTGTCTTTGCCGCTTTATCTATGCTCCGTTATCGATCGCGAGCAATCGAAACCCACCTCTCGAGGCTAAAAGAATCCTCCGATACATCGAGGAACCATTAACTGGGGATCCGGTATCAGAAGGATTACGGTTTGAACTAATCGATTTTTCAGACGACGACCACGCAGGATGCTTAGACTCAAGGAAAAGTACTTGAGAGCACTACAATTTCTTGGTGATAAACGGTGTCTTGGCAATCAAAGAAGCGGATTGTACATCGCCATCAACCAAGTAGAATATGTAGCCATGTCCGCGTGTTGTGCTCAAGTCATGTGGATGAGAACACAACTCAAAGACTATGGTTACGTATTTGATGAATCCCGATGTCTTTGCGACAATCGGTGCCATTGCTATCTCGTGCAACTCGCTCAAGACTAAATCAAAGCACATCGATCTACGCTATCATTTCATCAAGGACCACGTGGAGCAGTGCAGTTGAATTATACTTTGTGGGTGCGAATACCAATTGGAAGATCTTCTCACTAAAGCCTTGCCTCCGCTAGGTTTAATGAGTTGGTCCACCGGATTGGTATGAGGTGTTTGACTCAAGAAGAATTGGATGACCTCCTAAAATGCCTTAAAACACATCAAACACCAAAATCTCTTTTGTAAATAATTTTCAAAAACAAAATACAAAATATAAAATCGATAAAAACAACAAAAATATTCTTCTAATCTAATTTTCTTTCAACATTGCAAGTACATTTCTTCCATCAACACTTTAATCTTTCAAAATTCAAGATTTTTCCGATCAAGTGTTGAGGGGAGAAAATTATCACTTAACTCATTTCAAAACATCCATGTACTTGCATGTTATTATATCCCGGTTGTTTCTTTTATCAATGGTGGTAAATTTTTCTGGTTCAATGACACTCCTCGGACTAAAACTTATAACCTTTCATTATTGTCTTAAGTCGAGGGGGAGTGTTATCAAGTTTCTTTCTTAAAAATCTTTGTTTGGTAACCAAAATGGAAGTTAAATGGCTTTGTATGAAAAAAGAAAAGGTGGAGGGACCAAAACTGTCAAAAGATGAAAGTCATTTTAATAAAACACTCTCCACCTAACACTTTCACTTCACATTTATTACCCTAACCAAACAAATCCTACGCCTAAGAATCACTCTTCCAATCCGTGTTTTTGATCATCAAACTGTAAGTGGATTAATGTTTCTAACATGATTTTAAACATTGGTTTTGATTTTCAAACAAATCCAACGGTTAAATTTACGTTTATGGTTGATTTTGTGTTCTTCGCATATGCGTAAGAAGACATGATCATGTTTGTGAGTTTTGGTGTTAAGATAATTGTGTCTAAATGTTTCTTAAACATCACTGATACCATTTTTCAACTCAAAACGCACCCAGAAACACTAATTGATGGTTTTTCAAATTTAGGGTTTATGCGTGGTTTTGGGTGTTTTCAAATGTGATTGTATTTGGTCAATAAGATTGCTTTGTGAGGTTAATATCATGTTGAATTGATGATATCCTGGCCCTTTAACTACCCAGAAACACTAATTAAGTCAGAATTAGAAATTAGGGTTTAATGTTCTTGAGGTTGGGTATTTTTGATTTACTAAGAATTGGGTGTTAAAACTTGGTTTATAGACTCTCACAACACCTAAGACCTACCAGAAAAAGTTTGGTGCAAATTCCATGGTTAGAATTGTTAAGCGTAATTCTTGAACTATTAGGGTTTTTGACTTACGCGTATGTGTTTCTCGCCGTAAAGCGTGTAATATGTTTCATGCCATAATCGCTTTAACATGACTATACATGTTAAGATTGATGATATGATGATTTTATTTCGGGCTTGCTACTCGTAAAATTCAAAATCAAGGTCGATTGTTACTCTACGCATAAGGATCACCTTACGCGTGGGCGCTATCGTAAGAGAAATCCTACGCGTAACTACTACGCATAAGGTTCTACAATGGGACCACGCGTATCCTTTGAAGGATATGCGTGGCGATGACCTCTCGCATAAGGTCTACTCTTACGAGTAAGCCTTACGCGTAAGGTCTTCTATACGCCCACGCGTAAGCCCCACGCATAAGGTCCCTTCCCACGCTGTAACATTTCTTCGCGTAAGTTAGATCCCACGCATAAGCTTTCGCTCACGCCAGATGTCACTGCTTTATGCGTAACTTTGCCAAATCTACGCCTAAGCCTTGATAGACCTTCATTATGAATTGTTACGTGTACAAACTTGTTAATAAACAAATCATATCGTCACGAAACCAATAATGTCACTAATAAACTTAATCGCTTAATATGTTGTGTTAAATATGTGATAACATAAACTTTAAAACTTAAAGTTAACTAACTCACGAAACTTATCACGGCGACATTGGACTATTGAACAAACAAGTGACTTTGGACTCGTAACAATCTTTAACATCGTACATTCAATAATTAGACAATAAAACCTTCATTGACTAACATTATGTCTTCGATATGTTGGTTCTTTTGGCTAATGTTATTTCGAGATCACGACATGGTCAGCTCAAATGAATGTGGATGCACCGAAATTCTCACAATTGTCGACATCTTCCCTAATGGCTATCCTAGAAAGATTGGAAAGAACAACCTTAGGGTTGACTTTGAAACCCTCACATGCTCGTAATCTTCACGCTGATTCTTTGTGGATGTTCTAAAGAATCATCCCTACCGTAACATGCTCTCTCACTCGCTACAAGATCGGGAGATCTACATGCAACAATTCGGAATTCTATGCAAAGGATCATGGTCAAAGTGCGTGATCGTGACTCTCAATCACAAACAAGTCACCATCACTCATGCGGACTTACGTGTTGTTCTTCTCATTCCCGAAATCGAGCCAACCGACTTCTTTGCCACACCTCATGAGGAGACAGTTCTTCAATTCACGATAGATATTGGCTATGATGAAGCTTGTGAATTGCTACTAAGCACTCTCATGTGGAGCTTAAGAACATTCCTCAACCGTGGAGAACCCTCTACATCATCATCACCAAATCGGTCTCCGGTCGTGATAGTGGCTATGAGCATCCCAAGCTCATGGAACTACAAATTTTCCGTCATTAATCAAAAAAAGGACATCGAAATTGAAGCAATCACATGGGAAGACATGATGTCATTTCGTAAGAAACTTGGCTCAAAGATTCCTATGTAAGATACACAAAATTGTTGATCCAGAGCACTTGGATTTAATCCCGACATTCCACAGAGGCTCAATGACCCGCATAATCACGATATGTTGATTGAGCCTACCCTATCGGTCGAGAATCAAGGAATCGTCTACAAAGAAACAGGTCTTTGTACACACGATCACCTTCCGTCTAAAGAAATCAAAAGCTCGACACATACAAAAGGTATCTAGTTGCGATAAAGAAGGCAAAGTTGGTCATCTCGATGACAAGTCTTCGAACACCTATAAGGAGAACCGTAAGAGGCGATCAGAAGTGTTGCAAGTACTAAAAGTCATAGGAAGTTTCCCAAGAGGAATCCTCCTCGTAAAGGACTGCTCTTCTAAGGAAGCTGTTCCCATTCCTTACCTAAACACGAACCGCAAAGAAAGCTAATTGACGAGGACTCGGAAGGTCTTGAATCGGAAGAAGAGATTACATACTCGAAACTTCTAAAGATGAGACCACAACGGTATCTAAACCTCCCAGTCCTCCGGCTAACATAGGAAAAGGAAAGACTCCGTTTGTGCCATATGAAGAAAGCTCGAAAGTGATAAAGAGCAATGGATAAATCCTACAGGAAGAAGTTTAAATTAGTTAGACACCTTCAAAAGCTAAAGAATTTGAACAAGAACAAATAGGTGGCCCGGAGGGTCGAGTGGTGGTGTCCACTCTTCACTGTGTCCTGATGCGGTTAATCGACCGATAAGGGATCCGTGCCACCACTCTTGTGCAACAACAAACACTTGTGGAGGAGTCTACCGATCTTAACATTGAGAAAATGTAAAAGGATAAGACCGAAAGTAAAGATCGATGAAGAAGCTAAGGCTCGACGGAAGAAAAGGCTAAATGGACAAGATAACGAAGAAAATTATGATGATTTTCTTCTCAACAATCCAACTCATTCCAAGGAGGATATACGCACCTCCAAAGGACCTGAGCCTCCTCATGTCTCCTCCTCATCGATTCATCATCTCACCCTCACCACCACCATCTAAAAGATCAACCAAATCAACATCCAAATCGGTGAAGAAGCCAACTCGATCTTGGATATCTCATGCTCATAAAAGAATTGGGAATGTTTGTCAAACAAGTCGAAAGAAAGACATCCTCCAAAGGAAGATGAATTTCTATCTTGATCAAATACAATATATTCATGATGATCTCGACAAGATGCAAGAGGAAAGGAGTATGTCCGAAGCTCATGAAAGATGATCTTCAAGGAAAATGGATGAAATGATCAAAGGATACACTCAGCGGTTCCTTATGGAGGTTGTTCGAATCGACAAAGCGAGATGTATACCGAACAACCGTATCCAAATCATTGCATCTAGCCAAACAAGCCATGAAATCAACTCCGATGAATTTAAGCATCAATCCAGTTGAATCTACAATCTTCTCGGATGATGAATTGGTGAACCGCTAGTAGCGCAAATGTCGACACGCTCCGCAACGTTTGCCTCATACGGCTAAACTGCTTGAAGCTCTCTTCGAATACCAACTCAGTCCTCATTCCGAGAAGAAGTCGTTAGGCCCAAACGTTCAAGAGATGATGAAGACAAAGATCGGGATAAGGATAAAGAGCCCAAACGCTCAAAGAAGTCGATGTATCATCCTCATTCAATTACTCGATGCAACCTCCACCACAACGGACTCTGCACTACAAAGATCACCTCCTCATTCTTCTCTTGATAAACCTCGGGATTACGAGTTACCGCCCGAGACTCGTAAAACCGGTGATCACTTTGAGTATACGGGTGGTGACGATGAGGAAGTCCGTGAGCCCCTACAACAAACCACCTCTCCCAAACAAGTTAAGAAACCGTAATCTTCATCTAGGCCAAAACAAAAGAAGAAGAAGGCGCCAATGACCGACGTCGTATCATGGCTAGATGAAGATACAAAACAGAGTTTGAATGGTTTTCTACACTTGTCAATTCCACTCCTACCTCAAGAAGGTCAAGATCCGGTGAGCGGTAATACTTTGGAGCATGCTAAGATTATGCAAGAAAAGTTCCATGTGAAGAAGATGACGAAATCCGAGTTGAGGCGCATCAAGAATGAAGCTTTTCAACTGTGGAAAGATAGCTCGAAAGTGCCATCGAGGTCGAATATCACCTTGAAAACATTGGTCAAGCTATGTCTAACAACATGGATTGGCTCAACCCGAAGCAAACATCGACTTCACCAAACGGACAACCTCCATACTACACCGATCGGTCTAAACCTCTACCAACAATTGGCCAACCAGATGAACCTAGGATCCCATTCGGATATTTCTTCAACAAAGACTTGGAATTTCTTCTACGGTGGCGATGGATCAAGGAAATCGCTACATCTTTGACACTTCCATTCCGGCACCATATACTCAAACCGCATAGCTATCGAGGAAAGAGCTAATCACTTGTTCTCCAACAAAGTGGAAGCATACGACCGAGATGCAATGTCTGGATTCATCATTGGCGGAACGAAGAATCTACTACCAAGTCGCCAGTTCAAGTCTCAACATGCGGTGTTCGATTACTAAGGATATCGTTGCCATCAAACACGTTGATCTATCGACCAAATGGGACTACACTTTTCTCAAGAAGATTGTGGTCAAAAGGCAAGATGAGCGGATTATGCATTCTCTGAAGTCGACTTTGAGAATTTGTCTCTCAACGACATTGAAGACATGTACCTTGCCAAAGTACGTGGTCGCATGAGGCAATTTTCAATCAAGTACAACGTGAATTCATCAAGTCACCGCTCATCTTCATCGAAGCATAGTCATCAAAGAACGTGTAGAAGATCTCCAACCGGTCGTTGAATCATATCAAACCGTGTTAACTTCACTCCACCTCGCCTGATCTTCCCGACATCAACTAGCTCTCACAATATACACTCATCGACCAAACCATTCGGCGTTGTTTACCGCAGTGAACTTCGACGAAATTGCTTAATAATGTAGCGATCTACACAAATTTGGGATCACACTTTGAAGATGGTTAGGGACGGATTGGCTTATAGGTTGAAGGATATACGTCAAATGATTGGGTCTCCTAAGCGATGGAATTCTCGGGATCGAAGGGATGTGAGGAGAATCATCAAGATGATTGATGAAAGGTTGTATAGAAGGATCGATTCGTAAGATTGAAAGCTATGTTGGTGGTCGACCCAGATTAACATCACCGCTTTCAACGCCCGATTCACACTCTGGCGACATCTCTGGACTTCTGGTACCCTTGAATTGCTTCTTTCATTTTAAATTTGGATGTGTGATTATATATGTCTATGGATTGTACACACATAACAATTGTACAACCCGTTCTTGTCAAGAAAGGACCACGTAGTACGCTTGATTGCCACAATCCTTATAAAAGGAGCGAAAGCTTCTTACTTTTGAGTAAAACCTATCAAACCTTTCATTTTCAAGGTTTTGCTCAAAAGGACAAGTACTTCCGTATGATTTTCAAAACCTCAACCGCTTATATCACTAGTTGAGGGGAATACTTGAGTTAAAACTTTGTTCACAAATTGTTCATAGTGGTCATCTTCCATAACACTCGAAATGGTCATATTTATTCTCAACTTTTCAAAATAACATTTTATATGCCATTTTGAGGGGAGAAAATTATGTGATAAGAAATATGTTGTGTAAATGCAAATGAATCTTTGTGTAATAGACTTAACCAACGAATTGACGGTACTAAACTGTTAGTAACTCGAAAAGACTTGTCCTGGACGGGTAATAATTTCAAGCTAGTTTGCTAGTAATGTAAACGTGTCTCGGAAAGGACTTGTCCGAGTAGAAAGTACCATTCGAGAAACTCTTGGTAGACATGAACTCTGACGGGTATGACAACCTTTTGAGGTTTGTCTACACCTTCAAGGTAGTTATTAGAGCTAGTTGTCACCTAAAAGCTGACAATGTAACTCTTTAACTATGCAACGTAACCGTGTCTCGCGAGGGATTGTCTATCTTGCGTTGATCAATTCAAAAGTCGCTTCTTCCCACACAAAGCTGATTTCCGTCAAAACTCTAAAGCACATGTGGAGGAGTATTTCGCTAAAAGATAAAACTCTCACAAAGGTTCAAACATGTTTTCATTTACAAACCCTTTCGTAGATTTTCTTGAAAATTGGTTTTATGGCAACATAGGTTAGTCATGGAGTGATAAGGTGACTAAGGTTAGGAATAACCGTCCTATGATCCGCCAGAGCCGGAGGGATCTACCCAAGGACATCACAAATAGGTAGTACTTAGAAGTCCTTAGGTACGATGATAACAAGGAGAAATTGAGAATCGGAGAAAGAAGGAGTTGAAGAATTAAAAAGAAATGCAAAGAAAAGGGTGAAAAGAAATAGCCCTCAAAATTATTCAACTTAGGGCGCATAATCGGGTTCAATTCATATACTCTTGGTTGTCACTTAGTGACCCGGTATTGAAGATTAAAAGTCGTCATGGACCCAAAGGACGCATGCACTATACCTTCTTAGCCACTCAAGTTTCTCTCAATGTAAGCTTGTTTCATTCTCACAGGAACCCCACGTAAACTATTGGCTTTCTCTTAGAGATCATTGGTATTGAAGAAGGAGACCCTCTCCCTAGTCTCCACTCAGAAAACCAAATGCACTATTGAGTCTAAAGCCACGAGATTCATCAAAGATCTCTTAGGTACACTTGACATCTCATCACTTGTTGATCAACAAATAAGATTATCGATGGTTCATATCGAGTCCTTCACAGATCTTAGCAATCTGTCGAGAACATTTATGAGAGGTTCACATCTCGTGATCCTCGGTGATTGAATGGAAACTCTGCCGGTCAACATCAAACGACCACGACAGCAGTCACTTCGGTAACTCCCGTGGATTACGCTTGAGTGTGTCTCAAACGGTCTCGATCGTGAGGTGATGCTTGATGTACCTCGGCGACTATCTCGAATCAGATGTACTTGATACATCGCGTTATCTCACTTGTGGGACTCCGGTTCAGAACGGCCTTTGTAAGAATTAGAGTTGTGTTTTCACACTATGTCGTTAACACTCTCGAAGTTCAAACTTGTAAGTGCGGAATCCTCTTATTACTAACCGTTTGAAATGTTTTCTTCTTATGGAAGCTCCGGGCGGGATGATCGTGCGATTTTTCTCATGCTCACGCCAACATCATCACTAATGAAAGTTCTTTCCAAAAGCAACACAACATCGTAATGATTCTTCGTCAAATCAAAGAATCTACAAAGTTAAAGACTTAAAGAACTTCATCAAGATCGAATTCCAACGTCAAAGAGCGTGTGAGCATGTTGAAGAATGACGTAGAGACAACATGGCGGGAAGCGGACTGAGGCGACTTGATGCAAACAACAACATACTATCACTTTCATCACAAAGAACAATGATCAAAGAACAAAGTTAAAGATGACGTCAAAGCATAACTGCTCAAAGAAAACTATCTCTACATTTGGGAGATTGTTCGAATCAAGGCAATTCTTCTCACAAGAAGAAGAATGTCGAAGACGTCAAAGCTACTATTATATCAACGCCTTCACGTTTTCATCACCAACACTTGAGGGGAGATTGTTGGAATCACTCCTAAATCTTAATTCAAGTGTTAGTTACTCATATGTAATAGGTAGCTTAATTATGGCCTTTATGTTTGTTATTAGCCTTAAGCTTATGTAGAAGGCCCATGAGCTTAGGCCCAAGCCCATAAAGGAAATGATGGGAACTAGGAGTGTTGCCCTAGCTTCCCTCCTATAAATACTCTTGTAAACCTTCATTTGAAGGTTGGTTGTTCAAGTTTTTCTTTCACTACATACTCTATGCATAACTATCTTAGTATAACACGTGTGTGTGTTTGGTTTACTTGTTCAATCGCCTTTATCTCTTTCTATTAAGCTTGTGTTGTAAATCTAGTGACCTAACAATGATACTTTTGAGCCTTTGGTCTTGGTTGACCACTCTTCTCTCATCCTGAGTTCACTGAGTCTCAGGTTTAGGCAAACCTTCAGCAGTCTTTGGGATAAATGGACCTTCATTAATACACTTTATGTAGTAAGGTTCCATCCCAGTCAAATAGCAAAGCATTCGCTTTTTCCATTTGTTAAATTTACCAACTTCGTGTCGAGGGGCAACAGCTGAATAAGCTCCACCCTTTTTGTCGACAAGTTGGGGCACATCAATTTCAACCATTAGGATCCTGATTTAAAAACGTTTTTTTTGAGCGGCTTAAAAAAAGGTTTGATAATCAGCCTGCTCTGATACCACTTGTTGTTCCCGTTTCACAATCATTTAAAATAGTTTAAAGCATTAAGTAAACTAATTGTGAGTAATGACTGAAAATAATGCAAGTAAAAACACACTGATAAATTTTCAACGTGTATATTCTTTATTAGAAATGAATCAAAAGAATACATTACCCAAGTACTTACGGAATAGTACTCGGGATTGAAATGACAAAGTATAATAACTCCTCACTAAGCTCAGGCTAAGTCTGAGCACAACTACAAGGAACCACTGAGCTATCTCAGGGACAGAGTTGTATTTGGAGGAGTGAAAGATGGCTTGTGTGTGTGTTTTACAATTAGTTCACAAGCTTAAAATCTTCCACTCCAACTCTTATGCTATTTATACAAGTATGGTTTTTAACTCTTTCCTAAAGGACAACCGACGAGTTCTGAAGACAAAATCGATGTATTTTGTCTCACATTCAAAAACTATATTGGGTAAGTGACAAGGTTGCTTTCTTCAGTCGGTGATGACACCGAGCACGATAGTTAGCCATTCGGGAAAGTTGACTTTGGTTGATAAGGACTTCGTCTTATCTTCAAGCTTATCCCGCCTTGTCCCGCTCATTCTTGATCTTCATTTCCTTGATCTTCAACTTGGTTTGTCTTGATGTAAGTAGTTGGTGAGGAGTTTCGAGGATTCGATGAGTTATTGTCATCACCACCGAATCCACCATCTTCTTCTTGACTCGCCTTTACCCTTAAGTTCCGCCTTCTTGAATGGAGAGACTTCTTCTTTGTCTCTTCTCGAGTATCCCGAAGACACTCACCGAGAGACTATGCGCTCAGTGACTTGTTAATGTTTAAAGGATTAAACACTTAGGATATTTTCTATTCAAATCCTAGACATAAGGGGTTTGGGTATTTACTGAACGCAACACCAACCTTGATTGAATCCATGTGTTGTCATTATCAATTTATACTCAATACTATGTGTAAATGGAGATGCAATATGTAAGTTGGTGGACTGAATGCTCGATTAATTAACAAGAGAAAGCAATATGTAAGTTGGTCTCTGATGCAGGTTTTACTGACCAGGTCTTAATATTTATAGTCTCTCGCTATACCTATGGTCTACCCTAGTGCACTAACGGGCAGTGTACCCGGTCGCGTGTAGTGTAGTAATCGGTAAAGCCGAGGTCGCTCCAAGAGCTATGTGTGTTGGATTATTACTAAGTCTCTTGTCATGATTTAATAAAGGTTTCGATAGGGTTTAATTAATTAAACTACTAATGCGAGAATAAAATAAAGCGATAAATGGATAAATGGAAATCAATAGAGGAATAGTGGTGCTAAACTAGTTAATCCTCCTAGCTAGTTATGTCTACGCTACCTACTTCCAATTACTTGGTGGGGTCAAAGTCGAGAGGACATCATTTGGTCAATTCGCCTAACCTATCTCGCAAAGATGCCACCACAGAGAAATCAGTAGCACCATAAGTCCTGTTGTTCTGGTTCCCTAAGCCAAGTCATTAAGTACCGCTACATGCTAGATTCATAATAGTGAGTGCCGGCCGTTAGGAACTTAGACACTACACCCCAATTCTTAAGTTCATCCAAACGATAGGTGATCGGTTGGTCAAATCGCACAAGTAGAAAGGGTAGTCGGGTTGGTCATATCTTACCCTTCCGTCTCGATCCGCTCACCTAGGGTCGGTTGGTCATATCTCCTAGGCAATTGGCCTCACCGCAATTCAAAACTACCAAACCAAGGGTGGCTACCAATGAACTATGCATGCATACACTTAGAAATAATTGTACGGAAGTAAAGATAAACGAAACAAAACAATTAAGGAATCATAACTAGGCTAGCACCAAAAGGTGCTTAGCAGCTCATATTAATCATGCAAATCAATTCAATATTCAAAGGTACGAAATACATGAATTGAAAGTAAAAGAAATATAAAACGCTAATGCTTATCGTAATGGAGTGACTTCTCCTTGAAACAACTCAGATGCTCCCTAGACCGCCTTGAGCTTTTCCCACGTTCTCAGTGTTGTGTGTGGAATGGGATGATTAGAAATCTTTGAAATTCATGGGGTATTTATAGACAGATCGGGTTACTGGCGTAACCAATATAGGAGTTACTGCCAGAACCTTCTATTTCTTCGTAAAATGCACTAGATCTGCTTTGGTTACGGTGTAACCTAATGAGTGGTTACGCCGTAGTCTTCAATAAACTCGGTTACGTCGTAAGAGATGCGATGAGTTACGGCGTAAGTATTAGCGGCGTGGAACCTCTTTTGACCTAATGTAGTTACGTCGTAACCTTTGGGAGGAGTTACGCCAGAACCTTCCGATAAGTTGGCATCTTGAGTCACGCAATAGTTACGGTAATGTGAGAGATGAGTTACGCTGTAACTTCTTCAAAATAGCATACTGTGATAAATCTTTAGATATGTTTCCATTTCCGCGTCTCTTTAGCTCCAATGCTCGTAATTTACATGAAAGTGGAAAACAATGGAAAAGAAGCGTAAATCCATATAAATGATATAAATAATGAGCATTATCGGGGGAAATTTACACTTAATATTCACGACTATTTGATGTTATCAGTCTCCGTCACATCTAAACTGTGATAAGAAACATTATTGTGTCTTCCCTCCTGTCATAAGCCAGACCTCCATCTTGTCATAATTCGCCAGTCGTCTTTGCTCTTATGTAATTCTTTTTGCTCGTGGTTAAAACCTACTAGGCGGTAATCAAGTGGCCGACAACCTTGTAACGAGTAATCAACATGGGCAGGGAGTACTCGGATTGGAACTTTTATATATAATTTGGAAATTATATGTATGACATGTTTTTTTGAACGTTGTTCGTAGGACCCTAGAAATATGTTTATAAACATTAAACATTGTTCAAATACTTCAAATCGAGTTAACCCCAAGTTTTGACTGAGTTTTGAACGAGTTATGACCTTGTAGTTATTGTAGCGAGTAATCGCCGACTACTCAACCTTGTAATCTTTGAATTACAACATTGGTTTTGCTCGATGAACATGGCATCTAAAATAAATTTTGTGTTAGTCTTTTAGCTTTATAGAATGATCGCACATAAATAGTGTTTCTTATCATGTGATATAAGTTAGGCTACAAGATATATAAGATTCTCCTCGTGGTTTGATGGTTTTAGCTGGTCATCGGGTAATGGCGTTGTGAGCATTAGTTGCAGATCTGATCAGTAGTATTAAAGGTCATGCATATCACTTCATTTCTGCAAAGTTGCTGTTGCAAGTGGTTACAAGTTTCGTCTGCAATTCAGTGTGTCAGAATCAAATCATTGTAGAATGTCTAGTTTGATTGTGTTGTCAGTGGTCATTGGCTGATCAGGTTTCATACATAATAGTACTATTTTTCATGTGGGCCTGTTTTGATCATTGTTCTAAAAGGCTCGCAAAGGCCTCGCAAATGCCTCGCAAAGACGTGAGGCTTGACCATGCCGCCACGCCATGCCGCTATGCCGCCTTATGCCACATGTAGTTGTAAACTCGATATATATGAATTATGATATGAATATATATATATTTTCATACTTTGTGCCGCCTTATATCACGCCTTATAAACGCAAAAGCTTCGCCTTGGCCGCAAAGGCGTAAGGCTTGATCATGCCGCCACACCACGCCTCACGCTATTTATAACCTCGGTTTTGATTAATGGCATTAGGGTGGTGACAATGGGGTGAGGTATGAAATGGTATGAACTCAAACCGATCGGCAACACCATTTCCTAGGTTGCGGTTTGGTTAGGTTTGGAAGACACTCGGTATACAATGCCGAAATGGTATGGAAATGGAAGGCATGCATGCTTTAATTAAAAATAAAATAAAATTAGGTGAGGTATGGAATCATGGTTGCCACTAGAAAAGTATGGTGAGGTATGAGATGAGGTGAAATGATATTATTGGTGGGTGGTGAGGTATGGGTGAGGTATGGATGGCATGAATGCCACCACCCTTAGTTTAAGATCTTATCAGTAGGTTTGTTTCATACCATAATCTCATGTCATGGTTCTTGTGTCAGTTTGATATGTTTCTTTTTTCTCTTTAGCTAAGTGATTACGGAGTATATTATTTTTTTTAAGTGGGACCCACTATTTCCTTTAGCTGGTCTATATCCCTAAGGCAAAAAAATTAACCTTTCCCCATTAAGTGGCTAATATAGATGTAAGGGGGTGTTTATTTATTTTTTTGTTAGATAAGGGATGTGTGGGGCCCATGTGAGACCCATGGCTTTTAGTGTGTTTGAATGGTGAAACTCTTTTTTTATATTTTTCTTAGGCCAATGCTAATGGGAACCATAAATATTGTGGTCACAGTTTGCTACATCAGTGCTACATCAACTTTCTCTCTCAAAGACAACACCAAACCATAATTAGCTAATAAGACGACCGCAACCACAAAAAAAACATAACCCACAAAAACTAATAAAAAAAAAATACACACACAAAAGAGAATGAAACTTGTGGTTGTCAGGCCAACCATAACTTTGAAAATATTATGGATGATCGGTCGCCAATTCGGTTGAGCTAATGGGGAGAACTCGGTCATCTATTCGGTTGGTTGGAGAGCAACCATACCATTAGCACTGGCCTTATGTAACAGACGAATTAAGGGATCAAATAGACCCCACTTACAAAACAAATAATATTAAATAGATGGACCCTATACTTCCTTCCACTAACAGCAAAAAAAGAGACATAAGACCCATATGGTCCCTTAGCTAAGAAAAAAAAGAAATACCCCTTAAGTATCCTTGCTAGTTTTGTTTTTAATGGGTCTATCTTTATCTTGATTGGCTTGATTAATAAGGGGATGCCATATTTTGTAATTTGTTTTGTGTTGTCTTAATAAATGTTGCCTTTAAAAAAAAAAGAAAAAAAAATGTGTCCGGTAACATAGAAGCATAATTGTGCTCTGATAATTATGGCTTTGTTAAATCTAGAAATAATGAATTTTTCATAGGACTTTAAGCAATAACAATAAACTAGATGAGTACCTGCATAGCAACGAAATTTTCTAACGGCAAACAACTATAGTTGCGATATTGTGGTAAGTGTTTCGTGTAACGTTTAAACATAAAACGTGAAAATAATAAAATGTAATTGCAAAAGATTGTAGCATGCGATAATTAAACTCAAACAAAAATTCTTAACATGTATCAAAGAACATATAATAACATTTAGTGAATCTGAAAATAAAACATTACATCAATTATGTCATAACTAACAATGCATGTTAGTCGTTGCGTAAAACTTTTTGCTACACGACATTTGAGGTGTAAACTCTTCATTGACCGAACTCTTTGACTGACTTCACTAATACCTTTGCTAAATAAATATAACTTGCAACAATATAGATCTGCAAAAAGTGAGAGTTTCTATTCAAATATTGATCAACAACAAATCTGTTTACATGTAAGCTTTTATTTTTGTTGACACTAATAAAATAATACAAAATGATCAGAAATTATACACATGCAATACAACTATAATGGTTTCTAGAAGAGATAAAATATTAATACAATGAAATAACATTATTTTAATGATTGCCTAGAAAAAAAAAATTGTTGCGTATTTTCGAAAGCGATCGATAGTCGGGGTTTTCAAACGTTACACGGCATTTCTTTAAATGCTACTTCCATTTGAAAAAAAAATAAAACATAAATAAATAAAATAATGTAAAGAAACGTATGTTAGTTTAATGAAGAGACTAATGATAAAAATGAAGAAAAAATTAAAGATCGAAATTGATATTTATTATGGAAAAGCTTCTTATGAAAGATTAGTTTTTCAAATAAAAATGAAGAAGAAGTTATCAATCGAAATTGATGTTTTAACAATAATGACCCGGAATTTATGCCTCCCCTTCCATAAGTTTTGACTATTTAATTGATTACCTTCAAAAAAAATTTAATTCAAATTTTTATTGACTCTTATAATTCTCGTATTTCCATAAATAGTTTTCTTAATTTTTCAAGTTTCAAGAAATGGGTGTAAACCCTTCATATGTAGCATACATTTTTTACGTCATACGGTATATTGGCTGTGTATGGAATTTAAAAGAAAATGAAATCAACAATCCTGGTCCATTACCTGACCCAATACTTTTGGTGCTTTTTAGTGAAAGGAAAATAATGTAGGATGCAGAAGCGAATTTTGTAAACCTTATTTTTGGTTTAAAAATGCGCGCATCTTTGCATTGCATTTGGAATTTCACATCATGACACCTAATGCAATGCCATTTCAGATTGCATTCGCAATTGACCGCAATTTATCGCATTTGTGTAATGCTAGCAATAGTCGCAATTAGTGCAATTTAGAATTTAGGCTGGTTTACGAAGTCCAACTATTTTAATAAGGACCTTAGTAAATGACGTCTATAAAAATACACATTGACAACCATAGTGCTTGCCCTACATCTAAATTACCTCATTTTTATTTCATTTAAGCTCCTGGTAGTGCGACTAATTTTAAAAAGTGAGTAAATTCTTTAATTTACTTTAATGCATAATTGAATAGTTTTCTTCTTTCTGTTGTGTGATTCAAGTTGTAAAATTTATTTCTTCTACGATTATAATAATCACATGTGTTATTTTGTTAGGTACAAAGTGATATATTCAACGCTAGAACTCATATATTGTTAAATTTTGACTAAACTTTATAATACTAATTTTTGCTATTGATTTAATTATGAGTAAATTATGATTCTTTGTTACCGATATAACTTGTATCTTGTAACTATACTTTTGATATATTTTAACATCATGTCATCATCTACTTTTGAATATGTTAGTGATGTATTTATAAGTTTGCTGTATTTACTTGGTACTTGGTAAAAATATAATATTTATAAATATATTTTTTACTTTTTTAATACTAAACGCATCGTGTCTAAATTGCGCTTGCATTTGCATCACGCATTACGCATCGGCCTTTGGGATCTTGAGCGCATCAGATCGCAAAACGCAAATTTAAACCAAGCTATGGATAATAAATAAGACGCATCTCAAGTGAATTAAAAAGCAAAACAAGAGAATAACTCTTAAACTATAAGTTTATTAATAATCAAAAGCTAAATTACAATGATAATGAGCCCTATATTTATAGGGAAGTTGTGACGGAATTTTGCAAAACCGAATAAGTTTTACAATTCTCCTAGGCAGTATACCTAATCGTTGCAGTGTAGTATAGGCAAGACACGGAGGATTGATCATTCTCTAGGTTGAGGGAAGATTATTTTTGGTATTTTATGTTTATTTGAATGCAAATAAAATCTCGGGTATTGGAGGAGGTTGTTTTTAAACTACTAACTAAACTAATGACAAAAAAAGTAAATTGGTGAACTTCTTATATGAGGAAAAGCGTATTTACTTATAATCTCATTACTCCCTAGTTATATCCTATTGTGTTTTCGAATTGTCACATCCTTGTTTTATTGTAGTGTTGACTATTCCTAATTTTCAATTGTTGGATGATCAGGCCTCACGTCTATAAGACTATTCTCAATGTACGACGCGTATCTAAATTGTCAAGCACACCTTTCGACTAGCCTACGCATTAAATACTCACTTCTAATTAATTAACCTAAGACATAAGTTATTAATGAATCACGTTTTAGTTGACGTTAAAGCTAGAATAGTTTTTCCTAGCCAGTTTTCCAACTCCTACCGCACATACAATTAAACAAGAGACGACAACATAACAATCAATAACTAGGTTTCATACTATCCTAAGCAAATACTAATTAATCTAGCCTAGCATGGTAATGAAAAATAAAATAAAATAAATAAATCAAAAATTAACACATAGACTTGATTGAATGATTACATAAATAATCTATCTTAAATAAAACACAAGGTCTTCAATAGCCAAAAAGGCCTACAAAAGCTGTGAAATTCATCTAGGGTTTGATCCTCCAAATTTGCACACCTCTAATGAAAACAATGTGAAAATATATATAGTTGTACAATTGTGACCGTGTCACTTAGAAGTTGTGACGCCGTTAGCTCGTCGCTTCTAGAGTTTCGATATTAAACCGACATAGTTGTGATGGCGTCAGTTGGGGTTGTGACGCCTTCAGCCTTCATTATTTTGGTCTTGACGCTGTATCCAGAGCCTGTAAAGTCAGCTCCCCCTAGGTGACGGCGTCACGTTGTGGTTGTGACGCCGTTACGAGGCCTTCTCGTGACGGTTTTTCCGTTGTTGTTGTTTTCTTCGTTTTTTCATCTAGTCGAGCTCGAAGCATGTCCTTTTTTCAGCATTTGCATTCCAAGTACCTAAAATCAAGTAAAAACAATTTATGGCAGTATATGATCAAATGTATACGAATTTAGAGGCTAAATGACCCCTTAAAAGCATATGAAATTACACATCATCAAATATACCTACACTTGGGATTTGTTTGTTCTCAAGCAAATGTGCTTTTATCTTAATCAAACTACAAGTTCGGGGGCATTTAGCATTTGTTCAAAGATACTTTACAACATAACTTGTTCAACAATAATCCTAACAAGCACATAAATTATATACTAGCACCTCACAATAAGTGTTTGGATTCTCTCATCTCTCGGGTGTATAAGTGATATAACAATATGAAAACGGAAAAATGAACACTCACTACCTGTCATAGCACATAGATTAGCATAGGCTGGATAAAGAATCGAACCTCCACCACTTTAGCGTACGTACCAAGGATAAAACCGTCCCACCGTCCAGAGAAGTAGTCAAAGGAACGGCCTCTCCACCAATACCACCATCAGTAATGGCTGATGTAACGAGAGCACCATTCACAGCATCTAGTACTGGCGCGTGTGGTGCATTGATGCCAAAGATCGCAACTTCATGAACGCTAGGTGCTAGAACCACCTCCCCATCGGCATGTTTACAATTTTTACTGAACGTGTGAGTGCAAAAACACACCCCACAGAGCCAAACTCCCGCCGCATGAAGATCCTGATCAAGCGCAGAGAATAAAGCAGAATCCTTCGAAACCCGATCCTTGTATGAGACTTTTAGAGCATCCGTTTTAAAATGGCGCGTATTCAAATGGTCAATAAAATATTTTTTAGTGAGCCCTTTACCATTTCCCCCACTACATCCTTCACAACCTTGCAATGGACAAGAAATCCGAAATGCCTCGCGATTAGCAATAAAAAACAAGCCAACCCGTAAATTAATATAAGTTTTTTTTTTTTTTTTTTTTTTTTTTTGGGTACAAAACACAAGAAGGCAATCTAAAGCAAAATTAAAACAAAGCATTTGCATGCATGGCCCTACTCAAGGATGAAAACACAACAATATCAAAGGGTAAAAAAAACATCACGAGGGCCCCACCATCAACATGCCGGTGACACAACAAAACCGACTTCATCATTTATATATATATATTTTTAACCAAGTCGCTACGAATTAGAAAACCAATCCGCTACCCAAAAGAGCGGTAAACAAAACTTTCTAAAATTCGTGTCAAAACACGAAAACCCAAGTCACTACAAGAAGTAACCCAAGTCGCTACCAAAAGCGCTAATCCGTGATGAAGCCAAGAAGACAAAAGGAGAAACCCGACGATGAAAACAGCAGCCACCTACGCCTCCCGTGTCCCGAGGAAGAAACGGTGAGGCACAAGCAATGAACTTACCACCTAACCACACAAAGGAGAAAACCATCTAGACAATGGTACGGGACCAACTCACACCCACCAACCACCACAACCCCGTGAGAACAAGATGATCCGTGGAGAAAATGATCGTGGAGGATACCGGGAAAGGAGACCCCACCGATGCTCTAGTGAAGAAGGTGATCGAGAAGATGACCCCACGCCAATCGCCCACGCTTGGAGAGGATTATTATTATTATTATTATTATTATTATTATTATTATTATTATTATTATTATTATTATTATTATTATTATTATTTTTATTATTATTACTATTATTATTACTACTATTACTACTATTACTACTACTATTATTATTATTATTACTATTATTATTATTATTATTATTATTATTACTACTATTATTATTACTATTATTACTATTATTATTACTACTATTATTATTACTACTATTACTACTATTATTACTACTATTACTACTATTATTACTACTATTACTATTACTACTACTATTACTACTACTATTATTATTATTATTATTATTATTATTATTATTATTATTATTACTATTATTACTATTACTATTACTACTATTACTACTATTATTATTATTATTATTACTATTATTATTATTATTATTATTATTACTACTATTACTACTATTATTATTATTATTACTATTATTATTATTATTATTATTACTACTATTATTATTACTATTATTACTATTATTACTACTACTATTACTACTACTATTACTACTATTATTACTACTATTACTACTACTATTACTATTACTATTACTATTACTATTACTATTAGTATTAGGGTAAAAGCCATAAAATAACAACGTACTTTCTCAAATTTACCGAGTTGAAACACATACTTTTTTATCAACATATATACCCATGTACTTTCGAATTTTGTTCCGACTTCACCCATATGACCGATTTATATTAATATAATATTATATTAAATAATATTATTTTATTACAATATAGGTAAAGTCGAACAACATTTGAAAGATACGTGTATATGTTGATAAAAAGTATGTGTTTCAACCCCAAATTTGAGAAAGTCGTTGTTATTTTATGGCTTTTACCCTTAGTATTACTATTATTATTATTATTTTTATTATTATTTTTATTATTATTTTATTATTATTATTATTATTATTATTATTATTATTATTATTATTATTATTATTATTATTAGTTAATACAAATAAAGCCGTAAAACGTTTATTTATATTTTACGATCTTCTATTATTTTGTCGATAACAAAGATAAAATCATTTTAACGAAACACATAAAATACGTAAATAGTTTGAGCTGATAGTTTACTAACACACTTACATTTTCATATAAAACACTAAACAAAGTAACAGTGTTTACATTTTATAGAAATACATATGTATAACAACTAGTGTTTACATAATATGAAAATGTGCATAACTTATATTGTAATGGATAATGTAATGGGTAAAAATCTAAATACTTGACTCATTGACTAGATACATTGAATGTAGTTGGGTAAAACCCAAAGCCCATGACCCATACCCATGGAGCTTGATCCATAACCATGACCCATTGCATGACATCATGCATGAAGTCATGTAGGGTATTATCCATGGTCCATTACCCATGACCGATGATACAATGTCTAGATACATTGTATCTATTTGGGTACCCATGACCTAAAGTCTATGACCCGTGATCCATGACCCACAACCCAAATAGTGAGGAGCGTCCACGGATCCTAGGATTACACTGGACGGATCCCACAAGTAAGGGATCCGTGGGATCCGGGGAATAGTAGAGGTTATTGCCTATAAATAGTGAGCCATTTCCTCATTGTAACTTACCCCTTCTTCACATACTCTCTGTTAGTATTGTAAACTCTCTAACCTCAGATCCAAAGGATCTTTCTATGTAGTTTTGTGTTTGTTTGATTCTCTAGGTTCCTCTTAAAGGCGAGATCACCACCTCTTGAAGTCGAGCGAGCTCAAGTCCATGGGTTTCCAAGTTTCGTCATCATCAAGACTACTGAAGTAATCTTGTTGATAGTTCTTTCCTCCCTCCTTAGAAGTGTTGTGTTGAAGGCATAAGTGAAAGATGCCAAACTGGTCAAGTCGAAGGCATTAGTGAAAGGTGCCAAAGAGTCAAGACAAAGACATTAGTGAAAGGTGCCGAAGGGTCGTGTCAAAGGCATTAGTGAAAGGTGCCAAAGGTCCGTGTCGAAGGCATTAGTGAAAGGTGCCAAAGAGTCAAGACAAAGGCATTAGTGACAGGTGCCAAAAGGTCATGTCAAAGGCATTAGTGAAAGGTGCCAAGGGTGTATATTCGATATGGTGCATCGATGTACAAGATAGAATAGTTTGGGTTAAAAGGATCTTGATATCCTTATGATGTTGTAATAAGGAGTGTGCCTCATTTGGGGTAGTTGTGTTGTTTTAGGTAGTAGTTCCTCCTTTGTAATGGAACTCGGTATCTAGCCTTGTACCGGATAAAGTGTAGGCGACATTGTGATAGGTTTGGTTCTACCTTGTGGAAGAACCCCGGTGTCTAGTCTTGTACCGAAAAAAGAGTAGGCGACGTTGTGAAGGCTTCTCCGCCACATTAAGGAGCTTGTGTTGTGTAGTGCTTATGAACTCTCAAGTAGGTGACTCGGGGAGTGGAGTAGGGCAAGGAAGGTGTCCTTGTAGTCGAACCACTATAAATACTCGCGTTGTGGTTTTGTGTTTCTTACTCTTTATCTTTGCATTACTTATTCATATGTTTATCTATCAACATCCAACACACGCAATCAAATAGATTGACATAATGGTAAAACTATTCAACCCCCCTTCTAGTTTTCCACAATTGGTACCAGAGCTTCGTTACCAAGTTTCTTAGAGTATATTGTACTTTAAAAACTTGATACGATCCGAGTATGTTTGAAAACTACAAAGAATGAAATTTCTTAAAACAAAAATTCATGATTTTAGAAATCATCATATTTTATAATGTTGGATAATGATAGATCATTCTAATGTTTTCTTTGTTGAGAATTCTCCATACTAGGATTTTGGCATCTTAGAAGATCATGAAGAATTTCACGTCGATGTTTCTTTTTCATAAAAGGAATATATAGCAAAGGTATGTTCCTTATTAAATTACTTATAGATAAATTATTAATGTATAATTCTTAGCTTAATTAATAATATCATTTCTTATAAACACGTAAAGAATCGTAGACTCAACGCGTATACTTCAATATCACTAAAGTTGTTATCTATATTGAACAAATCATCAAGAATAGCATTCTTGGTTGATCTCTATAAACAAAACTACAAACTAGTCATTTTACCTCATAATGATATCTTGGCTATTCGGAAGCCTTGATCATCATTTCTCACATAAGGTTGTTGGCATTACATCCATGTCAATAGTGCTCATGTGAAACTTCTCATATCATGATAAAATTTTATTTTATCATGATTCTTAACTTCCCAAATTATGATTCATTCGTAAAAAGGGAATCTCGTCAAAGAGGACTAGTAAAACACGAAAACTCGTCAAAACCTCGAACCGTAAACAAACCTTAAGTTATAGAGCAAAAACACCAACACTAGTCAAGAATTAAAAATACCGTATCAAAATTATCAAAGTTCACCTAAACTGTTCTGCTGATCTGCCGGATCCCTACGAATGAACTAGCCGGATCCCTCATTCAAGGGATCCGTGAGAACCGGCACATCAGAAGACAGAATAAGTGCTAGATGATCACTGTGGAGTTTTACTTTTCACTTTACTCTCCCACTCACGAACATAAACCCTAAGTTACTGTTCACATGAGCTCATTCCTCATCATTTCAAAGGTAACAATCACTTGTGTAAGTATAATCTTCACTACATTGTTATTTCCATTCTCTAATTCCTAGAAGTACGATTTTCATCTTAAGAAATTGGGTTCAAATGGGTTTATTACAATTTGGTATCACATTTTTTTTAAGATAAAGTAAATCAAAGAATCAACATTGTTAATACAAATTAAAAACTCATTTTGAATTCAATGAAGATGTATTGAGCAAAATTGTAATGACCCTAATTAGGATACTATTCACATAAATGACACCACATTGTGGTTTTGGTGTTTAGGATAAACCATGCCGAGCTCAAGGCAACAAGATTATCAAGACGCGGCACACTACATTCCGATGTATTATAGAAAGGATGGTTTAAGCCCCGAGGACCGAAAGGCCTTCAAATTGTTACAAAAGAGGTTATTCCACGAAGGGCGTGTAGTTGAGCCCTCATTTATCAACAACACCAACATTCCCCAAGTCTTTACGGGAATCAACTTCCAATGCCTCTTAACCATCAATGAACAAATTTGTTCGGTGTTTGTCCTAGAGTTCTACAAAAGCATGAGGATCATAAGAAATGAAAATGAAACCATTTCGATCACTTTTGTCATCAATGAGCATGAATATACCTTCAAATGAATGGTCTCTAGACCACCTCCACGACATGGTCGATGAGCATCCGGTCTATTCCACACCTCTCGCGGATCCTACCACGGTAAGAGATACCGTCTTCATCCAAAGAGCCTCCTTGTCTAGGGTCACTAGGAAATCGAAGGTCATTTATAGGGATCCCTTTCAAATGGAGCTTTCAGAGATGTTCCCATTGTACAAGAAATGGGAACTAGTGTTAAGGGAGAATGTCCTCTGTTTGGTGGGAAATAAGGATCATCCCAACGCTTGTCTTGCCTATATGATCTATTGCCTTGTTACCGAGACTCACTTCAATCTTGCTTATTACATGGTTAAACGGATGGCAAGTGTATCAAGGATAGACAATATGGTGCTCCCCTTTGCCATGCTCTTAACTCGCCTAGCCAATTTTGTCTTTGCTCTAGATCCATCTCCATACAGCGATGACCACATCTTTTGCAACAAGGTCATTGTGCCCTTGTCCGATGAGAAGACTACAAGGTTTATGGTTGAAGGCAAGAGACCTCACCCACCAACGGACTCACCAGATGAAAGAGAGGGAGAAGGAAGCAACCCCATTGGCAAACGTTCAACTTGACCCCATAGCATACATTGAGCAACTTCCAGACATCCCGAGCCCATCATAAGAATTTCAACAAACAAAGGGGATGTTCAAATGTTTTTCTAACTTCCTTATGAAGAAGAAGAAGTAGGGGTGAAGGGTTGAAGAGTGAAGCTTGGAGGCGATGGAGTAGGAGATTGAGTGAAAGGGAAGGTAAGGTTATGGACCTTAAAATTTGAACAATGGTCTGTAAAACATCTTAAACAATATTTCTGTAACTTAGGACTTAGCTCTAATAGATGGCATGACGTGAACAAAGACCCCCTAACTTAGGCGACCCAAAATGAGAATTTTCGACAGCTTGATTGAAATCAAAAAGTCGGTCTTGCTCATATTTGCTTACCTTTTAGTCGCTCTTACTTACCATGCATGATATTTCTTGCTTGCATATTTGATTACTTGATGTAGAAATGATTAGGATGAGTATTTTCTAAGAGGTGCAAATTCTGCACATTTGCTGTGAAGCTACTGGTCAGCAGTAGCCGGATCCCTGAGCTATAACTAGCCGGATCCCTCAGATAAGGGAACCGTGGGATCCGGGTAAATAGACATAGGATTTTTATACTTTCACTTCAATTCAATCCTCCAGACCTTATCATACTAGCTAAACATGATACTTTAGGATCACTTAAGTCTTCCTCAAGCTCAGTAGGTCTCTCACTCACTCATAGCTAAACTGAGGATCACATTCTAAGTACTTTTGATTTATCACTTCGCCAAAACTCACCATATTTCCGCTCCAATGCTTACACATTGTTCTTCACATCTCAAACACTTAGTTTGTTATTTCTCTTAATTTTAACAAATTGATTTTAGTCATCTTTACCTCAAAATAGGCTAAAAACTACTTTTTCATTTCTTTGGATTTTTTAGGAATTTTCCAAATTTCTCTTAAGTCACCATCTGATCTCTAGGATCATTTGGCTTCATTTGTCATCCTCAAAATACTAGTGTCATGCATAAACACTTAGTTGCACTCATAAAAAGTCCACTTTCTTATAAAAAACCATCATTAGGTATCCTCACTCCTTATGGTTGGACATTAAAGTCCCATGCCATTTAAAACATCTTATGGAACCCAAACACTCAGAATTTATAGGTACTAAACCTTAATAGAACCTAATAACGTTTGAAAAAAGAAAGAGGTCGGTGTTCTTCCCAACTGCTCCAATAAACGTGCCTACACCCCATCCCGTCTGGAGAATGATATGATTGACCGAGAGTACTTATGAAACCCGACACTGAACTAAGGGTTTGATATGCGGCCTCCTGAACTGTTCGCATCGCTCTCTTCGGTTCAAGCGATATAATTAAAGTTTAGATCGACTTCCTAGCGTACGGAATACGAAATGGATTCCAAAGCCCTCTGTTTTAGCTTAGACTAACGGCACCGATTCCTAGTGCTATAATAGAAACTGCCCTTAACGCGCAAATCAAAGCCCTCACAACATTCAATACCGCTCCCGCCTTTATAGATTAGGGTGAGTCACTCAAGTCCCTTGTCACTCGTCCCTCTTTTACGTTTACGAAAATACCAGGCTTTATGCTTTTTTCGGAAACGAAACTAAAGTAGCTCGTCAACCTAAGTACCACTTTGCTGTCTGAGAGACGAATCCCTAGTTTATAACTAGACAGATCCCCAATGTTAGGGATCTGTGGGATCCAGGTCTTCAGAACAGATTATGATCACCTCACCTTTCTAATTCAAACTCTCTTTGGTAGTCTAAACACTTTACCTTGCCTTAAATGACTCCATAGGATGGAACAACACCATAGTTGACCTTAGTGCATGCCAAAATTCTTAGTGGTCAAGAATTTAATTCACCAACCTAATTTTATCCTTTATAAACCAAGTGTGCCTATGTATCTAAACCACCATTCAAAAATCAGTAGCTAAGACATCCATTACATCCTCTCTTTTCACCATGACTAAAGCATCTAGCAAAACTTCTTCAACCAAAGGTTCCTCCAAGAAGAATGCTCATATGGTTCATGAGATATCATCTACCGTGTCATCACCCGTCAAGAGCCCAAATACTAGAATCCCTCCTCAAACTCAACCAACCAAAGTTAAAAGAACCGCTAGGATTAGTATTCGACCTTTTGAGTTGGAAAGGCCATCATCAAACACTAAACCAAACACACGTAGCTCAATTAAAACACCTAAGCCTTCATTTCTAGAACCAAGACTACACTCCTTTACCGCGCCTCTTTCACATCCAAATCTCTACTCTTTAGAAGACTCACCACCTAGGACTTCTCATTCACCAACCTTCTCATTAAATAGGGAACAACCTTTACCATCAAATAGTCCATCTTTAGGAACAAGGAATCATCAAAACCATATAGAGGACTTCCCATCTTCACCAGCAACTCATACATCATCACCCTCATTCTTAGTTGAACCACATCCTACGACACTAAATTCACCTCCACAAATCTCACCATCCTTTGTGGAACCTCCTCAAAACATTCCACCTCCTCATTTTCCTACTCATGACAATAATTGCTCTAATTGTCAACTTACCCAAGGACTTGTTCAAGAAGTACGAAATGAGTTGCATTTCATGTTTAATCATCTCCTTGAATGATTCGACCAAATCAACAAGTCTACTCGTCCTTAGATTACAAGCACGTTGATGCTCTTTATTAGTTTATGGCACAACTTAGAAATTATTAGAAGATGTACTACATGCTTTTGTGATTCACTTAGTTTTAGAGATATCTACATCATCTCTGTCATTTTATTGAATGAAATTACATGTTGTATGCCATGTGGTGTTGATACTATGTTTGGTACCTTAATACATAACTCTTGTTGATGTTTACACCACTTTTTACATCTACATTGCTTTCATGAGTATGCAGGAAGACGGATCCCTGACTTTTGCCTACACGGATCCCTCTCAAGGAGAAACCTTTGGATCCGTGCAACAGAAACAAATTTTTTATCTAATTTGAGTCTCATTTGCAGAAACTATGCATCATATACTTGTTTTATAACCTTTGTTTTGTAGATTTTCAAAATACACATGAAGACTTTGACACCCTCAACAAGGGGGAGCTTCTTGTCAAAGCAAAACAATTGCAAAAACATTTGCAATACTTTCACTTAGGATTTCATTATTACTTGACACCCTCACAAAGGGAATAACTTGTCAAGAGGGAGCATGTTCATCAAAAGACGAAACCTTTTGCAAACATAATTGCAAAACACTCGCTTAGTCTTCCTAATTACTTGATGCCCTCAACAAAGGGAAGCATCCGTCAAGGGGGAGCTAAGACGAGAATTCTTCTCTTCTCTTACTCTCTATTTCTCTATTTTTCAAATTATTTCTTTTTTACACGTTTTTCTTAAAAACAACGTGTTAGTTTCTTTTCGACGCTCTTTTTGTTTCGATAAAAAGGGAGAGAAGAGAGTAAAAACTCCAATTCAAACATTTACGAATTTTAGTTTTTCCTTAAAATAATCTTATGTTTTGTCATCAACAAAAAAGGGGAGATTGTTAATACAAATAAAGCCGTAAAAACGTTTATTTATATTTTACGATCTTCTATTGTTTTGTCGATAACAAACGTAAAATTATTTTAACGAAACAAATAAAATACGTAAATGGTTTGAGCCAATAGTTTACTAACACACTTACATTTTCATATAAAACACTAAACAAAGTAATAGTGTTTACATTTTATATAAATACATATGTATAACAACTAGTGTTTACATAATATGGAAATGTGCATAACTTATATTGTAATAGGTAATGTAATAGTGAGGAGCGTCCACGGATCCCTAGGATTACACTGGACGGATCCCACAAGTAAGGGATCTGTAGGATCCGGGGAATAGTAGAGGTTATTGCCTATAAATAGTGAGCCATTTCCTCATTGTAACTTACCCCTTCTTCACATACTCTCTGCTAGTATTGTAAACTCTCTAACCTCAGATCCAAAGGATCTTTCTATGTAGTTTTGTGTTTGTATGATTCTCTAGGTTCCTCTTAAAGGCGAGATCACCACCTCTTGAAGTCGAGCGAGCTCAAGTCCATGGGTTGCCAAGCTTCGTCATCATCAAGACTACTGAAGTAATGTTGTTGATAGTTTTTTCCTCCCTCTTTAGAAGTGTTGCGTTGAAGGCATAAGTGAAAGATTCCAAACTGGTCAAGTCGAAGGCATTAGTGAAAGGTGCCAAAGAGTCAAGACAAAGGCATTAGTTAAAGATGCCGAAGGGTCGTGTCAAAGGCATTAGTGAAAGGTGCCAAAGGTCTGTGTCGAAGGCATTAGTGAAATGTGCCAAAGAGTCAAGACAAAGGCATTAGTGAAAGGTGCCGAAGGGTTGTGTCAAAGGCATTAGTGAAAGGTGCCAAGGGTGTACATTCGATATGGTGCATCGATGTACAAGATAGATTAGTTTGGGTTAAAAGGATCTTGATATCCTTATGATATTGTAATAAGGAGTGTGCCTCCTTTGGGGTAGTTGTGTTGTGTTAGGTAGTAGTTCCTCCTTTGTAATGGAACTCGGTATCTAGCCTTGTACCGGATAAAGTGCAGGCGACGTTGTGATAGGTTTGGTTCTACCTCTTGGAAGAACCCGGTTTCTAGCCTTGTACCGGAAAAAAAGTTGGCGACGTTGTGAAGACTTCTCCGCCACATAAGGAGCTTGTGTGGTGTAGTGCTTACGAACTCTCGAGTAGGTGACTCGGGGAGTGAAGTAGGGCAAGAAAGGTGTCCTTGTAGCCGAACCACTATAAATACTCGCGTTGTGGTTTTGTGTTTCTTACTCTTAATCTTTGCATTACTTATTCATATGTTTATCTATCAACATCTAACAAACACAATCAAATAGATTGACATAAGTCGATCTAAATAGTTTAAAACAAAGTTTTAATCGGTAAAACTATTCAACCCCTTCTAGTTTTCTACATTATTATTATTATTATTATTATTATTATTATTATTATTATTATTATTATTATTATTATTATTATTATTATTATTATTATTATTATTATTATTATTTTACATACAATTTTGCCTCACCGTCTTTTGATATGCTATAACATAAATAAATTGTGATTTATAATTATATCCCTACACTTGCATTTTTGCATAAATATTAAATAACTAATGACCTGAATTGTGAGGATCAAAACATGTGGAGTACTTAAACATTAACGTACATATGAGGGTAATAATTCGACTTTCTTCCCCATTACTTTAAAGATAAACTATTACCATGAGTCTCAATCTTCCCAAAATTGTATTTACAAGATGTGACTCGACTTAGCAACCCTGTAACCAACTAGACAATTAACTAAGGGTTTAACATATATGGTTTCACAATAATGCAATAAAAATGAGTGCATAAATGGAAGACTAAGCCGATTTATGTGTAACTTTTTAGTGGAGGTGTAAACAGTGCTCTTAATTAATATTTCGGAATCCACCGAAATATCACGAAAACTGCGAAAGGATAGGCCCAGAGGGTTGTACTAGAGGTATCTTGTACTAAAAATGAGTATATAGCAAAGCTGTGGGGCAATTACTTGACCAATGAATTCAATGTAGTTATAACAAATGTAGGCTAAAAACAAAGGTTATCATAATGCCTCTTATCATTTAGTAAATCCTAACCACATGAATATGATCTCACTAGCGATCTCGAAATCAACCACTAAAGCAAGTTCTAGAATCTATATACTACCAGTACACTCTTAAGTATTAAAGGTGAATGATTTCCTATATATCTAAGGGCGAACCTCACATTTTTTGGGTGAAGTTTTGGGTAGTAAGGTTTTTGTGCTAGCTATATAAATGCTATTCATGAGACGCTTTTATTATGACTCACGTTTTAATTGTAAATTTCATAAAAAAAATTAAATTTGTGCTAAAATCACCTTTACAAGTTTTTTTTCGGTTTATTACATAATTATTTAAGAACAAGACAAATAACAAATGTGTGGCTAGTTTCTAAGGTGTCCCTTTTTACCCTCCCTACACTCAAATCGAACATTGTCCCCAATGTTCTAAAAGCACCAAAAATGGTAAAGACAAAAATAAAAAGACACGAAAGAAACTACTACTCCTCTGATTTGCTCGGAATGAATGGAAAATGGAAATACAGTTAAATCCTCATTCAATAAGATGTAATAGTCCAATGATCCTCTTATTGTCCAATATAACCTGTAAGTCTTAAGACAACAAAAATGAAACCTCGCATAAAATCAACGAAAGAGAATACACAATGAACCAAATTCAGTATTAACTAGAAAACAAATAATATATAATGCTTGCAAAATAAATTTTACAGGAATCTGGAAATTTATAAAAATTAAATTTCAACATCTAATAAAAATCTGGAAAAAATATGTCCTACAGTACCTAACGTCATCACTCAGTGAAGGTAACGCCGTCAGGGTAACCTGACAGATTTTTACGTTTTGTTTTCTGAAAAAATCTAACTTTTAAAACTTGTAAGTTCCTACAAAAAAATTTCTCGACTCGATACAATCATTTGACTCAAACAAACACACAAACGAGATTAAATATATGCTAATTATAAATTATAAACTTCTCATGTTCGAATTTTGTTTTTGAAAATAATTAAGCATTTCCCTACACTTATCTTTTTGTAAAATAAATTTATATACAATTAAAATGAAATTAAAAACAAAATAATGCATTTTCATAAATTATTCAAAACATGAAAATTAAACAATTATAAGATAGAGTATATATGACACAAAAAATACTAAAATGAAAACATAAAACAAATAAACATGGGTTTCCTCCCATGAACCGTTTTCTTTATTTACGAGTCTTGTAGCTAGACTCAAAGTCATTCCTACTATGTCATCTCATGCATAAGATCCATATCGAGGATATCGTTTGGATCACCTTTCGTTGAGAATTTTCTCTTAGTATGTATTATTCGGTAGGACCTTTCAAACCTTTCTCCGTCGAGATCTATCAGTTCCATCTTAATATGCCAAAATCCATCTCTTTTTTTTGGTGGCTTATCCCAATTCCAATTTTTATACAAGTCCCCCGAATCCCATTTGTTTCTCTTAAGTGTAATTGGTATAGCTCATAGGAATTCAATCATCTTTCTAAACACTAAAGGATCTTTAACTGGGCTAATTTCCGTTTCTCTAGCCAATTCTTGCTCCATGTGTAGCAACTCGTATTTACAGGTCATTACTAGCCTTTAAACTCAAACTATTCACTTTGAACATTTACATATTTACTTTTACGTATAACTGTTAGGTTAAATTACGTAAACCAAAAAACGACATTTAATGTAAACCGGCATTTTTCCAATTTATTTTTGACTATTAATTTGAAACTTTCATTTCTAACGATTAAGTATTTGATGTAAACTAAAACCGGGAGGTTATCTCGGTTATTGCGAAAAACGTCTTTGAACGTGTATCGGCTTTAGACTAAGACTAGTCTACACATAACTAGCGTGTTACGATTTTTTGTATGCCACGTGCATTATTTTTACAAATTTCACATATAGCGCGTACATTTCTCATTTTAGCTCATGCATGCATTCACCACTTTTACACTTTTACACATTGTACCATAATACATCAAATAACAAAACAAACAAAAAAAGAAGCAACACCCCCCTGCCCCCCATGTACCCACAACAGGCCCCATCAAACAAATCCACATGGTGTTTTTATTTTGATGTGTAGCTACTTACACATTTGTTTTATTAATCGTTTTTCCATATGCTTAGTACATCCCATATAAACCTCAACAATATTTGTCATTAACCAAAATTTAACACACCAAATAAGTACCATGCCATTTAGTCTTAACATCATTACTTCCTTACTACACTATAAAAGAAACTAACTAGTTCATTCATTTCTACACAACAAAAATCAAAACCATCTCTCTCTTTTTCTCTCTAAACACACGACCACACACACACATACATATTTCTTCAAGTTTTTCAAGAGTTTTGCAAGTTTTTTGGGTAATAAGTATAATAGTTGGTGCTTTGGTTTGAATATTTTGGGTTATATATATAGTTTAGGTTATATTGGTTCTTTCGTTTTCACTCTACATCATTACTAGTAAGCATTATTTACCTACTCATTTTATTTTTACATGCATCATTTCTACATCTATTTACATCATCTATGCTTGTTTGTGTTTAAAAATATTGCTTTGTAAAGAAAAAGTGTAAAAGATATTACATTATGTGTTTAATCTTGATTTGTCACTTAAAAGGTTGAGAACCATGGAAGTGATATATATATATATATATATATATATATATATATATATATATATATATATATATATATATATATATATATATATATATATATATATATATATATATATATATATATATATATATATATATATGTTGGAAAAATATAGCATTAAATGAGTAACATATATTGCTGAACGAGTGTTTTGCGAGCTATATTCGTACATCTTAGAGTTGGATGTAGGAACTTTGAAAAATGCACATTTTCTAAGTGTCGAAATTGTGCTGAACTAGCTGTTTCAAGGCCATTTTTAAGCACTTTAGGGCCTGAATTGGGAAAATGTCTAGAGTAACTTTAGTTAGTCCTCGTGTTAGACCCGTATCCCGGATACAAATAGGCCCCACCTTAGATGAAATTGACCAAGGTTTAACGTGATTGGTTAGTAAACGAATGTTATATTGTAGTCAAGCCCGATAGTCAAAGTGACAATCAAAGAATGTGTTATATAATTATGATAAGTATTATATGGCATAAATGGAAAGGGAATAGACTTCAAGGGATTAAGTTGGTATATCCTAAAGTGGTATATTATGTATTGTGGTCAAAGTATAAGATACAGGAATTGAGGGACCATTTTTTCCATATGACCAAAGTAGTGGAAGTAACTAGATAAGAATCTAGTTATCTCGCATTTTCTTTAAATTTCTATAGATTTCATGGGTGTGATTGTGTGGTCCGGTCTTAGAGAGAAAAAAGGAGGGAATAGGGGTGTAAACGAGACGAGACAGCTCGCGAGCTATTCGAGATCGACTCGTAAACTACTCGAAATCGACTCGATATAAACGAGTCGAGCTCGAGCTACTCGAGTACAATTTCGAGCCGAGTTCGAGCTCGAATATGCTCAGCTCGTGAGCCCTTATCGAGCTTCAATGATATTACACTTTTACCCTTTCATATACATATAGTTACGTAAAATCGAGTCGAGTCGAGCTTGATATGCCCATTTTTCATCGAGTTCGAGCTTTAAAAGTGGCAATAATCGAGCTCGAGTCGAGTTTCGAGCTCGAGTCGAGTTTCGAGCTCGAGTTTGAGATGACGAGCCGAGTTCGAGCTTGAAATCCAAAGCTCGAACGAGCTCGAGTCAAGTTTCGAGCTCGAGTTTTACTAATCGAGTCGAGTTCGAGCTTGACAGTATTCGACTCGACTCGCCTCGTTTACACCCCTGGGAGGGAACAAGATGAGTTTGATGACTTAGGAAGATAGAGATGAAGACCTTGTGCTCATGGTCCTTCCTAGCAAAGATTATCACAAGTAAGTAATCTTCCAATCTTGATGTTAATGAAGTTAAGGTTATGAGTTAAGTGGGATTTCATCATATGATCAAAGTATGATCATGGATGATGTAGAAAGGAAGATTAGTATGTTTTAAGGGTTATGTAAACCCTTGATCATGATGTATTGTGTTATCAAGTCTTGCTAGTGTTTATGGTGATTATAACTTAGGATGATGATGGAAGATGATGATGATGGTGGTATTAGGATGGTAGCTTATCTTTGGAAGCTAAGGTAAGTAACTTGATTGATATGTGTTTAATATGATTGTTTCCATATTATGTGATTATGAGTATGGATGCTATAGTTGATAGCTTTGAATTAGTAAGTGTGGCCTTGATAGGTGATTTTCCTAGTTGGTCAACTTAAGTGATAGATTATGAGTATGGATTTGCTAAGGTATGTTGTGATGTTTATGTGCTTAATGTGATTATGACCATATATGCTTAATGGTTGAAGTATTCGTGTTGCATCTATGTGGATCAACGTGTTAATCATGTGTGAATCAAGTTACTTACTAAGCGAAAGCTTATGGTTTTGTTGTCTAACCATTTTGTAGGTTTTTATGCTTTTATGGATGGCTTGGATAAGGAATAAGGATGGATTTTGCAGACGACTAGAAAGTAGTATGCATTTAGGAGCTTAGTATAGAATAGCGAGCTCTATAATGGTATCGTACCCCTGTGAGTCAATTAATGTTTTGTAATAAGTAAACACGTGTCAAAACGTGTGTTAATATTTGTATAATGAATTGGTAGTCATTTGGTACGCTAAAGTACGTTATAAGTGTTTATGGGAAAAGTTAAAGGGGTTTTGGTATAAGTGTATTTATACTCATTTTGGGTTACAAACGGGTCAAATGATTATGGAATTAGTTTATTATGTTATGTTAAACATTTCGGGAAAGTTTCGTTAAGTTTCGAGTCTTTGAAGTCGATTTTTCGTAAATGGAGTAAATATGGTCTTATGAAATATTTTCTGCAAGGGGCATATAACCATATGGTAATTTCAGCATATGGTCATATGGTTGCTTCAGAAATATAATAAAGGGCATATGGTCAGCATATGATCATATGGTAATTTCAGCATATGGTCATATGGTTGCTTCAAAAATATAATAAAGGGCATATGGTCAGCGTATGGCCATATGGTAATTTCAGCATATGGTCATATGGTTGCTTCAGAAATATAATAAAGGGCATATGGTCAGCATATGGCCATATGGTATTTTGCATATGGTCATACACTCTCATTAGAAGTTTAATAAGGGGTTTTCAGATTTTGGTCAATCTTATAAAAATCATATCTAATAAACCGTAAGTCGTTAGAGGTTGTGCCACCCGTCGTTTTAAAGGTAATTAAGTTTATTTTCAATTAAAAATACTTTTAAGGTCTGTTTCATAATTGATTTTTGTCAGTTCATTAAAAAGTAATAGAAGGTCCGTTATAGTCAAGTCGTTTCCACGTAAAGTTTTTAATTTTGGTCAAACGGGGCACGGGGCGTAACAACTTGGTATCAGAGCTTCGGTTTAAGTGAATTAGGTTGTCACTATAGGGTTGCCTAGACTTAAACCACTAATAGTTGCGTGTGATATAAGTTTGTAGATATGTAAAGTGTATTGATGCCTTACTTTTAAGGCGAAGTTAGTGTTTATGGTAGAATTGAGATGAGTAAGTAGCTTAGACATAGATTAGTATTTGAAAGTATAAGGTAGGAGACATAGACTATATGATTGAATGCATTAAGAATGTTATAACAGTTATCGGTTAAGTGTTAAGTATTGTTATGTGAAAGCATGTGTGATAATAAGTCCATAGTAGTTCGTTACGTGTCTAAGTTTCACATGTATGTGATTGATAGCGTGATGTATAGAAGTATATGAGATGAGATGGATACATTTACATGTATAATATGGTAAGCATATGTGGAAGTATAATTATTGAGAAAGCTTTAGATTAAGCATAAAAAAATAATGAAGTATGATATAAAAGTGAAGTATGCTTATAGCTTGATGCATAGAAAGATAAGATAGAGTTTAATTGTGGTAGTTATATTAAAACAAAGAATTTATGTGATAGTTAGTAAATAGTAGAAGCATGGTTGTTTTCATGCTTAATAAAAGAGATGAGTTAAGTTAAAGCGCATAGTTATGATGTGATAAGATCATGTTACATATATTACATGATAAGTAGAATATGCTATTAATGAATGCTCGATGCATGATTAAAGTTTAAAGATTGAAGTAGTATGACATGACTTTAATGCCAATGAATAGATGAGGAGAATAAAGTATGTGAATAAGAAAGTAAAGTTGAGTAGGCTGAAGTTGTGATAGATAGAAGATAAAATGTGTGAGTCAGCTTGAGGTTAACAGATGATTAGTAGATTGCATTGTGAGAATGCAAGTATAAAAATGGACAAGTATTATATCGAACTTGTCTTGATAAAAGCAAAAGTGATAGTGGGAGTTGAGATTGCGTGAGGCAATGATATAGTAGTATGTACTTAATGATAAAAGTACATAAAAGATAAAGTGAGTAAACATGATAAGATATAGATAGCTTGGATCTAATGCCCTAGTTATGGTGTCCTTCGGGATGGCCTAGCTTGCCTTTATGGCATGGTGTTATAGCTTGCCTCTATGGCATGGTTGTTAGCTTGCCTATGTGGCATGTATGTTAGCTTGCCTTATGGCATGGTTGATAGCTTGCCTTATGGCATGGTTGATAGTTTGCCTTTATGGCATTGTGGTATAGCTTGCCTTTCAGGGCATGGTTGTTAGCTTGACTATCATGGCATGTTATTTAGCTTGACTTCGTGGCATGTATAAAAGTTTATTGAGATTGGATCCAAGGCTAGAAAAGATGGATAGTGAGTAAGTATGAGTGTTGTGTCGGGTATGGATAAGTAGGATGATTTATAACTTCATTATTTGAATGGACTGGGACACCTTTTCATTTAAATAGTGAAATTGTGAATCACCAAACCATAAGTTTATATTCTTGATTTACATCGTTTGGGACGTCTTTCCATGTAAATGAGGAAGTATAAATGAGTGGTCTTATGTGTATCCAATATGACATGAGTATAGTTAAGAAATGAGAAAGAGAAGTGATGCAGGATTTTTGACTAGGTTTTAATATTTATAATAGTCTCGTTTACCTATGGTCCACCTTATGCACTCACGGACAGTGTACCCGGTTGTGTGTAGTGTAGTAATCGGTAAACTCGAGGTCGTCGCAAGAGCTATGTGAGCGGATTCTAATTAAGTCTATGTAACACTGTTTTTAACTGGTTTGAGGTTGAAATGATTAATTAACTAATAAACAAGAAATAAAAGCATAAAATAAATAGAGGTTGTGATCAATAAAGGGAAAGTGTGCTAACCTAATTACTCATCCTATCGTGTAATTTTCATGTTTTATTACTTCCAATTGATTCAAGTGGGGGTTTAAGTCGCTAGGACAGCATTTGGTTAATTCGTCCTAACCTATCGGTAAAGGCTCCTACCCGACCTCAAAGGTTTACCCCTTGGGAGTCGAGTGGTTTCTAGTCACCTAAGCCAATTCGTTAAGTACCCTACATGCAAGATTCAATATAATGAGTGCCCGGGCTCTAGCATCTTAGACACTCATCCCTAAGTTCTTAAGTGACCGGTAATCATTTGGTCAGTTCATACAAGCGAGGAAGGGTCATTAGTTGGTCAATTCTCACCCTTCCTAACTCTACCTAACTACTTAGGGTCAATTGATCAATTCTCCTAAGCAACTAGATACGACCGCATTTCAAAACTACCGAAGCTAGGGTAACTACCAACGAACTATACATGCACACACTAGAAACAGTTATATGGAAGCATGAAAACGTAAATAATACATTCAAGGAATCATAACTAGGCTAGCACCAAAGGTGCTTAGCCGATTATATTAAAAGAAACAATGAATTCGATGTTTAACATAATGAAAGACATGAATCGAAAGTAAAAGATAGAAATGATCACTAATGCTTATCGATATGGAGTGATTCCTCCCTTGGAGATGGCTTCGTAGGCTCCGAATGATCTGCCTTTGGAACCCTCTTCACGTTCTCTGACTTTGAGTTGTGAGTGAATGATGTGAAATGCAGAAATTAGGGCTTGTATTTATAGGCACGATACTAGTTACGGCGTAACTTGAGTTGAGAGTTACGCCGTAACTTCAATAATCCTCCAAATAACATTCTCGTTAAGTAGGTTACTGCGTAACACTTGGGAAAGGTTACGCCGTATCTTCAATATAGAACTCTTTTGGGTAGACTACGACGTAATGCTTGTGAGGAGTTACGGCATAGTTGATAGAGGCGCGAAATATTTCTCGACCTAGATGATTACGGCGTAACCTTAGTTGGGAGTTACGCCGTAATTGCAGTTAAGTTGGTCTTCTGAGTCAAAACACTAGCTACGGCGTAATGTGAGAGAATGAGTTACGCCGTAGCTTCTTCACAGTTGGCATACTATCATAAATCGTTAGGAAAATCTCCAAATCCGCGTCTCATAATCTCCAAAACTCATAATTTATCTGAAAGTGAAATATAAAGGAATACACGCGTAAATCCATATAAATGATATAAAATATGAGCATTGTCGGGGGAAATTGACACTTAAAAGTCATGACTATTTGATGTTATCAAATATCCCCCAACTTGAACTCTACTTGCCCTCAAGTAGACCTTATTAGAAAAGATTCTAAAAAGATATCCCCCATTACCTGGAAGATATGAGTTTAAAAATCCCTTATGCTAATATAAATCAAAGCCGGACACCTCACGAAATGGGAACAAAACACCTAAAATCTCTCACCTAGTTTAAATGTCACTTTTCGGGTGATCACTCAAAGCACAGTCATATCATGTATTCTATCATAAGCTTGGCGGATACATAAATCTCCACCACTAGAGTTAAAGACTAAACAATTCTTGAAGGCAATATGGGTGACACAACATGGGTTAAGGATGAAATGTCATTACTAACCTGTCATGGCAAAGTGGACAAAATCAATGATACATGACCAAATCCATGGCCAAGACACCAAAGATTGCTCGCTTCATCACCTAGACACGCTTCATGACTAAAGGGTAGGATAAGACATGGGACATAATTGGTGTAAAATAAAAGTAACAAAGCAAATAATCTTAACCTATAACCAAGTTGTCACCGCCTACCGTTCATCCAAAGTTCAAGCTTTAGGGTGAAGAAACCGGATCATGATATAACAAGTAGATGTGCCATTAGCGGACGTCATGATGGGCACATTACCTATTCTTCAACTGTTGGCGCAATAATTACCAACTTAATTCTTCAAATGTGACCGAGGTAGCCTTTTCGATGCTTAATCTTTGATGAGCTCCAATCATAGTGCTTATAACATTGTATTTTATAATAAACAATAAACTACATTTTTTATTTATTATTATTATTATTATTATTATTATTATTATTTTTTTTATTTTTTTTTATTATAAATCATCACTTTATTAAAAACTCATAGGATTTTACAAGAAATTAGTGGGAAGCCGAGAAACCAACTGGGCCCCCAAACCTCTAGCAATAGCAAAACCAATCCTATTATTATTATTATTATTATTATTATTATTATTATAAATAAACATCACTTTATTAGAAACTTATTGGATTTACACTAAATTAGTGGGGAGCCGCGATACTAGCTGAGCCCCCACTCCTCTAGCTATAGCAAACCTAATCATACTAAAGATATGAATAGCAGCACGTGCCCCAATATCTTGGGTTACGGAAAACTTTTGGATTCGCTTCAGCAAGGTCACCGCATCCTTATCAAGTTCCCCAAAAGAAGAGAATGAGAAGGGGAGAAACCCATATCCAATATTCGCGCACTTAGCCTCATATTTGGCTCGTTTACATTGCGCGGCCTCAATCACCGCACTACCCGGCACAAAATCAACCATACCAGTTTGCGTTAAGGGCGATGACCCTGTGAGATCGACACAAACATCAAGTCCTCCATCCCACGAGTATAGCAAAACATCAGTCGGCCGCAAGGGTCTGTCCCTTTCTCCACTAAGGCCAATATCAACTTCTTTATGAGCCGAGATCCCCGACCGAGAACATATATCAACAAGGGTATCACGCACCACGTTATGTCGATGTTTAATACCAATAATACCAGCGCACGATACAGCATGATCCCCATAAATATCACCCATAAAGACCCTGGAACAAGCTAAGCACGTGATTTGAACAGAGAAAAGTGGAACACCTAGCCGATAACATAACACACAACGGTAGGTCTTAGCATTCATAGTCTGTCCCAACCCAGATATCGGAACCACCATAAGCCAGTCTGAAGTGTAATCCTCCATTTGCGATTTCCATAACGTAGATAGGGAAAAAGTAGATTCAGCCGTTTGGGTAACACGTGTGAAATATATATTTGCCAGTTTCTTCATGAGTTTGGGGGCAGCGATCTCACTTGGATTACTCAAAAGGTCAATCTTCATTTTCACATTAAAAGCACACAATGCAGCATCAAGGGAATGCCAAGAAGTTACAATACCAGAATGTCGGAGCAACTTAGTTTGCAAGCTAGCAGATTGGAGTCTAGACGCAAGGAATGCATAGTTTAAGACATCACCTGCAGAATAAACACCAAGCCCTCCAAACATAAAGGGTAAAGTGGCAAGCCTCCATTGCCAATCACCAAAACAAGGTCCAGAAGCAGTGACAATACGCTCCAAAGAAGAACGAAGTGCCGCATCAAAAGAAATCTGAGCACGTTCAAAAACCTGGGGAGAGCATGTGCGCATAGCAAAATATAATTTGGAAATACCGGCACAAGCACGAAGGAGCATCAACTCACACTGAGGGTCATTAATCTTAGAAACAACACCCATAAGCTCAATGGTTTTGGCAACCCGTTTCATAACAAGCTCACTACTAAAATCAAAGTCCACACTAGCGGGCCCACCCAATAGTTTAAATCCATGCAAAGGTCGGGCAATATTAGACGGGAAAACACCCATAATCCTGCTTCTAGGGTCTTCCTTTGGCCAAAAAACCTCAGTTTTATCAACATTGAGGTGCAAACCACAACGAGGTCCCTCAACCATGATAAGCTCTAAAACCTTCCTGAAGACCAAAGTATCTCCAATAATAGTGCCATCATCCAAATACCAAGCTTGAAGAGAAAGGCTAAAGGAGTCTCGAATCTTGCATACCAAAGGATGTAAAACGTTTTTCCAAATCATCACTTTTTTTTTTCTTTTTTTTTTCACATCATAACTAAAAACATAACATCCCCCCACTTGAGATGAACATATAAAGAGAATCTGGGTGGGCTTCAAATATAAGTCTTTGATGAAAGCGTGATTTCCGAACCTCTCTTCTTGAACATTGAACTTAGGCAAACAATGACTTCCCGATCACAAATTTAGACGACACGGTAGGCTAAGGCGAATGGGTGTAACGAAACAATACATATTGGGTGAACAAAATTAAAGGAATGGCTCAGACGGGTGTATCTAGGGGTATTTTGCACTAAAGGTGAGTGCAACAAAAGGGTTTAACATGGGGATCGAAAAGTCGAGATGATTAATTGATAGACACACAAGAATAGGCTATTTAGGTTTATAATCCTAAAAATATTGCCTTCTCAAACTGATTATTCCATATACATTAAGCGAACTCAACATACCTCGTATATGGTCTCGAAATGATGCAAAGGCCAAGTTCTAAAGTTTACAAGATACCGGCACGCTCATAATTTGGTGGATTTGGGTAAATAAGTGAAAACGGATAAGGCTAATCTCACCATAAAATATCAAGGGTTATAATGTGCTCGGCTAAGGTCTAATCTAGTTATGTTAAGAAAAACATGTCAAAATTTTAAAAATGGCATAATTTTTCAAAATAAACTAGAAAACGAGGGCAATTAAGTTCAAGTAATAATTCTACTCCCGTCCCCCCATTTGAGATGTACAAAGTCCCTTTTGTACTAAACGTTAAATAAAGGTGAAGAGAAAGTAGAATTAGAGCGAGAACTTCCCTGAAATTCGCTCCTAAAAAGAAAGAAGGCCCACGAAAAAAAATCGTGGCTTCGCTTAAGCATCCACGAGCAAACTTCAATCCCTGAAATCACACTAACCAACAAGCATAATTCTAAAAAATAAAAAGAAAAATAAAAAGAAATCTAACCCACTTTCGTTGGAATCACGGTTGCATTTAGCATATGCAACAAGCCTTTTAAACCACTTGGTGTCCCAAGTGGACGAGTGTAGTCTCGCGAGGGCTTACAGGGAACATACCCACAAAGTTCATTTAAAACTAATACAAGGTTATTGCGTTAATACTGGAAAAATTTAAACTGCAGGAGAATTACAACATAACCCGAAAGAGGAGTTACGCCATAATTGTGGTTAAACCTGGGAATTTGCTACTGGGGATTAGCTACGGCGTAACCATAGAATGAGATTACGCCGTAATGGTTTATAACCTGGAGAGAATCGACACTGAGGATATGTTACGGCGTAACCATGAGGATGAGTTACGCCGTAACTTCAGGACAGGATAGGTCCCGGTTTTAATAACTTGTGAATTCATCTCCAATTTTTGCAAAAAATGTTAAAAACGCAAAACCCAACAAAAATGAAATAAAATAAATAAAAATGATAATTCAGGTTGTCTCCCGAAAGAGCACTTTTCTTTATTACCGAGTCTTTAAGTTAGACTCAAAGCCATGGGGCTTTATGGTGGCCTTCGAACCTAGCCAACTTCTTCCATGTGTTTCATCAGGTTGTGTCTGACCCATGCGACATTATTATCGGTGCGAAGAAACTCCTTTGTCTCAATTTTTCGAATCTTGGAGAACTTTTCGCCCGGCCCCAAGTGGTACTTTGTAATTTCAAAATTTTCAGCTATAATCGGTGGCGGCCTTTTGTACGGAATACCAAAAAGTTTGCATCTCCGTTGTTCGAATGCCTCATCATCTGGGTCAGTGAACCCGTCATGACCTTTTAGTTCAATGTAGTCCAAAATTCCCTCAATGTCATCATCATCGGACTCAGTTCCTTTAAATCACTCGTCATCTAGTAATTTCTCAATAAGCACACGCTTACACTCTTCTTTTTCACCACCCCATGTATCTTTGTTATCATCATTCATTACCTCACTAGTATCGTTAGGAATCTCTTCACCTGGGTCTTCTTCACTCGTGCACCCCTTTCAATTTTTTTCCTTAGTGGAAGCTTCCACTTTTCCATACTTGATTTTAACCTAATCGTCAAATCCCAACTTATCTAACCAAGGTAGCTCCATTCTTTCATTGTCATTAGTTGAGGTCCACAAAAATTTGTCATCCCAAACTCTAGCTATGCTACCCCCTCCTTCGTTATAGTCATCTTCAAACGGGTTACAAGAAGCCCAAAATACTTCACCAACGGTCTTTACCTTTTCACACCAATGCTTCCGAACTAAATTATCGTTGGTGTTGCTTGAGGGATCATCTTTGCAGGAGGTATCATCCTTGATTGACTTTTCATCCACGAACTCTCTCTGTTGGAAGCAATGTTCTTCGTAGTCGAGCTTGAGCTTCCTTAGTAAACCTGCATTAATAATAGCATCCCCGAATCTTATCGTATACCAATCATGGAAAGATATATTTTTCTAACTTGATATCGTGTCTTTCTAGCTCATGGGGGCATGTCCATTCTCCAACCTTCATATTTCCACCCCCATAACAATACTCGCGAAATGGATTAAAATGTAGGCCATGCTCGTGTATATTCATCTTCCACGATCATTATCGGATTGCAGCAGTGTTTAATATGGGGTTCCTCTATTTCCTCGATTGAGAATCTTATCAACCTTTCATCATCGTTTGTTGTAGACCACATGTACTTGTTATTTTTAACCCTTTCTTTGTTGTCCCTTCCATGGGAAATTTCATTATGAGGGTTACACGAAGCCCAAAGGTCGTACCATTTATCATTGTCCACTGGTATTGCCTTGCACCAGTGGTACTTCCTCTTGGATGGGGATTTTGTGACCATGTTCGGATTACCAGGCCAAGTATCAATGACTTTTGTTCCTGATTCATCAAATTCAAGAAATTCATCGGACCAAGTATTCCAGTTACGCCGTAACTCGGATGTGGGATTACGGCGTAACTGGCTTTTGTCAAGACTTCCAGCTTCATTTTCCTGCACCATGCTAGAGCTATTGTTAGACGCACCATTTTCAGAAAAAATAGCTTTGCATACTATCGGTTTGCTTTCTTGTGCTTCATTCCTTCTTTGTACTTCATCGCTAAGTTTACCAATCATGGTTTCCAAAATTTTTAGCGATTCATCATGACTAAAAAGGCTCTTATTTATATTTTCTTGAAAGTTCTTTAGCCATTCCTCCTGATCCTTTTGTCTCTTAGTCGAGTCTTCAAGATACTTGTTGATTGTATCCTCCAGATTAGACCTTCTTTCCCCGAAAGGCCCACGATTGTAATATGCCGGAGGTCCTCCATGATAACCATTACCATTTCCATTTGACCCTTAGAATGGTCTATTTGCTTCACCATATTTCACTTCTTTAACTTTACTATGATCGTTAATAAGAGGACAATTTTTAGTGAGATGTCCTCCCCCATAGCTTTCACATCCGACTTGGATAGCGTGCACACTTTCCTTGAGCTTTAGCATGTCACGACCAAGATTTTCAAGCTTGTTTGTAATGGCGGCAATTCCATCAAAACATCCTCCTAAACTTTTATGGTTACCTCAATCGTGCCACTTTTGAGAATGATCGGCCATTTTTTGAATGGCTTCAATGGCAAGAGTAGGGGTGATAACGCTCAAATTGTGCATGTTTTTAGTAGCGTTATCCATGATTTTACGTATGTTATTTGGTTCTAATCTTATGCTTTTTTTTCTTAATCGTATCAAAGTGTGTTTGCTAGTTCATTTGTAGCCAAGTACACGAAAGAGGAGAAAAAGACGAAAAAAGAAGTAAAATACGAAGATTTCTCCATGTACGAAGAATTCCTGACAAAATCAAGACTTGTGGAGTATATTCGAGAAGATAAAGTCATCAAGATAGTTGTCCAAAGGCTCAAGAATAAAGTTCAAGAAGGAAAACGAGAAAGAAATGAAGAAAAGAAGCTTAAACGAAGAAATATTGGAAGCCTCGTTGTTCCCAACACACCTTCACCATTTTGGCCATAACTTTTGCATACGGACTCCGTTTAACCCCCCGTTTACGGCAACAGGAAGCTAAGAGAAAGATCTACAAGTTTTGTTCATGTCATTTTCTGTCAAAAGGCTCCAACCGATCGGTAGGAGCCGCAACTGTTTCGGTTGGAGCAAAGTTTTTAGACCAGCCGAAACGGCTGGAGCCCTGACCGATTCGGCTGGGAGGCCTGGTTATGCTATTTCTTCATCACTAAGACTCCAAACTTGTCCCAAACGATTCTAGGTCCTTCCTACATGTATTCTAGTTTCCAAGCTCCTTGGAGGCCAAGTTGAGCATTAAACACCCTAGGCCTTGGTTCAAGTATAAATAGACCCCTTTGCAACCTCATTTCATGCACCACAACTTGAGATCCCTTCTTCATCCCTCTTATCCCTTTCCACCACCACTCCATCTCTAGATGTGAAATTCAAGCCTCCACCCATAAGGACGAATTTCCACCTATTACAACATCCCTCTCACAACTTACCTTCCCCAAAGGTGTGAAATTTAAAACTCCACCCTTAAGGACGAATTTCCACCAATTATCCTATCATAACTTGTGTGAAATTCAAGCCTCCACCCTTAAGAACGAATTTCCACCAACTTATCTTCCCAAAAAGACCACAAACCTCTGGCAAATTCATGTAGTGTGCTCAAGGGTTGTTGAAGGCGTTTGGACATTATTTTCTGGCTTGGTAGAACTATTGTAGTTGATTGGAGGCTTGAAGGTTGCTATAATCCTTCATCTTGGCCTATTGTAATTCATACTTTGGGTAAACCTTGTTACTTTTATATTTCCTTATGTTTGTTATTGATATGATTATTGAGATTTTGTGTTTTATTGAAATAACCATGAATATGAATGTCTTGATACTTGTTTGGCTCTTATGATAACTTGTGATCATTTATCTAAACATGTATGTTCTTTGTGTGCTTGTTCTCATATTGCTTTTCTTAGTGGTTTGATCCGTGACAATCATAACCACGACCTTGTTACTTGCTTAAACAAACAAACGACACTTGTAGTGCAACCAAGTCTCTTGAGATGACCTTGATTTACCAAAACCTATACTACAACTTGAATAGGGTATACTTGCCCGAATGTGTTCCTAGTTAACCGGTAATTCTTGCATATAAATTTAAAAGCTCGATGGAACCCATCAAGTTTTTGGCGCCGTTGCCGGGGATTTGGTTTTTGTTCTTAGGTGTTTGTTTGTTTGCTTGTTTGTTCGTTTGCTCGTTATATTGATTGATTGTTTGTTTGCTAGTTTGTTCGAATGATATATTGATCTTTCTCATGAATGATTGTTTCTTTGCTATTCTTTGATTGCTCTTGATGTTTGCTTGAATGCTTGTCTTTTTCTTAAAATCTCTTAATTTCTCATAATTGCTCAAATGATCTTGGCATCAAAATCAAGTTTTTGATGTTGGGATTTCGTTTCATGTGTTCTAAAAATGCTCATTTCAATGATTGCTTTCTAAGTGTGCTCGAAATTGTTTGCGAAAAAACCACCCAAAACTACTCCAACCGATTCGGTTGGAGCTCTCGGTAAATATTTTTCAAAAAGTCATTTTAGAGTCGTAAAAAAAAAAATTAAAAAAAAATCGCCTCCAACCGATCGGTCACTACCCGTAACCGAATTGGCTGGACCAATCGGTAAAAAAAAATCCGTGTTTTTCTTGTTTCGTGTGATTGTGTTTTATATGTTATGGATCTCTTGAATGTTTTTGTGTTCTTTTTGTTCGTGTTATTCTTGTTTAGATTAGTTCCGTGTTAATTCTAAATAAGATTATCTTGTTTTAGATTGTCCTATTTTGATTTGTTTTGTTTTACGTGAATAATCTTGATTGTTGCATTCATGTCCTTATTAGTTTTCTCAGTTTATGTTCTTGTTCGGTTTAGCTTTATTAGTTCTCGTTATAGTTATGTTCTTAGTTTGTAAATATATGTTTTATTTGTGTGTGTTTTTGTGTTCGTCACGTTCTATGTTCTTGTTTTACTTTATCAATAAAAGGTTTGAAATAAAACTTGTTTTTTGTTATAATTTAAAAAAAAAAAAAAATAGAAAATCCCTTCCGATCGGTCACTACCCGTAACCGAATCCCCTGTAACCGGTTCTGCTGGATGATTGGTCAAATTTGGTTCATTCCAACCGATCGGTTAGATCGCCTGACCGATCGGCTGGAGTAATCTGTTAAAAAAAAATCCGTTTTTTATTTTTATTTTTGTGTGTTTGTGTTTAGATAAAATAAGTTTAAATGTCTTTTTGTTTTTGCAAGAGTATCATTTCTTTTATTTTGTTTTTGCATTTTAAGTTTTTTTAATTTTTAGTACATTGTAAATAAATAAGTACATGTTTTTTTTAAAATAAAAATGTTTTGAACTTTGTGGGTATGTTCACTGGAAACCCTCACGAGACTATAACTCATCTACTCGGGCCACCGAGGGGTTTAAAGGCTTGTTGCATACGCTAAATGCAACCGTGATGCCTACGAAAGTGAGTTTTAGAATTTTACGCGTTTTTGTAGTTTAGTTTTTTTTTTGCAGATTTAATAAGCTCTTGGAGGAAGGGTTGATTGGATTGTTGGTGACGTTATACTTGGGATTGGACATGTTTGAAAGATAAATCGATTGATCTCACACGCTTATGCTAGCGTTTGCTTAGCACCTTATCATTTGGAGTTTGATCGTGATGTTTAGCCCGGGAAGTTTCGTTTCTCTTAGACTTATAGATTTACATTTCCCTATCTTACATGCTTCGTAGTTTAGTTTTCACAATTGATTTATTTTGTTTCCTTGTTATTTTTGCCTTTTTTGTTTGTTTGGTAGATTACTTTATAAATTGACTTCTTTTAGTCCCTCGAAAGTAAGGCTCACCCATTGTAAACAAACTGTGTGAGAGGTATAAGGCGGGTCTCCCTGATTCCCTAAAGAAGTTGGGTTTTTAATATGCTTGCGACACCGCTTCTCCGCTTCTTTGTGCGTTTCAATGGAGCTACCGAGAACTCGTGGGACAAGAATAAGTCATGTTTTTTTTTTTTTAGTAATAATATATATATATATATATATATATATATATATATATATATATATATATATATATATATATATATATATATATATATAAAGTCAGAACTAGATTTTTTTAAATTTTCTCGTAGTAATAGTAGTAATAATAATAGCAATATTTTTGTTATAGTCGTTAAGTTATTTTTCTTTTGTGTGCTTAACTTAAGTGTGGGGGAAGTTAAATGGGAAAAACAAAACTCGTTTTTAAATTTCCAAAACTTTTGGGCCAATTTTAATCTTTGTGAACTTATTTGCCCTCATGTTCTAGTTGTTTTCACGCTTATAGGATAATATACTAGAATAACTGGATCAACCCACTGGTGAAATCGGTAATTTTGAAAAATTCGAGATGTGTCCCGATTAATATTGCAATCAATTCTGGGATCGATAACATTTGCTAGCGCATTTATAGCCTTTTCCACTAAATCATGAGGATTTGAGCCTATTTCATATATAGCATACATCTTTTATTCTTAGATCTTTTTGCTATGAGCGTGCCGGTGATTTTATTTATTCTAGAACTTGTACTTGTAAATCATTACCAGACCGCAGTAAGATCACATTCGTGTGATATAAGTGTATATGCGTGATAAAGAGGCAACCTTAGGAATAAAACCAAATGGCATTCCATTTTACATCCAATAATATATTAACTAACCACATCGGTTAGTTAACCACCCTTACATGGACCCATTTGTTAGCACTCATCTTTAGAGCTAGATACCCTTAGTACACCCCTTTGAGCCTTCCCTTTCTTTTTGTTAAATCCAGAAAAAAACAAAAAAATATTTTACACTTTAAACCTTAGCCTTACCTTTGTCAATGTCTAAATGGTGGGTTGCTAGTTACTTGGTATGATTGGATTGTTTTTGATGATTATGAGTTAGCCGCACTTTGCCATTCGTATGTGCCATTTCGACAAAGATGAAGATTGACCACCTTTATATTTTGTATTTTTGTGGTAATGCTTATACGAAGTGTGGGAAGATGTGATGTATGAAAAAAAAAGTTGTAAAAAAAAAGAATAAGTCATCGGAAAAAAAAATTAAAGAAAAAATATATGTGATTACAATTATAGCCAATGTGCTTTATTATTAGGTAGATGAAGTATGTTTGAGATATCGATTAGCCAATGTGCTAAGACGTGATATATATATTTGGTAATCGATATGTGAAGATAAGTTAGTAGCTATAATCATTTTCGGGTTCGTGGATTGTTCGGTACCTAGCAGCATTGGGAATTAGACTTGAGTTTATTCTTTTTTATTTTTCTTTAACACCAATTTCATAAATATTCCCATGCCTTTATCCCTTCCCTTTTGGCTTTGAGAAAATATGAAGTACGTGAATATTTTTAGTGACCATCCAGTTCTTGAAGGATCGAATGACGCGCCAGCGATCTAGCGCATATTTTTGGTGACCATCCGGTATGCGAATAACGAGCCAGCGATCCAAGGTATACTCTAGTGACCATCCGTTGTTTGACTTAATCAAGAATTCGCGCTAGCGATCTATTATATTCTTGTATGTAATGTTTGAACAAAAGCCTAGATAAACCCTTTTTAGCCTAACCCGAATAAAAGCCCTCTTTAGATGTTTACACTTGGTGCTTACGCCACGTCGGTGGAGTTTTGTTTCTTGTACAAGCCTATGGTAATATTTAGATCATGACTGAGCAATATGAGTGTACTATTCCTTAATACTATCCACCACTAAATAAATTGAGTGTTGAGAGAATTATACATCCATTCCTTTTCGTGAGGTGCTTAGCCATGTTATCAAGCGAGAGAATTCATGGGGTATTGTCAAACATCTCGATTTTTCACCTTTAAAAGCTTAAAACGATGAATCTTATCTTGTACTTGTACTTGGTAGATTTGCATCATATTTTTATTAATCATATTTTATGCACCATGTGGGTTTTATTTTTCTTAATTTCTAGATTTGCTTGAGGGCAAGCAAACCCTTAAGTGTGGGGAAGTTTGCGCTCATTTTTCGCTTATTTGTATATATGTTTGTTACTCAAAAAAAAAAAAAAAAAAAAGCCAAAAATATTTTGATTTAAATGTTCTTTTCGTTTTGTCATTTAGGTATGTAGTTAAAATTTTCTTTTCTTAGATTTGCTTGAGGGCAAGCAAAATTTAAGTGTGGGGGAATTTGATAACGCTCAAATTGTGCATGTTTTTAGTAGCGTTATCCGTTATTTTACGTGTGTTATTTAGTTATAATCATATGCTTTTGTTGCTTAATCGTATCAAAGTGTGTTTGCTAGTTCATTTGTAGCCAAGTACAGGAAAGTGGAGAAAAAGACGGAAAAAGAAGTAAAATACGAAGATTTCTCCATGTACGAAGAATTCCTGACAAAATCAACACTTGTGAGTATATTCGAGAAGATAAAGTCATCAAGATAGTGGTCCAAAGACTCAAGAATAAAGTTCAAGAAGGAAAACGAGAAAGAAATGAAGAAAAGAAGCTTAAACGAAGAAATATTGGAAGCCTCGTTGTTCCCGACACACCTTCACCATTTTGGCCATAACTTTTGTATACGGACTCCGTTTGACCCCCTGTTCACGGCCACGGAAAGCTAAGAGAAAGAACCACAAGTTTGGTTTATGTCATTTTCTGTCAAAAGGCCCCAACCGATCAGTAGGAGCCCGCAACCGTTTCGGTTGGAGCAAAGTTTTCAGACCAGCCGAAACGGCTAGAGCCTTGACCGATTCGGCCGGGAGGCCTGGTTATGCTATTTCTTCATCACTAAGACTCCAAACTTGTCCCAAACGACTCTAGGTCCTTCCAAGCTCCTTGGAGGCCAAGTTGAGTATTAAACACCCTAGGCCTTGGTTCAAGTATAAATAGACCCCTTTGCAACCTCATTTCATGCACCACAACTTGAGATCCCTTCTCCATCCCTCTTATCCCTTTCCACCACCACTCCATCTCTACGTGTGAAATTCGAGCCTCCACCCTTAAGGACGAATTTCCACCTATTACAACATCCCTCTCTCAACTTACCTTCGCCAAAGGTGTGAAATTCAAGCCTCCACCCTTAAGGACGAATTTCCACCAACTATCCTATCCCAACTTGTGTGAAATTCAAGCCTCCACCTTTAAGGACTAATTTCCCCAAACTTATCTTCCCCAAAAGACCACAAACCTCTCCCAAATTCGTTTAATGTGCTCAAGGGTTGTTGAAGGTGTTTGGACATCATCTTCCGGCTTGGTAGAACTATTGCAGTTGATTGGAGGCTTGAAGCTTGCTATAATCCTTCATCTTGGCCTATTGTAATTCATACTTTGGGTAAAGCTTGCCACTTTTATATTTCCTTATGTTTGTTATTGATATGATTATTGAGATTTTGTGTTTTATTGAAATAACCATGAATATGAATGTCTTGATACTTGTTTGGCTCTTATGATAACTTGTGATCATTTGTCTAAACATGTATGTTCTTTGTGTGCTTGTTCTCATATTGCTTTTCTTAGTGGTTTGATCCGTGACAATCATAACCACGACCTTGTTACTTGCTTAAACAAACAAACGACACTTGTAGTGCAACCAAGTCTCTTGGGACGACCTTGATTTACCAAAACCTATACTACAACTTGACTAGGGTATACTTGCCCGAATGTGTTCCTAGTTAACCGGTAATTCTTGCATATAAATTTAAAAGCTCGATGGAACCCATCAAGGGGTCATCCCCGGAATTGGTCCCTGATAGTCCAACATTTTTCTTGTAGCTACGTTGATACCTTTGTAGAAAATATTGATCTTTTGTTGGCTGTTTAGGTCATGAGTGGGACACTTGTAAATTAGATCATTGTATCTATCCCAAGCTTGATACAACGTCCCATCGCCTTCTTGCTTAAAATTATGGATCTCCACGAGTTGATTAGATATTTTCGAAGGAGGACAATATCTTTGAATGAAATGTTTCTTTTGGAGAGCCCATGTATCAACTGCCCCATCAGGCAATCTATCAATCCAGCTTCTTGCTGCCTCAGTAAGTGTTATAGGGAAGACTCGGAGCATAACCGCGTCATGAGAAACACCAGGTGTGTTGAAAAAGCTTGCGATGTACAAGATACTTTCAACGTGTTCGTAAGCATCTTCGTCTTTATTTCAGGAGAAAGGGTTAGCTCGTAGCTCCCTCATAAAATGTTCTTTGATCTCAAAATGGACTTCAGCTCCAATAGCCGGCCTAACGATCCTCGGCTCTTGTTCATCCCTAGTCATAGCCAAATATTCCTCGAAAGTGAGTTTATAAATGTCCACAACTGCCATGGTACCTGAAACTTAAAGGAAATCGTTAGAAAAGAAAATTTTAACAAAAATTAAAGACTTAACAAAAATCCTAATATAACTCACCGGCAGAGGCGCCAAAAACTTGATGCAGGATTTCTGACCAAGTTATAATATTTATAATAGTCTCGTTTACCTATGGTCCACCTTATGCACTCACGGGCAGTGTACCCGATCGTGTGTAGTGTAGTAATCGGTAAAAACGAGGTCGTCCCAAGAGCTATGTGAGCGGATTCTAATTAAGTCTATGTGTCACTGTTTTTAACTGGTTTGAGGTTGAAATGATTAATTAACTAATAAACAAGAAATAAAAACGTAAAATAAATAGAGGTTGTGATCAATAGAGGGAAAGTGTGCTAACCTAATTACTCATCCTATCATATAATGTTCATGTTTTATTACTTCCAATTGATTCAAGTGGGGGTTTAAGTAGCTAGGACAACATTTGGTCAATTTGTCCTAACCTATCATCAAAGGCTCCTACCCGACGTCAAAGGTTTACCCCTTGGGAGTCGAGTGGTTTCTAGTCACCTAAGCCAAGTCATTAAGTACCCCACATGCAAGATTCGAAATAATAAGTGCCCGGTCGCTAGCATCTTAGACACTCATCCCTAACTTCTTAAGTTCATCCAGACGACCGGTGATCATTTGGTCAGTTCGCACAAGCGAGGAAGGGTCGTCAGTTGGTCAATTCTTACTCTTCCCAACTCTACCTAACTACTTAGGGTCAATTGGTCAATTCTCCTAAGCAACTAGATAATACCGCATTTCAAAACTACCGAAGCTAGGGTAACTACCAACGAACTATGCATGCATATACTAGAAACAATTATACGGAAGCATGAAAACGTAAACAATACATTCAAGGAATCATAACTAGGCTAGCACCAAAGGTGCTTAGCCGATCATATTAAAAAAAACAATGAATTCGATTTTTAACATAATGAAAGACATGAATCGAAAGTAAAAGATAGAAATGATCGCTAATGCTTATCGATATGGAGTGATTCCTCCCTTGGAGATGGCTCTGTATGCTCCAAATGATCTGCCTTTGGAACCCTCTTCACGTTCTCTGACTTTGAGTTGTGAGTGAATGATGTGAAATTCAGAAATTAGAGCTTGTATTTATAGGCACGATCCTAGTTACGGCGTAACTTGAGTTGAGAGTTACGCCGTATCTTAAATAATCCTCCAAATAAAACTTTCGTTAAGTAGGTTACGGTGTAACATTTGGCAAAGGTTACGCCGTATCTTCAATAAAAAACTCTTTTGGGTAGACTACGGAGTAATGCTTGTGAGAAGTTATGGCGTAGTTGATGGAGGCGCGAAATATTTCTTGACCTATGATGCAGGTTTTACTGACCAGGTTTTAATATTTATAAGTGTCTCGTTTACCTATGGTCTACTTTATGCACTAACGGGCAGTGTACCCGATCGTGTGTAGTGTAGTAATCGGTAAAACCGAGGTCGTCCCAAGAGCTATGTGAGCGGATTCTAATTAAGTCTAATGTCACTGATTTTAATTGGATTAAGGTTGAAATGATTAATTAACTATAAAGGAAAGAAATAAAAGAAAGCTAATAAAGGCAAAGGTTGTGATCAATAGGGGAGAAGTGTGCTAACCTAGTTACTCATCCTATCAAGTTATGTTCACGTCTAATTACTTCCAATTGCTTCAAGTGGGGGTTTAGGTCACTAGGACAACATTTGGTCAGTTCGTCCTAACCTATCAACAAAGGTTTCCACCGGAGATCAAGGTACTACCCTTGAAAGTCCAGTTGCTTTTACTCCCCTAAGCCAAGTCATTAAGTTTCACTACATGCAAGATTCATAATAATGAGTGCCCGGGCGCTAGCATCTTAGACACTCATACCTAACTTCTTAAGTTCATCCAAACGGCAGGTGATCATTTGGTCAGTTCGCACAAGCGAAGAAGGGTCGTCAGTTGGTCAATTCTTACCCTTCCCACTCAGTCTACCTACTTAGGGTTAGTTGGTCAATTCTCCTAAGCAACTAGACACTACCGCCATTCAAAACTCTTGAAACAAGGGTAGCTACCAACAAACTATGCATGCATATACTAGAAACAATTATACGGAAGCAATGTAAACATAAACATAACAATTAAGGAATCATAACTAGGCTAGCAACAGAGGTGCTTAGCCGATCATATTAAATGAAACAATCAATTCAATGTTTAACATAATGAAATACATGAATCAAAATTAAAAAGAAATATAATCGCTAATGCTTATCGTTAGGGAGTGATTTCTCCCTTGGAGATGGATCCGTATGCTCCTCAAGATCTGCCTTCATTCCCCTACTCATGTTCTCTGCTTCACAGTGGGCATACTATCATATATCTTCAATAACTTTCCAAATCCGCGTCTCTTTAGCTCAAATGCTCGTAATTCTCAAATGCTCGTAATTTACCTGAAAGTGAAATATAGAGGAAAACAAGCGTAAATCCGTATAAATGATATAAAATACGAGCATTATGGGGGAAATTGACACTTAATATTCAGGACTATCTGATGTTATCAAATATCCCCCCACTTGAACTCTACTTGCCCTCAAGTAGACCTTATTAGATAAATTTCTAAAGAGATATCTCCCATTACCTGGAAAATATAAGTTTAAAAATCTCTTATGCTTGAATAAAACAAAGTCGAACACCTCACGAAATGGGAACAAAACACTCAAATCTCGAAATGACGCAAAGGCCAAGTTCTAAAGTTTACAAGCTATTGACACACTCATAATTTATTGGATTTGGGGTAAATATTTGGAAACGGATAAGGCTAATCTCACAATAATATATCAAGGGTTATAATGTGCTCAGCTAAGGTCTAATCTAGTTAGATAAGAAAAACAAGTCAAAATTTTAAAAATGGCATAATATTTCAAAATAAAGTTCAATATATAATTCTACTCCCTTCCCCCCACTTGAAATGTACAAAGTCCCTTTTGTACTAAACATTTAAATAAAGGTGAAGAGAAAGTAGAATTAGAGCGAGAACTTCCCTGAAATTTTCTCCTAAAACAAAGAAGGACCACGAAAAGAATCGTACCTTCGCTTAAGAATCCATGAGCAAACTTCATTCCCTGAAGTCATACTACCAACAAGTATAATTCTAAAAAAAGAATAATAAAAACGAAAAGAAATCTAACTCATGTTCGTAGGAATCACGGTTACATTTAGCATATGCAACAAGCCTTTTAAACCACTTGATGTCCCAAGTGGACGAGTGTAGTCTCGTGAGGGCTTACAGGGAAGATACCTACAAAGTTCATTAGAAAACTAATACAAGGTTACTGTGTTTTAAAAATAAAGAATTAATACTGAGGATAGTTACGTCGTAACTCTTAGAAGGAGTTACACCGTAATTATGGCAAAACCTAGCAGACGCTACTGGAATGTAGGTACGGCTTAACCATTGCATGGGATTACGCCGTAATCGGTAATGCTCTGGGAGGATCGCTACTTGAGGTGTGTTACGGCGTAACCATTGGAATGAGTTACTCCGTAACTGTGTACAGATCAGGTCCCCGTTCAGGCTGCTACATCAAACTTCTCTGATTCCCTGCAAAAATGGTTAAAAACACAAAACCCAACCAAAAATGGAAATAAAACAAATAAAAAGGAATAATTTGGGTTGTCTCCCGAAAGAGCACTTTTCTTTATTAACGAGTCTTTAAGTTAGACTCAAGGCCATGGGCTAGAAATGTTTGTTTGTCATTTCGTGGATATGGCAATCCCCATGTTGAATCCAACTGATAAGATTATCGTCCCGTTTATAGTCCGTGCCAAGCTCTAAGCACCCCAAATAAAAAAATATATATCTTTTGGTACGGGTTCAATCCCTTTGGCCTTATCTTCGTCACTAATGTCAAGCAGTGGCCGAGCATGCCTTAATTGCTTTCTTTTCCAACTCTTAAAGTTATTAACAGTTCTTAGCATTCTAAAAACTGTTTTATCATCGCCAATTTTTAACCACACTAGCCCTTCCGTTTCATTCTTATCTAGCCCCGATAATTCTTGAAAGGGTTTCCCGAAAATTACCCCGTTGAGTCCATCCTCCACGAACTCCCTAGTGTTATCTAATACCACAAAATCGACCAAGAATGAATGTGTTCCAACAAAGATATGAACATTTGTTGCGATCCCCAGAAAATTATTCCCTTTATACTCCAATTCTTTTACCATAACTTGGTTGTAACATTCCTTCGATATGGTGTTTACCGGGGAATTTGTGTCGATGAAGGGGTGGAAGTCAATGAACCCAATCTTACATGAAAGTTTTAGGTTATACGGGTTCCTATGATGGATTCGAGTTCCCATCTCGTAAAACTTAGGTTGGTCAGATCGTGAAAAAGTCTCCTCAGAATTGTTGTACCAATGGACCATGTCGATGTCACTAGAAAAATCGTCGGCACTGATTCCCAAACCATCTTCTTCTTCAAAGCTAACAAACACATCAAAATCTTTTCCCGAAGTGATATCGCCAAGATTTAAAGGGGTCTTTGGGGCATCACTTAGAAATTCCTCCAACGCATCACCAAAATCGCCGATAGGGTCAATTGCGCAAACCTTTTGAGGGGTGGACAGAAGTTCATGTATTTTGAATGTAGCAATTTCCCCATTATCTTCAAGTGTCATCTTTCGAGCAAAGACATCAACTTTCATCTGGGAAGTAGCGAGCATGGGTCTACCTAGAATGATAGGTATCCTGTTATCTTCGGGAATATCCAGGATCACGAAATCCATCGAGAAAAGGAACTTGTTGATTTTCACCAATACGTTTTCTACAATCCCCAAAGGTGATTGCATGGATCGATCAGCCATTTCTATTTTCATTTTTGCCGGCTTAAGATTTCCGATTCCCATGCGTATGAACATTAAACGAGGCATTATGCTAATTCTTGCTCCAAGATCAGCTAAGGCGTTACACATGTTAAGATTCCCAATCAAGCAAGGGAGAGTGAAGCAACCTAGATCTTTTTCTTTATGTGGCAGTTCATTTATTAGAATTGCTAAACATCTTTCATTTAGTTGAACTGTCTTATCGAGATCATTCTTCTCATTACTTAATTCCTGCAAAACATTGATAGGATTAGTTCTAATGGAATTAATTAGAGGGATGTTTACCGGAAGAGCTCCAATATCGTGAAGTAAGAGTTTCTCCTTGCTAATTCTTATTTTGACCTTCTCAGAGAAGGTAGTTGGCTCCTCAAAAACTGTTTCAACCTAATTAACAATTTCTTCATCCCGTGCAACAAGATAATCCGTTATGGCTTTTGAGCATAAGTCCACATTCTTTTCCAATCCTTTGATCCGGTCTTCATGAAACTTAAGAGAAGATACCGTGCTCTCTACGAATGTTTTCATCATTTTTTCAATCTTCTCGTCACGTTCCTTTGATTCTTCAATGTGATCAAGAGTCATCTTTTCCAAGCTATTTTCAACCTTGGCCCCAAATACACTTTTTACTTTTTCTACCCTACAAGCTTCACTTTCACTATCCCTTTCCAGTCTTCGCTTTTCAAACATTGTACCATAGTCATTTTCCCTCTTGGTCAATGTTTTCATTACCTTGTGTTAGGACCCTTTATCAATCCATTTTACACAATAAAACTAGAAAGATGAAGCAAAGATGTGGTGGTACAAGAGATGTATGTATATGTTTTAGAGAGAAAAGGAATAGAAGATGAAACAATATTTCATATGAAAACACACACAAACATACTCAAGCACACCCTTCAAATGACCATTTGAGGGGTATTTATACTACAAGACAAAATTCCCTAATGGGCTTGGCCATGGGCTTCGAGGATATGGGTTGGACTTGGATTGGATTACAAATGGTAAAGGCTAGCTTTACTTAACTAATAGGCATTTAGCTTAGCCTAATCCACGAGCCGTTGACTATTCTATCACGATATCTAACACACGTCACAAAGTTCCTAAACGTGAATGACCATCACTTCTATTAATTATTATCAAGGCTAACAATCTCCCCCTAATGGGTGGTCATTCAAAAGATGCTCCACTTGATTAGGTCTTTACTTTATTTGAGCTTGAACTTTGTGTGTAGATATAGAATAGTCTTGATTTTCGTTCCTTCATGCTTTGTGATCAGTTAATGGTGTTGTCTGACATTTGTCAACTTCTTTGGTTAGGTGTCTCCACGTCTTTATCCACCATCTGCACGATCTCTTCCTCCCGCGAGCATCCATCGCCAGCACTTCCTGTGCAATCGCGAACACCAATTGATCATTGTAATCTTTTCTTAAAGAATTGATTACTACAATTGTTCTACTGATGAATGTCTTGATTCCATTCATCTTGGTCGGGCGAATTAGCCGTCCGAATCATATAAGGCACAGTTGGCATTACATAGAATAAATTCAAGTAATGACCCACATCTTCAGGATTCGATTCGTGAAAGGAATCTCCTTAGCGGTATTTCCAGCACTTACAGGTTCGAAAGTCGAGGGTGTTAACAGCATAGTGTGAAAACACATCTCTAATTCTAGCAAAGGTCGTTCTCGAAACCGAGGCCCTCAAGAAGGCTAACACGACATACCAAGTATATCTACAGCTCGGTGAGTCATTGAAGTACACCAAGCATCACTTCATGATCAGACCGTTTGAGACACACTAAGCGTAATACATAAGAATTACCAGTGACTGCTTTGTCGAGGCTGTTTGATGTTGACCACGGCAGAATTTCCATTCAATCACCGAGGATTACAATTGTAACTCCCTCATAAATGTTCGGCAGATTGCTAAGATCTGCGTGGGACTCTAGAATTTATCACTTGTGTCCTTAATGTTGAACAACAAGAGATGAAATGTCAAGTGTTCCTATGAGATCTTTTAATGAATCTCGTGGCTCTAGACTCAATTAGTGCATTTTGGTTTCCTAAGCGGAGACTAGGAGAGGTCTCCTTCTTCAATACCAACGATCTCTAAGAAAAGTTGATAGATTACATAGGGTTCCCCGTGAGAATGAAACAAATCCTTTTGAGAGGAATTGAGTGGCTAGAAGGTTAGGTGCGGTCGTCCTTTGGGTCCATGACGTCTTTTTTCTTCAATACTAGTGTCATCTAAGTGACAACCAAGTAGTAGATGAATTGAACCCGGTTTCGCTCTAAGGTTGATTATGGAGGGCTATTTCTTTTCACCCTTTTTCATTTACTTTTCTTTTTAATTCTTCAACCCCTTCTTTCTCCTTTCTCACATTACTCATTTTTTTTTCAATCATACCTAAGGACTTCTAATACTAACAATTGGTATTTTCCTTGGGTAGATCCCTCCGGCTCTGGCGGATCATAGGATGTTTATTCCTAAACTTAGTCACCTTATAACTCCATGACTGTCCCATGTTGCCATAAAACCTTTTCTTGAAAATCTCTCAGAGTGTTTATGATTGAAAACATGTTTGAAACACTCCAAGAGTTTTATATTTTCAGAAACACTCCCCCTTCACATGTGCTTATATTGTTTTAACTTAAATCTGCACATAGAGGGTAGAGTTGGCACTTTTTGAATTGATCTGCTCATGATAGACAATTTCCCACGAGACACGGTTACATTGCTCAGTTAAAGAGTTCCATTGTCAGTTTTTAGGTGACAACTAGCTCTAATAACTAACTTGAAGTTGTAAACACTTCTTGAAAAGAAGGTTAGACCCATGTAAGCTCATGTCTATCACAAGTTTCTCGAAATGGTACGTTTACTGACTTTGATTACTCGTCAATTCATTGGTTCCGACTGAGTCAAGCTCTTTTGAGATTCAAACAACAATCATTAAACTTTTTGATCACATTTTAATCACGATTCTCCCTCTCAAAAATAGCATATCTATGATGTTTTTGAAACAAAATGATTAAAGATATGTTTTTCAAAAGCATTTGGAGAGACCGATTTAGCATGAATTAAGGAACAATTTTAGTTTTATACTCCCCCTTAACAAAAGCATATTTTGACATTTTGATGTGGGAGATATCTTGGTACCGACTGTGAGAGATTTTGAAAAGTCTTTTTGAAAATTTTTGAATCAATGGTACGCAAGATGAGAAGAAGATTTTGAAAATCTTTTGAAGATATTTAGAGAAAAATTATCTTCATTTGTTTTAGGATAAGTGCTCGATATATATGAAAATCGATTTTGCGTAGCACTTTCCTTTCTTTAAAGTTCGGGTTACGATCAAAGTAACGCAAGCCATTATGTTGTTAGGAATAGTGCTTGAAAAATATTTAAAACCTTTGATTTTGATAAGCACTTTCCTTCTTTGAAGCACGGGTCCCGAATCGATGTGTCCGAAGCCATTATTTTGAAGTCCGGGTTTCGTACTCAAGTATACGAAAGCCATTATTTTTGAAGAAATTTTTAGAAAAGACATGTTTTAGAAAACATTTAAAGAACTCTCGCTCAAGCATCTCGTACATGTCCGTATCATTGTTGAATGACATTTTAGAAACGTCATGAAATATCGATTATACAAGAGACATGTCGTGAGAAGAATATTTTTGAATTTTGATTTTATATTGTTTTTGTATTTTTTTTGAAAATTTTCTATTTTTGTATTTTGTTTTGTTGGTTTTATAAAAGAAATGCAAAATCAAAATAGAAGATTGAAAGAATGAAGAGGAAGAGTTTACGAATTGGAACCCTCTCGATGAGTTGGGTTCGAGATATTTGATTCACACGCAACCAAAGACGAAGAGATTTCACAAATAACGATGTTAGAAGTATTTGATTTCTCACTCGAGGGTTTTCACTATCAACGGTTATAATGGTTTCTACTTCCTTATCCCGATGAGTGTCACTATTATATGTGTTGGTGCAAGTATAAAAATCTTTCCTGTGGAATCCATCTAAGACCTACTTTTTAAAACTTTTCCGTGGGTATCCACCAAAGGTAAGATCTAGGAGTTGTTTTCTTTTCAGATGCAGCGGAAGACTCATTTTTTGAAAAACTACGTCCTGAAGAGATCCACCTATTAGGTTTCTTTTCCTTGTTTATCTTTTCAACGGGTTTGTTTCTGTATGGAGTCTTAGTGGATTGTACCTTGGCATCATGATTAGCTGAAAAGACACATTTTTGACATGTAGTGCAGACATATTCAACATTCTTGCTTAGAACAACTACCTTAACATTGTCACTACAGTCATTTGGCAAATGATTCTTGTTCGAAAAAGACTTAGGATTTCTAGTGTTGTATTCTACGTTTCTAGCATTTTCTTTTGCGCAGCTACTCTTAGATATAGGCCAATCCCTAGTCTTGTGTTGAGTGGTCCTAGGTAATGGTTTACAACTACTAGTACTGCCCTGATATCTTGTAGAATTCATCAACCTAGATGTTGCACCTAGAATTCCGTCTTTTCGAGTCTGTGCCTTTTTTCTAGCTTCTTCTAGATAGTGATTGTTGACCATGTCGTTAGAACCAACAAATTCTTTTACTGGATGTTTGGTCACATTCCGTGTACTAGTCTTAGAAACGCCAGGTGTAAACACTTTTTCTTTATCAAAAACAGGTTTTTCAAAACCTTTGATAATTCTCTTTTTAATAGGCAAAGACTGTGTAGTGACTGTTTTTGATAAATCAATTTTCTCATTGACTTTTGGAGGAAACTGAGAAATAGACATTTTTGGTTTGGAAACCGGTTTCGAAACATTTGAGTTCTCTTCAGTCAATGGTTTTTCAAACTTAGTATCCACAGCCTTCCCTTTTAGACATTCCAACTGAGCTCTCAAAAGATCATTATGCTCTTTCATGTCCTTGTAGGCACGCTCATACGACAGTTTGTCATACTTGCATTCCTCGGTTTTTCGATCAAGTTGTTTAAAATATGACACGTTTTCTTTTTCAAGTTTTTCAAGAGCTTTTCATATTTTGAAACAATTATGCGGAGGTCTCAGTCGAGTCTTTCATGGTCTTCAACGAATATGTTTATAAAATAATGGACATAATATCGATGAGTCGAACATCTTGAAGAGAGAATCATTTAAATTTTCCAAAACTTTGATGTGTTCAACACATTCATTAGCTTTCTTTACCGTGGATTTATGGTCCTTGACAAAGTCAACTGTTTCTTTCAAAATGCTTGTTCAAAATGAATTACCCTTGAATTGATGTTATTCAAATTGAGGGCAATTTGAGTTTCAAAAACTTTTATTTTCATCATCAAAACTAGAAAACCGGATGTTAGTTGTAATATTGGTTTTAGATTTGACAGTCTCTTGAAGTATCCCAATTCTATTTTTAACATCATCTAAAATGCTTCTAGCATCACTTGTGTTAAAAGGATTGTTTGAAGACATTTGTTCGATTTTCGAAAGAGATTGTGAGACAACTACTGGAGTTGAAACTGGTTTTGAAACTGGTTTTGAAACTTGTTTTGAAACAGGTGTTGATTCTCTGTTTGAAACACTAGGCGTTATGGAAAACTTTGATTTTTCTTTTTGAGGAACAAAAGAAATTCACAAATTTTGTTCCATTTGTTATAATCAATTGGTTTTAGATCTGGTTTCTTTTGTTGCATTTTAGATCTACTCTCATCAGATAGTTCTAACGTTTCAAGAGAATCACGAACAATTATGGGTTCATGTAAAGCTTTTCCATTGTTCAAAACATTCTGTTCTTTCTGAGCTTTCTTGAGGAAACAGGGAGGTTTGTTACCAAGAGCCATTTTTTGAGTTGTATGAAAATACGGATTTGTTTGATTAATTAGCATATTGGTTGATTTGGCTGAATGACCCGTTGTAACAAGCAAATTTTCCAATTTTTTGATTTTTTTCATTTTTATCAAGAATTTTATCAAGAATTTCATCAAGAAGAGAATCTTCTCGTTTTGAAAAATCAGCAATCAACTGTTTCTTCTCTTTTTCAAGATCAGAATAAGTTGCTTGTTGTTTAGAAAGTTGGTTTTTAAGATCAGAAATTTCCTTGTTTAAAGATTTTATTTTCAAGTTCAAATTAACATTAAGCGTGTTATACTTGATTTGCAATTGTTGTTCTCTTAAAACGGAATCTCGATAACCAATTTCTAATTCTGACTCTTTGTTTTTGTGAAATTCAAAAGCTTTTGCATTCACCTTGTACCTCTCAAGCTCAGCGGTCAATTTCTGATTCGCGGCCTTAACTTCGCGATTGACCGTTTTAACATTCTCAATCTCAATACCACAATTATTAATTAATGTTTCAAAGAGAGCACGTGTTTCCTCATCATTAGCACCATTCTATTCAACTTGACCTCCATTAGGATCCATATATGGAGTTTCAGAGTTAACATTGCTATTAACTTGCTCTCCCACATATGTGTCATAATAAGGTTCGGGAGACACAGAATGTGGCTTCTCATGAGTAAACGGATTAGCAACATTACTATAATTTGGTACCTCATTGAGTGGATCAGTGTCATAGACGGGAGGTGTGTCAAAAGTACCGCATGATGTCGTGTTCTGCTGGTTGACTGTAAGACAGTAGTTTGCATTATCGTTTGCTTTATCTGCCCATCCTGGATTCCTGAATTCATATTCCTCAGCAGTCAACGGTATTCCCGATTCTTCTTTCAGTGCTAACATCAACATGTACTTGATCTTTTCAACACTCGGTATTGGTTTGACACTGTATTTTGAGTCAACATAACCTGAATCTTGGTTGTGAGGTTCGAAGGTAGCATTCGGAACCGAAGTCATAAAACAGTTAGTTTCATTTGGATATCCCAGATTCTGATTCACAATCTGACCCCCTTGATGTCCAACATACTGCCCTGCATATTGCATCTGATTCCCCATCTGTATACCCGTAGCAAATCCTTGCTGACTCCCAATAACATCAACCATTTTTCCTCCTTGACCCATATGCATACTCGGTTGAGCAAACTGCGGATTATACGATGAAATCCATTGGTTGTTGTTATATGGTGTAGTGGAACTAATGTTTAATTCATTGTCGAATGAAGCAATAACATTTTTGAAAGCAGTTATGAGACGATCATGCTGAGTTGCCATTGATGAAGGTATGTGTGATAAAGTTGATGTAGGATCGATTCAACGATAAAGGAGTTGTGTTTAATAAGGTATGGTCGTTTGAAGTTTTGCTGAAAATCTGACTCGTAAACTTGTTCTTAGGCGTAAAATTTTTTGTCCCAAAATTTTAAATTCACCATAAAATTCAATTCTAAGGTTGTATGAAAATTTTGAGTTTTGACAATTTTGATGCCAAATTTGACCGAAAAAATTTAAATTTGGGTCCAAAAGTTTGAATTTTTGACCAAAATTTTCCAAGTTATATCAAAATTTGAATTTCGCGTAAAAATTGAACGTTTAGACTCCCCTAAAATTTAAATTTTACTCAAATTTTCCCGCCAATTTTTTTTAGAAGAACAATGCTTATGCGTAGACAGAAGAAGTTACGCGTAGAGTCCTGTTACGCGTAAACTATGAGCTTAGGCGTAGACATTGGTGCTTAGGCGTAGGATGCTTAGGCGTAGACAATAGGCTTATGCGTAAGCTAAATGCTTATAAGTAAGAGACCTTACGCGTAAGTGTTAGCTTAGACGTAGAGTGTTACTCGTAAGCTTTTATGCTTATGCGTAAGTTTAGGTTTAAAACCCAAAAATCCTTTACACTTATACCAGTGTAAAAAATATCCAAAGTCGAAGTGTTCCACAAACTTATCCAAGTGAGGGAAGCACTGAGTAACCGTTGTAGCACGAAGATTCTTCACCAAAAGCTTATGCGTAGAATTTACACTGCTTACGCGTAGACCTTACGCGTATGATTAGGGTTTCCTTAGGCGTAGAAAGTACAAAATTCCCAAAACTGAATTTTTATGCCCAAAACGTTTTGTAACCTCGTTTTGAATGATGAAACAGCTTCAAAATCACCAAAATAACAAGAAAGTTTTAAACTTGATGAACCAAGATGAAATTTGAGCTTACGCGTAAACTAGAACCATGAAACAAAACGAGTTTAAAAACGTATCCAAAACCCGTAAAGCTTGAAACTTTTTTTAAAAAACTGAAAGTTTAATACCACATAAGCCTTAAACCACAAGAATCTTGAATTTTTAAGTGTAAAAATCAAAGCTTTAAGCGTATAAGAGATGTAAAACGCTAAAACTCACGCATAGAGTACCAAACTTCAAAATAAAACACAAACACTCCTAAACCATTGTTTGGCCTCTGATACCAATTGTTAGGACCCTTTATCAATCCATTTCACACAATAAAACTAGAAAGATGAAGCAAAGATGTGGTGGTACAAGAGATGTATGTATATGTTTTAGAGAAAAGTAATAGAAGATGAAACAATATTTCATATGAAAACACACACAAACACATCAGCACACCCCCTCAAATGACCATTTGAGGGGTATTTATACTACAAGACAAAACGCCCTAATGGGCTTCGAGGATATGGGTTGGACTTGGATTGGATTACAAATGGTAAAAGGCTAGCTTAACTTAACTAATAGCCATTTAGCTTAGCCCAATCCATGAGCCCGTTGACTATTCTATCACGATATCAAACACACGTTACACAGTTCCTAAACGTGAATGACCATCACTTCTATTAATTATTATCAAGGCTAACACCTTGTGTTCGAAATTATCTTTTGGTCCATACCCGGTCTCCATATGCCATTCATAGCAATGTTTCAGATATCCGTCGAATAGACTCCAAAGCTTGGTCGGGGTGCCATGCTTGGAATAGGTCTAGGAGAATCGAGAAGTTCACGGGTCTCTGCATTAATCCCTCTATAGAAAACATAGACAATTTGGTGCTTGTTCAGGTCGAGTAGGGCAGCGGTAAAGTAGCTCATTGTATCTTTCCCATGCTTGATACAATGTTTCTTCTCTCTCTTGAATGAACTGATGGATTTTACCGAGAAGTTTAGCCATCTTTGAAGGAGGGCAAAACTGTTGAACGAATTCCTTTCTTAATTGATCCCACGTTCCCTTGCATTCGGCAGGGAGTCTATTATACCACCTTTTTGCAATCCCTGTAAGAGTCATAGGAAAATTTTTTGCGGTAACAAAATAGCTAGATATTCCGGACGCTAAAAAGGGAAGACAAGTAAAGCACTTCTTCCACATGATTTTGTACATCCTCATTCTCGTCCCCTAAAAACTGCAGCTCGTGTAATTCTCGGATAAATTGGTTTGGAATGGAGAATTTCTCCATACCAGAGTCTTGTGTGAAGGCTCTTTTACAGTTCACATTGGGTTGTTCCATACATTGTTCCATGGTTATTCCTTCGATATTCACTTCATCAATAACTTTGGGTTCTGCATCAGATTGGTCAGATTCGTAAAATGAGAAAATATTATGAATAGGAATTGGTGAGTAATCTTTTTTCGTCCGAAATTGTTTTTCCGGATCATCGAATGGGGTAGCCAAAAATGGCTTGGAGCTTCTGGTCTTGAATCCTGACATTACGAAAAAGAAAGAAAATTAAAAATAGACTTAATAAAAACCGTAATATAACTCCCCGGCAGCGGCGCCAAAAACTTGATGCGGGTTTTACTGACCAGGTTTTAATATTTATAAGTGTCTCGTTTACCTATGGTCTACCTTATGCATTAACGGGCAGTGTACCCGGTCGTGTGTAGTGTAGTAATCGGTAAAACCGAGGTCATCCCAAGAGCTATGTGAGTGGATTCTAATTAAGTCTAATGTCACTGATTTTAATTGGATTAAGGTTGAAATGATTAATTAACTATAAAGACAAGAAATAAAAGAAAGCAAATAAAGGAAAAGTTTGTAATCAATAGGGGAGAAGTGTGCTAACCTAGTTACTCATCCTATCAAGTTATGTTCACGTCTAATTACTTTCAATTGCTTCAAGTGGGGGTTTAGGTTGCTAGGACAGCATTTGGTCAGTTCGTCCTAACCTATCAGCAAAGGTTTCCACCGGAGATCAAGTTACCACCCTTGAAAGTCCAGTTGTTTTTAGTCCCCTAAGCCAAGTCATTAAGTTCCGCTACATGTAAGATTCATAACAATGAGTGCCCGGGCGCTAGCATCTTAGACACTCATCCCTAACTTCTAAAGTTCATCCAAACGGCAGGTGATCATTTGGTCAGTTCGCACAAGAGAAAAAGGGTCATCAGTTGGTCAATTCTTACCCTTCCCACTCAGTCTACCTACTTAGGGTCAGTTGGTCAATTCTCCTAAGCAACTAGACACTACCTCCATTCAAAACTACCGAACCAAGGGTAGCTACTGTTACACCCGTATCCCGAAATACAAATAGGCCCTACCTTAGACGAATATGGTCTAAGGACTTGACGAGATTGACTAGTTGACCCGATAGTCAAACTAGTAATTACAAATGTTAAGTTATAGTTATATAAATGAGGAAGACCTAAGTTGTCAGATTGTAAAATAGTTATAGAAGTATAGTGTGGCCAATTTATAAGGAATAGAGCTTGAGAGACCAAAAGGGTCAAATGGTGAAATAACTTTAAAATGAAGAAAGCTACTTGTATATAAGCTAGCTTCTCAAAAGTTCCAGGATATTAGTGAATGTCGGTTTAGAGCAAAAGAGAGGGAAAGTGATGGTAAGGTTGGTGATCAATTGGGATGGGATTAATGTTTCCAATCAACTAATAAACTAGTTTCTATCACTCTTGTGCAAGTAAGTATCTCTAAGTGTATTTAATTGTGAATTGAAGAGTTAGGGTTCATGTATCCAAGTTGGGGGGTTTTGGGTAATTATGGTTTTAAACACTAATTAAGATATTATAGTGTAATTGGGTGAAACCCTTTTTATTAAATTGAAGTAATTGGGTAAGTTGGATATGATCATGTTATGATCATAAGGTTTGATTAAAAGGAGAATTATAGTAATCTTAGAGGGATCTTATTATGGGTAAAGTTGGATAAATTATGGGTAAAACATCATATAATCAATATATGATTATGTGATGATTAGAGGATGTTATGGAAGCCTAATGGTTGTGTAAACCATGGCTATAGTTATTGTTTATGTTTTAAGTATATTTTGATTATGTATTAAGGATGTTAGCTTCGGATGGTGTTGATGATGTAAGATGATGATAATCTCATCATAGCTTAGCTTGGCTAGTTAAGGTACGTAACTTGGTTACTATGTGGTTAATATGAAAATGTAATGTATGTGATTAATGTTGTGTTAAGTGGTTATAGATATGTCTTGGAATTATTAAATGGCCAAGGTATGGGTTATATGTCTTATGTACTAATTGAATAGTTGTGTGTTAGGATTATGTGCTTGTGATGTTATAAAGATGTTATATTGATCATGTATTAGCCAATTACTTGCCAATCGTAATCGCTTACATGTTATAGTTGCCATGTTCTTGTAGGTTCATGTGCTCGAAGTACCTTAGCTTGGATTCAGATCATTGTTTGGCTATGTGGATGATTTCATGTGAAGGAGGTTTGGCAATATATGATAATAGAAGCTAGGTAGACACCGAGCTCGTGTGATAAGTTTGTACCCCCGAAAGTCTTTTATGGTTTTGTAAATATATTGTTGATTAACAAGTAAAAGTCATAGTCATTATGGTATTTCGAAGTGTTTGGGTCGAAGTGTATTTCTTACGCATTTTGAAGTTAATGGGTCAAGTAACCTCTTATATATTAAAGAATGTTTGTATTAGCCTATATGGTATTAACTTAAAGTTGTAAGATTCAATTGGTCATTTTATGTCAAAATGGACAATTTGGTATTGTCGCTTTCTTTGTCAAATGTGCAGTCGATGGACTGACGGCGTCATGATCTTGTGGCGACGGTGTCCGGCTACGTGGAGACGGCGTCAGGTTCTAAGTCCCTTGAGCCGTCGCGTGTTAAATCTAAAAATGTGTTTTGGGTTATAAGTAAATGGTGGCGGCGCCGCCGCTTTAAGGCGACGACGTCAGCCCGTATTTAACAAAAAAATGAGGCTTTATGGTAATCTTGGGTCATCGTTTTAAAAAGGGTAAACAAGTATGTGTTATAAAAGGGTTGTCAAGGGTAAATTGTTATAGTTTTTGTTATTCATTGAAGAGTTTAAGTAATAGTCAAACGTTCCGAGTCAAAGTTTTAGAAATTGAGTATTTCCGGTCAAACCGGGAATCGGGGCGTAACAAATTGGTATTAGAGCTTCGGTTTAAGTGAATTAGGTTTCCACTATAGGTTGCCTAGTCTTAAATCACTCTTAGTTGCGGAATTAAGTAAGCAGAATTGTATGTGATCGTTATAGAAGGAATTATGCATTGGTGCTAAGTAAAAATGTTTTATATGTTGTACTACTATTGTGTAATTGATGTAAGTCCATGACGGACCAGATGTATATAGGTGTATAGATCACCATGAATATTTTATGACTGTGTAGTAACGTGGATAGAATTGGGTTAGTATATGTGATGAAAGTCCATGACGGACTAAATGTGTTAAGTTATAGAACGTTGTACACTTTGGTAGTGTCGGTGAATATATATATATATATATATATATATATATATATATATATATATATATAGGGGATAACATTATATAATTTAGAAATTAATTAATTCAATCCTTCATTAAAATACACTAAGAATAATTCGGGACCCACGAAAAGAATCGGACCCACAAAAATAATCGAGGACCCACATTTTAATACAAAATTGTGGCCTAATTTCTGATTAATTATAATAATATATTCCCATATATATATATATATATATATATATATAGGGTAAATATTGGCTGCAACTAAGTGCAGCTATATGGCTACATCAACCTTTATATCACGTGCATAATTTTAACAAGAGACAAAAAAAGTGATTCAAAATTATATGCTAGTCCCTCTCGTTTAACTCGACTGTAATTAAATATTTAATAATAATACACTTATGCTACAATTTACTCCATTTTAGCTCCAACTTTCCCTCCAAAAGATATTAATATTTTTAAACTTCTAAAAATCATATAAAATCTCAAATTTTAATAAGTAATTCTTAACTTTTTTATTATTATGACCAATCAACCTTCTCTAGAAGCTATGAGTTATTCAATTAATAATTCAAGTAATGAGGAACATATTATACCAGGTACACTAATATGTTTCTTCTTATAATTCTTTATTAAGTTTCTTTCTGTTTGAAGGAAATCTATACTTACAAAATCATTTTGATTTTTTTTGTTCAGATGAAGATGAAGATACACTAATTGATGAAATCGACACTAACGGTTATCTCGTGGACGAGGTAGACGAAATGGAACCAACAAATGTTTTTGATCAATCTATGAGGTATTCTGTACTTGGAAAAACATTTGAGAACTTAGATGTTGCTTACGATTTTTATAATGGATATGGTCTGTCTAAGGGATTTGGTATTCGTAAGAATCAAGTATATAGGCACAAGAAAACAAATGAAATTTATAGAAAGATATTTGTGTGCAACAAACAAGGTTTTAAAGATATGAATGATAAGAGACATTTAGGAGATGATGTGAAACGTCGTTGTATTGTACGAACGGGGTGTGAGGCCATGATGCGAGTGACTTGAGGATGGAAAAGATAATCCATTAGAAATTAAGAAACTGGATGACATTCTTAATGGTATTCTGGAAGAGCAAAACATGGGAAAGAAGGCTAGAGTTGAGTTTGATACAAATGATAGTTCGGGTTTAAACTCTGGAACACAAGTGGAAGAATCACAACCAAAAGTGTTAGTTTCAGATCCTATAGTTCCCGTATCGACAAAAGGACGTCCTAAGGTTGATACACGGATCAAGCCTTGAATGGAAACATCTATGAACACAAAGAAACAAAGAATGTGTAGTTATTGTCGAGGCACGGGTCATTACGTTACTGGTTGAAAAATAAAAAAGGTAATCTTACATCTAAATGCATAACATGTATATACCCTGTATACTTATGTGTCGGATTTCTAATTATGATTTTTCTTCTCAGTTTAATGAATCCCAAAAATGACGATCTTGTTGAGGACCGAAGCTTATGCAGGAAATTTGTAGTTGAAGATTCCAAGTTTATTCCTCCTGCTTCTTTCCTTTCTTTTTGGCTAATAGCATAATAGACATCTATATATGTAGTCGTGTTTCGATCGTTTTTTGTCCATAGACTATATGTGAATATGTAGTCGTTTCGATCGATTTATTTTCTATATAATATTATATGTAGTCGTGTTTCGATCAGTTTTTGTCCATGGACTATATGTCGTTTCGATTGATATTTTGTCTATATATGATATGCAGTCTTGTTTCGATCGGTTTTTGTCCATAGATTATATGTGAAAAGACATCTATATATGTAGTCGCTTCGATCGGTTTTTTGGGCATAGAAATAGGTAGACTACGTCAAAGTGATGCAACAAAATTACAAAATAGCTATGAAATTTAATTTCATTTTTCTTCACATAATAGTACAATGCATTGCTTTTTCTATAACTGAAGAGTAACTATATAAAAAATGGGAGGTTAAAAACTATGGAGCTAATATTCAGTCAACATGTTGTGATAAATTACCAACATAGGGGTTTGGAATTTGGATTGTATTAATATATTGAAGACTAATCGTTAATGGGGTTTGATTTTATAAATGTCATGTTGGCGCCAAAATACTAAAAACTCAAATTTATTGAACTTTTGGAATGTAAAACGGTGTCGTAATAAGACTTTTATGCAGCCAATTGGCTGTAGCTAATTGTAGGCAAGGTTTACCCATATATCTATATCTATATATGATTGTGTAAATTGTACGATATGGTAATGATATGTTAGATAAGTATAATCCGTTCACTGTGGGTGGTGACGGTAGGTGTGAAATGAGTTTTAATTAATTGTTATAGAAATCATAATGAGACTTGAATAAGATGGGGTATGACTTGTGTTGTATTAATGACCAACTTATGGTCTTATTATGTGAATGGCTATTGGTTAGCCAATTTGGTGGTATTAGAGATGGGGTAATTGTAAGTCATAGAACGTAGTAAGTAAACCTAAATGTTAATGGATAATAAATGTGTTATAATGTAATATTAATTGTGTGATGTAACACACGTGTAAATGTATAGTGGAAATTTGACACATAATATTTAAGTGTCTAAGAATGTAAAGTTATAGAATGATATTGAAAGATGGGAATGAGATAGTTGCTTACTAATAACTAAAATAAGACATGTGGAAAATGTGGGCAAGAATGATTATAGTTGATGACCTATGTAGGGTCTAAATGTGGAATAAAATAGTAAGTCAAGTGCTAATTAAATCAAAAAAAAGCGACAAGCTAAAATATACAAAAGAATTATGAGGAAGGTGATATAATAAAACATGACAAGGACGTGTTAAAGTTATAGAACGTGTAAAAGGGAATATTTGAAAGATAATGAGTGTGATTGAAATGAACCTATAGGGTTTACATGTGGATAAAGTCAATTAGACTAAAGATAGTAATAGTAAAAAAATGTGAAAATGGTCAACGAGGATTGATGGGTCAATGAGAAGATGAAATGATTAAACACATAGTGAATGTGTCAGTATAGAAAGCGGGCCTTTAAGCCCTATAAAATCGCATTAGTTAAATGAGAGTGATGAAATGGTGTATATGATAATATAATAATAGCTTGGATCCTATATGTTGTTATAGTGTGATGTTACAGGCCACTCGAAAGATATTTTAGTTATTGTTATAGTGAATCCTACGGGATGTGTTATAGTACGAGTTGGGATGAGAAAGTTATAGAAACCTTTTAGGATAAATTAAATTGCCTTCATCGGCTAAAAATTGTCTATATCTTTGACATGTGAAATGGCTCCTTCGGGGAATGTTATAGTAAAAAGGATCCAATACTGATAAATGAGAATTTTGATTATTAAAGAAAGTTACAATTAAGTACTAGAGATATGTCGGAAGTGTATAAGTAAGATGGTTTATAATTCCTTTATTTAAGTGGATTGGGAAGCCTTTTCATTTAAGTAAAGAAGTTATGAATCACCGAACTACGAATTTATATTTTTTAATCTACATTGTCTGGGACGCCTCTCCATGTAAATGAAGAAGTATAAATGCGTAGACTTATGTGTTTCCAACATAGCATGAGTAAGGGTAGTAAAGTAGAAAGTGAAAGTCTAAAATTAGTTAAACGTTATAAGAAGTATGATAGGTGAAAAAGAAGCCTAATGTTGGACCCTAGGTAAGGGTCGATACGTAAATTTAAATTATAGAAAACTAAAGCCTAAGTAAATGAAATCATTAATAATGATGTGTTATGTTATGGAAATGATCGGGGAAATCATAAATTGTATGAAATTAAAAAGTTAAAATGAATTATAGTATGCCTTAGGGGCATGTGGTAATATGAAAAGACCATAATGATTATGAAAATTTTGAAATTTATGAGAATGTTATAGTAATAACAATACGTTATAGTAATAGCTTTGCGTTATATTAATATCGTTATAAAAATTATTAAAAATTTCTTTGACAAAATATGAAAGTATTAGTTAAATTTGACTTATGTAAAGTCAAAACAATATGAAAGTGATTAAGTATATAGAGTAATAGTAAAAGAATTGACAAATTGGAATAATGGGTTTAAATAAATTATGTCTCGGGCGACATAATGACATGTTGGTTATGGAAAATTAAGCAAAGAATGGATGTATATGGAGATTAGTTATGTCATAGTGGGCCTCGAATTGCGAAATTAAGGAAATCTTCGCAATAAATTGATAAATTGATTGTTTAGGTGACATGGTGAAAATATGAATTAAGTAATAGACAAGAGATTTCGGGGACGAAATCTAAATAAGGGGTAGAATTGTTACACCTGTATCCTGAAATACAAATAGGCCCTACCTTAGACGAAATAGGTCTAAGGACTTGACGAGATTGACTAGTTGACCCTATAGTCAAACTAATAATTACAAATGTTAAGTTATAGTTATATAAATGAGGAGGACCTAAGTTGTCATATGGTAAAATAGTTATAGAAGTATAGTGTGGCCAGTTTATAAGGAATGGAGCTTGAAGGACCAAAAGGGTCAAATGGTGAAATAACTTTAAAATGAAGAAAGCTACTTGTATATAAGCTAGCTTCTCAAAAGTTCCAGGATATTAGTGAATGTCGGTTTAGGCAAAAGAGAGGGAAAGTGATGGTAAGGTTGGTGATCAATTGGGATGGGATTAGTGTTTCCAATCAACTAATAAACTAGTTTCTATCACTCTTATGCAAGTAAGTATCTCTAAGTGTATTTAATTGTGAATTGAAGAGTTAGGGTTCATGTATCCAAGTTGAAGGGTTTTGGGTAATTGTGGTTTTAAACACTAATTAAGATATTATAGTGGAATTGGGTGAAACCCTTTTTATTTAATTGAAGTAATTAGGTAAGTTGGATATGATCATGTTATGATCATAAGGTTTGATTAAAAGGAGAATTATAGTAATCTTAGAGGAATCTTATTATGGGTAAAGTTGGATAAATTATGGGTAAATCATCATATAATCAATATATGATTATGTGATGATTAGAGGATGTTATAGGAGCCTAATGGTTGTGTAAACCATGGCTATAGTTACTGTTTATGTTTTAAGTATATTTTGATTATGTGTTAAGGACGTTAGCTTTGGATGGTGTTGATGACGGAAGATGATGATAATCTCATCATAGCTTAGCTTGGCTAGTTAAGGTAAGTAACTTGGTTACTATGTGGTTAATATGAAAATGTTATGGTATGTGATTAATGTTGTGTTAAGTGGTTATAGATATGTCTTGGAATTTGTGGAAAACTAGAAGGGGGGGTTGAATAGTTTTACCAATTAAAACTTGCTTTTAAACTATTTAGATTGACTTATGTCAATCTATTTGGTTGTGTGTGTTGGATGTTGATAAACAAGCATATAAAGATATGTAATGAAAAGATAAGAGTAAGAAGCACAAAACCACAACGCGAGTATTTATAGTGGTTCGGCTACAAGGACACCTTCCTTGCCCTACTCCACTCCCCGAGTCACCTACTCGAGAGTTCGTAAACACTACACCAACTCCTTATGGCGGAGAAGCCTTCACAACGTCGCTTAACCTTTTTCCGGTACAAAGCTAAATACCGAGTTCTTTCACACCAAGGCGAACCACACCTAACACAACGTCGCCTACCCTTTATACGGTGATAGGCTAACCACCGAGTTCTTTCACACCTTAGGTGAACTACACCTTCACAACGTCGCCTACCCTTTATTAGGTACTAGGCTAAGTACCTAGTTCCATTGCAATGGAGGAACTACTACCACACTACACCAACGACTAATCCCAAAGGAGATCTACTCCTTTACAACATCATCAAGGACATCAATATCCTTGGATCTAATGCTAGTCTATCTAGTACATTGAAACACACCATATCGAATGTACATCTAAGGCACCTTTCACTAATGCCTTTGATTAGATCTACAAGACACCTTTCACTAATGTCTTTGATTAGATCTACAAGACACCTTTCACTAATGTCTTGTGTCTTCACTTCTAAGCACCTTTCACTAATGCTTCTTGTCTTGACTTCTAAGCACCTACCACAAGTGCTTATCCTATGAGCGATAGATACCCTTCACTACTATCTTCGTCTTGACACTTGAGACATCTTTCACTAATGTCTTTAACACTACGCTTCTTTGAAGAAAGAAAGGGATCATCAACAAGAGGACTTCAATAGCCTTGATGATGAGGAAGCTTGGCAACTCATGGACTTGAGCTTGCTCGACTTCAAAGGTGGTGATCTTCCCTTTAAGAGGAACCTAAAAGATCACACAAAAACAAAACTACAAACATAGATCTCTTGGATCTAAGGTTAGTGAGATTTAACTCGGGGAGAGAGTATGTTGGAGAGGGTGAGATATAATGAAGAAATGGCTCACTATTTATAGAGGAAAACCTCTGTTTCCCGGATCCCACGGATCCTTCCACTGGGATCCGGCTAGCACAAAGCTAGGGATCCGTGGTCCGCTCCTCTTTGCCCATGGGTATTTTGGGTTATGGGTCATGGGTCATGGGTTATGTGTTGATCCATGGTTTTCAATCTAGATACAATGTACCTTAAGGATACATTGAACTTGTGTAAGTGGTATATATAAAACCATGGGTTATGGGTCAAAACCATTTGCTAGTTTTTATCTATTTAGTATATACTTGCTTTTACCCATTTTAGTATATACTTGTTTTTACCCATTTTAGTATACTTAATATAAGTATGTATTAACCCAATATGTAAACACTAGTTGTTGTACATATGTATCTAACTCATAGAATTACTTAAACTTGTTAAGCCAATATGTAAACACTAGTTGTTGTACATATGTATATAAAATCACTTAATCTTGTTATAGTGTTTTATGTGAAAACGTAAGTGTGTTATAAAACTATTAGTTCAAACCTTTTACGTATTTTATTTGTTTTGTTAATATGATTTTACTTTTGTTATCGACAAAACATTAGAAGATCGTAAAATATAAATAAACGTTTTTACAGCTTATTTGTATTAACAGAATTATTAAATGGCCAAGGTATGGGTTATATGTCTTATGTGTTAATTGAATAATTGTGTGTTAGGATTATGTGCTTGTGATGTTATAAAGATGTTATATTGATCATGTATTTGCCAATTACTTACTAAGCGTAATCGCTTACATGTTATAGTTGCCATGCTCTTGTAGGTTCATGTGCTCGAAGTGCCTTAGCTTGGATTCGGATCATTGTTTGGCTATGTGGATGATTTTATATGAAGGAGGTTTGGCAATATATGATAATAGGAGCTAGGTAGACACCGAGCTCGTGTGATAAGTTTGTACCCCCGAAAGTATTTTATGGTTTTGTAAATATATTGTTGATTAACAAGTAAAAGTCATAGTCATTATGGTATTTCGGAGTGTTTGGGTCGAAGTGTATTTCTTACCCATTTTGAAGTTAATGGGTCAAGTAACCTCTTATATATTAAAGAATGTTTGTATTAGCCTATATGGTATTAACGTAAAGTTGTTAGAGTCAATTGGTCATTTTGTGTCAAAATGGACAATTTGGTATTGTGCAGTTTTGCTGTCAAATGTGCAGGTCAGTAGACCTGACGGCGTCGCAGTCTTGTGGCGACGGCGTCCGGCTCTGTGGAGACGGCGTCAGGTTCTAAGTCCCCTGAGCCGTCGCGTGTTAAATTTGAAAATATGTTTTGGGTTATAAGTAAATGGTGACGGCGTCGCAGCTTTAAGGCGACGACGTCAGCCCATATTTAGCAATAAAACGAGGCTTTATTGTAATCTTGGGTCATCGTTTTAAAAAGGGTAAACAAGTATGTGTTATAAAAGGGCTGTCAAGGGTAAATTGTTATAGTTTTTGTTATTCATTGAAGAGTTTAAGTAATAGTCAAACGTTCTGAGTCAAAGTTTTAGAAATTGAGTATTTCCGGTCAAACCGGGAATCGGGGCGTAACAAATTGGTATCAGAGCTTCGGTTTAAGTGAATTAGGTTTCCACTATAGGTTTCCTAGTCTTAAACCACTTTTAGTTGCGGAATTAAGTAAGCGGAAATATATGTGATCGTTATAGAAGGAATTATGCATTGGTGCTAAGTGAAAATGTTTTATATGTTGTACTGCTATTGTGTAATTGATGTAAGTCCATGGCGGACCATATGTGTATAGGTGTATAGATCACCATGAACGTTTTATGATTGTGTAGTCAAGTGGATAGAATTGGGTTGGTATATGTGATGAAAGTCAATGACGGACTAAATGTGTTAAGTTATAATAAAACACGACAAGAACGTGTTAAAGTTATAGAACGTGTAAAAGGGAATATCTGAAAGATAATGAGTATGATTGAAATGAACCTATAGGGTTTACATGTGGATAAAGCCAATTAGACTAAAGATAGCAATAGTAAAAAAAAAATGTGAAAATGGTCAACGAGGGTTGACGGGTCAATGAGAAGATGAAATGATTAAACACATAGTGAATGTGTCAGTATAGTGATGCAGGTTTTACTGACCAGGTTTTAATATTTATAAAGTCTCCTTATACCTATGGTCTACCCTAATGCACTAACGGGCAGTGTACCCGATCATGTGTAGTGTAGTAATCGGTAAAGCCGAGGTCGTCCCAAGAGCTATGTGTGTTGGATTATTACTAAGTCTAGGTGTCACAGATTAATAAAGGTTTCGAAAGGGATTTAATTAATTAAACTACTAAAGCAGAATAAAAGTAGATAAATGGTAAAGGGAAAATTAATAGAGGAGAGTGGTGCTAACCTAGTTAATCCTCCTAGCTAGTAATGTCTACGTCTACTTACTTCCAATTACTTCAGGTGGGGTCAAATTCGAGAGGACAGCATTTCGTCAATTCGCCCTAACCTATCAGCAAAGATGCCACCACAGGAGAAGTCAGGTGTCCCCTCTTAAGTCCTATTGTTCCTGGTCCCCTAAGACAAGTCATTAAGTATCGCTACATGCTAGATTTATAATAGTGAGTGCCCGGCCGTTAGGAACTTAAACACTCACCCTTTAATTCTTAAGTTCATCCAAACGATAGGTGATCAGCTGGTCAAATCGCACAAGTAGAAAGGGTCGTCAGTTGGTTATATCTTACCCTTCCCGTCTCAGTCCGCTCACCTAGGGTCAGTTGGTCATATCTCCTAGGAAATTGGCCTCTACCGCAATTCAAAACTAACGAACCAAAGGTGGCTACCAATAAACTATGCATGCATACACTTAGAAATAATTGTACGAAAGTAAAGTAAACGCAAACAAAACAATTAAGAAATCATAACTAGGCCAGCACCAAGAGGTGCTTAGCCGCTCATATTAATTATACAAACCAATTCAATATTCAAAGGTACGAAATACATGAATTGAAAGTAAAGAAAATATAAAATGCTAATGCTTATTGTAGGGGAGTGATTTCTCCCTTGGAGACAGCTCCGTATGCTCCTCTAGACCTGCCTTGAGATTTTTCCCATGTTCTCTGGTTGTTGTGTGTGAAATGGGATGATTAGAAATGGAATTAGTGGGGTATTTATAGGCGGATCTGGGTTCTGGCGTAACTAATATAAGAGTTACGCCGTAACCTTCTATTTCATCGTATTTTGCACTAGATCTGCTGGTTACGGCGTAACCTTATAAGTGGTTACGCCGTAGTCTTTAATAAACTTGGTTACGCCGTAGTTGAGGTAATAGTTACGGCGTAAGTATCAGCGGCGTGGAACCTCATTTGACCTAATATAGTTACGTCGTAGCCTTTGGGAAGAGTTACGCCGTAACCTTTTGATAAGTTGGTATTCTGAGTCACGCAATAGTTATGGCGTAATGTGAGAGATGAGTTACGCCGTAACTTCTTCAAAGTAGCATACTGTGATAAATCTTTAGATATTTCTCCAGTTCCGCGTCTCTTTAGCTCCAATGCTCGTAATTTACCTGAAAGTGGAAAACAATGGAAAACAAGCGTAAATCCATATAAATGATATAAATTACAAGCATTATTGGGAAATTGACACTTAATATTCGTGGATTATTTGATGTTATCAAATATCCCCAACTGAACTCTACTTGCCCTCAAGTAGACCTTATTAGAAAGATTTCTAAAAGATATCTCCCATAACTGGAAAATATAAGTTTAAAAATCCCTTATGCTAGAATAAAACAAAGCCGAACACCTCACGAAGGGGAACAAAACACTCAAATCTCTCAACTATTCTAAGTGTCAATTTCGGGTGATCACTCAATCGCATACCATCATAGCATGTATTCTATCATAAGCTTGGCGGTTACACAAATCTCCACCACTAGAGTTAAGGGCTAAACAATTCTCGAAGGCAATATGGATAGACACGACAAAGGTTAAGGGGTGACTCGTCATTACTAACATGTCACGGCGAAGTGGACAAAACCAATGATACATGACCAAATCCATGGCCAAGACACCAAATATTGCTCGCTGCATTACCTAGACACGCTTCATGACTAAAGGGTAGGATAAGACATGGGATATATAAATGGTGTAAAATAAAAAAACAAGCAGGTATTCTAAATCTATAACTGATGAGTGTCTAAATACTCATCATTTTTGTACCAATTAAACTGCAAAAACATCTGAAAACACTCAGAAATGCATCAAAATGATAAAATATCACAAATAAGTGTTTTATGTGTTTTAAATGCAAAATATCAAAATCGGTGAAAAAGCGTATCAAGTTTGCATAATTGGCGCTTTAGTCCCCAAGTTTCAAAAGTTGTCAAAACAGGTCCTGGTAAAACCAAATAAAGAAAAATATCATTTCAAGTCCCTAGGGATTCCTAAGTTGTCAAAATTGGTCCTTGAGATTTAAATTTACAAAATTACAACTTAGGTCCTTTAACTTTCAATAATTACAACTTAGGTCCCTTAACTTTCAATAATGACAAGTCAGGTCCCTAAACTTTCAAAGATTGTCAAGTTTGGCCCTTGGGTTATAAAATCAGAAATTGCAAACAAGTCCTTGTCATTAATATTAAACCCTTCCAAAGCCTTGTCAAAACAGATTTGGACCCCTGCCACTTTAAACCTTTGACCCCTTGACCTCCCATTTTGGACCTTTGGTCAACGCCAGTCAAACAAACCAATTACCCGCCCCCACACTGTTTATCTCTCCCAAGTTGCTCTGCAAATCCAGCCACCATCACCTCACCTTTTCACCTTATCCCTCCCCATCATCATCATATTCACCCACTTTTCCCACCACAATAAATGCCACCCCCTAGTGCTAGTTTCAGAGCCACAGGTCAAAAGCAGATTTCCCGCCAAAACCAAATCAAGGGCCAAGATCATTTCTAGCAATCCAATGGCTCCAATTAGTGCTGGGAATCAGTCAAAGGAGAGAGAGGAAGCCATTTGGTGTATAAAAGAGAGAAGAAGAAGCTTGTTCAAGCAGTAGTTAGCTTTTTAAATTTATGTATGTCGTTTTATCTTCAAATGTCTTAATTAGCTCTTAAATTTGTAATCTCAAGCTTTATGGTACTTAAACTAAGTTGTTTAGTTATTTTAATTCATCTTGAACCTTAAATCAAAGTTTCAATTTAGTTTCATAAGTTCTGGTTCACTGTTGCAAAATCCAATGTCTAACTCTTATGTTTAAGCTTCAATAAGCTTCATTTAAACTCAAACAGCTTATTTAAGCTCAGATAGCTTTTGTAAGCTTGGGAAAACAGTTTCAATCAAGTTCCATTGTGGTCAACAAAAGTCAATCGAGAAGAAGAATTTGGTTAAACAGCATGGAAATGGTTACTGAGTTGATGCAGAGTGGTATTTGGATTGGAATTAGCTTAGAATAGTAGTGTATGGGTTACGTGTAAGTCGCAATATAGGCTGGACCTTTGTGAGCTTCTTGTTCTCATTTCCACTTTTAATGCAGTTTAATATTGTGCTCATGTTTGAACTTGTGGTCATTGATAGTTTAATCTTGTTTAAATAGCAGTAATTAGTGTAACTATAGTTATATTAATCATTGGTTTGTGCTAGTTCAGTGTTTGGCTAAATTAAAATTGCAAAACAGTTATTAAAAGGTTGTTTGGATTTATAGCTTAAACTGTTATTAAGGTTTAGTCAGTGATTGAAATCTTTTGGTTCATGATTGTTTAGTCCATTTGAGCTCATTACAATCAAAATTACGTACTCTGAACCACCAAAAGTCAAGCATCATATAATCTGCTCACCGCCTTAACTGTTGGGGTTTGGGAAATCAAAAGGTTGTTTTGTGTTTAAAACTCATAAACATTGCTTGTATTAAGTTTGTTTTATCATATTACACCAATTCCAGTCATTAAATTTGAATCAAAGTTCAAAAAGTCAAAGTTTCATTTCTATTACAAAAGTCAAATTGGACAAAATCGGTTTGAGCCCATCTAGAAGGAATTTTCATGAGCTCATTTTGAGCCAAATCAATTGAAATTGTGGGTGTATAAACTTCAACTGGTCTCCTTGCTTATTACCATTTTGCGAAATTTTGTAAAATTTTAAAAGCTTCAAATGAGCTTGTGGATTGGGTCTCAGTCCCTCGTGCACAAGCTCAAGATTGAACGAGTGTGCAGGTGATTTGCTAGCCTTGCTCGGTGCTCATTCTAGCTAGTCCAAGCCTGATTTTTGGTTTACAAACTCTTGGCCAGGTCTACTTTAGGTTCTTACAATTGCTTTCTAGTTTCCGGCTTATTTAAGTGCTTATTGATAGTCATGACTTAGTACCTTAAACTGCTTTTAAGCACATTTAGCCAAAACACCAAATGTGTAATTTGTCATTCCAGTGGTTAAAACAGTTAAGACTTGTTGCATTTTAGTTCTTTAGCATTTTAAAGCTTCGTGTTCGATTGGTGCTTATTGGTGTCCATTTGCCTATTTTAAGTCTTATTTACAAGCACTTGCAATAGATCCCATATTCCTCCACAAAACCATCTGTTTTCCATTTTCCTAGATTCCTAATATAATTTTAGAGTTTTCTTGAATTTTCAGATTTTTCCAGTATTGTTTAGTATTTTCTTGATTTAATTCGGTTTTAAGCATTTTTAATTAGCATTTAATACAAAAATTAAGAAAAGTTTCAAAAAATAATTTTTCATTTTCTTAAGTTTAGATAAATATAAAAAGACAAAAAAATATTTTTCTAGATTTTTCTTAGTTTAATTTGTAATTTTTAGCAATTTAATTAGTTTTAAATAGTTTTTAATTCATAGAAAATAGAAAAATAATCAGAAAAATACAAAATTAGTTTTGAAAATTCTTTTTAGTTATTTTAGATTTTTCTAAGTCATAATTTTATTTTTCTAGCTTTATTTCATATTTTCTTGTATTTTAGGTTATTATTAAATAGTTAAAATTAGTTTTTAATTAATAATAATTAATTAAATAGTTATAAAAATAATTTTCTTTTTCTTAAAATTTTATTTTATCATTAGGATTGTAAAAATATCATTTTCATATTTTTAGGATTAATATTGTGTAAGTTTCACATTTTCTCTTGTACGTTACGTAGTTTTAAATTAAGTTTTATAAAAACATAAAAACAAAAACATCATTTTGCAAATAGTGATAGCATTTATTTAATATATTTTATCTTTTTAATTTTCTTTAATTTGCATTTAAGCCCCTGTAATTTGTTGGCTATTTCTGTAGTTATAATAAATCATATCTCCTTATCTGCTCAAATCTTCTCGATCACTAAACGTTTGACTATTCTCGCACTACTCGTTGGGACATAACGACACAGGGAAACACTATACTCTCCTGGACTTCATTGCATTTGTTTCGGTCGTTTTAAGTTTGTTACAGTTAGCCATTCACAAGTGGTTAACTTGCGTGATAAAACTTGACGGTTTGGGCGAATAAATACTCATCATTTTGTACCAATTAAACTGCAAAACATCCGAAAACACTCGAAATGCATCAAAATGATAAAAATATCACAAATAAGTGTTTTATGTGTTTTAAATGCAAAATATCAAAATCGGTGAAAACGATCAAGTTTGCATAATTGGCGCTTTAGTCCCCAAGTTTCAAAAGTTGTCAAAAGCAGTCCTGGTAAAACCAAATAAAGAAAAATATCATTTCAAGTCCCTAGGGATTCCTAAGTTGTCAAAATTGGTCCTTGAGATTTAAATTTACAAAATTACAACTTAGGTCCTTTAACTTTCAATAATGACAAGTCAGGTCCCTAAACTTTCAAAGATTGTCAAGTTTGGCCCTTGGGTTATAAAATCAGAAATTGCAAACAAGTCCTTGTCATTAATATTAAACCCTTCCAAAGCCTTGTCAAAACAGATTTGGACCCCTGCCACTTTAAACCTTTGACCCCTTGACCTCCCATTTTGGACCTTTGGTCAACGCCAGTCAAACAAACCAATTACCCGCCCCCACACTGTTTATCTCTCCCAAGTTGCTCTGCAAATCCAGCCACCATCACCTCACCTTTTCACCTTATCCCTCCCCCTCATCATTATATTCACCCACTTTTCCCACCACAATAAATGCCACCCCCTAGTGCTAGTTTCAGAGCCACAGGTCAAAAGCAGATTTCCCGCCAAAACCAAATCAAGGGCCAAGATCATTTCTAGCCATCCAATGGCTCCAATTAGTGCTGGGAATCAGTCAGAGGAGAGAGAGGAAGCCATTTGGTGTATAAAGAGAAGAAGCTTGTTCAAGCGATAGTTAGCTTTTAAATTTATGTATGTCGTTTATCTTCAAATGTCTTAATTAGCTCTTAAATTTGTAATCTCAAGCTTTATGGTACTTAAACTAAGTTGTTTAGTTATTTTAATTCATCTTGAACCTTAAATCAAAGTTTCAATTTAGTTTCATAAGTTACGGTTCATTTGCAAAATCCAATGTCTAACTCTTATGTTTAAGCTTCAATAAGCTTCATTTAAACTCAAACAGGCTTATTTAAGCTCTATATAGCTTTTTGTAAGCTTGGGAAAACAGTTTCAATCAAGTTCCATTGTGGTCAACAAAAGTCAACTGAGAAGAAGAATTTGGTTAAACAGGCATGGAAATGGTTACAGGTTGATGCAGAGCTGGTATTTGGATTGGAATTAGCTTAGAATAGTAGTGTATGGGTTCTGTGTAATCTGCAATATAGGCTGGACCTTTGTGAGCTTCTTGTTCTCATTTCCACTTTTAATGCAGTTTAATATTGTGCTCATGTTTGAACTTGTGGTCATTGATAGTTTAATCTTGTTTAAATAGCAGTAATTAGTGTAACTATAGTTATATTAATCATTGGTTTGTGCTAGTTCAGTGTTTGGCTCAATTAAAATTGCAAAACAGTTATTAAAAGGTTGTTTGGATTTATAGCTTAAACTGTTATTAAGGTTTAGTCAGTGATTGAAATCTTTTGGTTCATGATTGTTTAGTCCATATGAGCTCATTACAATCAAAATTCTGTGCCTGCAACCACCTAAAGTCAAGCATCATATAATCTGTCTCACTGTCTTAACTGTTGGGGTTTTGGGAAATCAAAAAGGTTGTTTTGTGTTTAAAACTCATAAACATTGCTTGTATTAAGTTTGTTTTATCATATTACACCAATTCCAGTCATTAAATTTGAATCAAAGTTCAAAAAAGTCAAAGTTTCATTTCTATTATAAAAGTCAAATTGGACAAAATCAGTTTTGAGCCCATCTAGAAGGAATTTTCATGAGCTCATTTTTTAGCCAAATCAATTGAAATTGTGGGTGTATAAACTTCAACTGGTCTCCTTGCTTATTACCATTTTGCGAATTTTGCAAAATTTTAAAAGCTTCAAATGAGCTTGTGGATTGGGTCTCAAGTCCCCAGTGCACAAGCTCAGCATTGACTGAGTGTGCACAGGTGATTTGCTAGCCTTGCTCAGTGCTCATTCTAGCTAGTCCAAGCCTGATTTTTGGTTTACAAACTCTTGGCCAGGTCTACTTTAGGTTCTTACAATTGCTTTCTAGTTTCCAACTTATTTAAGTGCTTATTGATAGGCTGAAACTTAGTACCTTAAACTGTTTTAAGCACATTTAGCCAAAACACCAAATATGTGTAATTTGTCATTCCAGTGGTTAAAAACAGTTAAGACTTGTTGCATTTTAGTTCTTTTAGCATTTTAAAGCTTCTGTGTTCAGTTGGTGCTTATTGGTGTCCATTTGCCTATTTTAAGTGCTTATTTACAAGCACTTGCAATAGCAGTCCCATATTCCTCCACAAAACCATCTGTTTTTCCATTTTCCTAGATTCCTAATATAATTTTAGAGTTTTCTTGAATTTTCAGATTTTTCCAGTATTGTTTAGTATTTTCTTGATTTAATTCAGGTTTTAAGCATTTTAATTAGCATTTAATACAAAAATTAAGAAAAGTTTCAAAAAATAATTTTCATTTTTCTTAAGTTTAGATAAATATAAAAGACAAAAAATATTTTTCCAGATTTTTCTTAGTTTAATTTGTAATTTTAGCAATTTAATTAGTTTTAAATAGTTTTTAATTCATAGAAAATAGAAAATAATCGAAAAATACAAAATTAGTTTTGAAAATTCTTTTAGTTATTTTAGATTTTTCTAAGTCATAATTTTATTTTTCTAGCTTTATTTCATATTTTCTTGTATTTTAGGTTATTATTAAATAGTTAAAATTAGTTTTAATTAATAATAATTAATTAAATAGTTATAAAATAATTTTCTTTTTCTTAAAATTTTATTTTATCATTAGGATTGTAAAATATCATTTTCATATTTTTAGGATTAATATTGTGTAAGTTTCACATTTTCTCTTGACGTTACGTAGTTTTAAATTAAGTTTTATAAAACATAAAAACAAAAACATCATTTTGCAAATAGTGATAGCATTTATTTAATATATTTTATCTTTTAATTTTCTTTAATTTGCATTTAAGCCCTGTAATTTGTTGGCTATTTACGTAGTTATAATAAATCATATCTCCTTATCTGCTCAAATCTTACCGATCACTAAACGTTTGACTATTCTCGCACGCTCGTTGGGACATAACGACTGGGAAACACTATACTCTCCTGGACTTCATTGCATTTGTTTCGGTTGTTTTAAGTTTGTTACTGATTAGCCATTCACAAGTGGTTAACTTGCGTGATAAAACTTGACGGTTTGGAGCGAATCAAATTTTAGCGCCACGCCGGGAGTCAGTGCTAATTGTCTTACGTTTAGCGATTAGTGATTTGAATAATCACTCCTTGTTCATACCATCTATCTATATCTATATATATTCTTATAAAAAAATCCAAAACCCAAAAACGACCAAAACGTATAAAACACAAAATATTTTTCTTTTGTTTCTATATATGTATCAAAGATAAAAATACAAAAGATTTGTCGTTTTAGAGTTTAATAATAACAACATAAAAGATTACCACCGCAAACCAAGGCGTGTACTACCTAACTGGGGTACGACCATAATAAGTTCCCGAACCAAAGATTTAAAACTTACCTTTGTGTCCTTGAGAGTGGTGTACCTTTTTCAAAGCCATTCATACTGTGATTATTGGTTTAAGTTCAACGTTGTTTTGCCTCGATCTTGTTTTAATTGGATTTGTTGTTATATCTACTTGTCGAACCGAAAACCCAAAAAGATTCTTCTTACCCATTTTCACCAATTTCATAATTCCTTTCCTTAACTCGAGATCCCTTAGAGTTAACTCTAGTGCATCTTTTCTCGTTCTTCTAGATCATTGAGTCCTTTTCGTGATCTAGCGAAATTCCTAGAAGGCGCTCGTGAGCGTCTTGCCCAAATAGTCGAACCCGAGATTCGTACTATTTCAAACAACAAGATGGCGTACTAACGAACTATGTCGAAATGCTCCAAGCACCCACCGAGGGTTATGGAGATGCCATCATTTTACCAAGAATCAATTTCGATCACTTTGAATTGAAGACACATTTGATCCAACTTGTGTCTACAAATCAATTCCACGGTTTGACCGAGAAGACCCGTATGCACACATCCGTTGGTTTAACAAGTTGACTTCAACTATCAATTTCAAGGATGTGCCACAAAAGTCATCAAGTTGATGCTATTTCCATTCTCACTGAGGGACATCCGGATTTGGTGGAAAAAGAACCCCTCGATCCATCGAAACTTGGGAGGAACTTGTTCAAAAGTTTGTCAATCATTTCTTTCCTCCATCAAAGACGACTAATCTTAAAAATGAAATTTCGGATTTCGTCAAAATTTCGATGAAAACTTTGGAGAGGCATGGGAGAGATTCAAGGATCTCCTCGAAATGCCCCATCATGAATTCACTGAGCTTCAACAAGTTAATATCTTTTATAATGGGTTGAACAGTAGCGATCAAGATTCTTTGAATGCAACCGCGGTACTTTGAATATTGAGGGCAATATTCAATTCTAGTGTGGGGGAATTCTCACGAATTTTATCATGTAATTATACCACCTAATTCCCTATTTTTGGCCAAAATTTTTTTTGGAGTAAGTGTTCTTCACTTACTCATCTTATGGTTATCGATCCGCTTTGTCTAATAAACAAAAGGATTGGCTAATCCAGAGCAAATGACTCTTGGTAAAGATATCTCAAATCCGTTGACGGCTTACAATTTGCCCAAAATTGTATGGTATTCACTCACCATATCCTTAAAAGTGAAGAGTTGGCTAGTCCGTAAGCAAGCGGCTTCGGTAAAGACAAATCAAATCCGTTGAAAGTCGGTGATTTGCTCAAATCATTTGGTTATCGGTGTACCAAGGTTCTTACTTGAACTCGAAACATTTGGCTACTCCGTAGTAATGGCTTTTGGTAAAGAGATGAAATCCATTAATTTTTCTTAAAACATTGCTAGGGACTAGCAATATCTTAGTGTGGGGATTGATGAGTGTCTAAATACTCATCATTTTGTACCAATTAAACCGCAAAAACATCCGAAACACTCGAAATGCATCAAAATGATAAAATATCACAAATAAGTGTTTTATGTGTTTTAAATGCAAAATATCAAAATCGGTGAAAACGATCAAGTTTGCATAATTGGCGCTTTTGTCCCCAAGTTTCAAAAGTTGTCAAAATAGTCCCTGGTAAAACCAAATAAAGAAAATATCATTTCAAGTCCCTAGGATTCCTAAGTTGTCAAAATTGGTCCTTGAGATTTAAATTTACAAAATTACAACTTAGGTCCTTTAACTTTCAATAATTACAACTTAGGTCCCTTAACTTTCAATAATGACAAGTCGTCCCTAAACTTTCAAAGATTGTCAAGTTTGGCCCTTGGGTTATAAAATCGAAATTGCAAACAAGTCCTTGTCATTAATATTAAACCCTTCCAAAGCCTTGTCAAACAGATTTGGACCCTCCCACTTTAAACCTTTGACCCTCGACCTCCCATTTTGGACCTTTGGTCAACGCCACCAAACAAACCAATTACCCGCCCCACAATGTTTATCTCTCCCAAGTTGCTCTGCAAATCCAGCCACCATCACCTCACCTTTTCACCTTATCCCTCCCCCTCATCATCATATTCACCCACTTTTCCCACCACAATAAATGCCACCCCCCTAGTGCTAGTTTCAGAGCCACAGGTCAAAAGCAGGTTTCCCGCCAAAACCAAATCAAGGGCCAAGATCATTTCTAGTCATCCAATGGCTCCAATTAGTGCTGGGAATCAGTCAGAGGAGAGAGAGGAAGCCATTTGGTGTATAAAAGAGAGAAGAAGAAGCTTGTTCAAGCAGTAGTTAGCTTTTTAAATTTATGTATGTCGTTTTATCTTCAAATGTCTTAATTAGCTCTTAAATTTGTAATCTCAAGCTTTATGGTACTTAAACTAAGTTGTTTAGTTATTTTAATTCATCTTGAACCTTAAATCAAAGTTTCAATTTAGTTTCATAAGTTCTGGTTCACTGTTGCAAAATCCAATGTCTAACTCTTATGTTTAAGCTTCAATAAGCTTCAATAAGCTTCATTTAAACTCAAGCAGGCTTATTTAAGCTCTATATAGCTTTTTGTAAGCTTGGGAAAACAGTTTCAATCAAGTTCCATTGTGGTCAACAAAAGTCAACTGAGAAGAAGAATTTGGTTAAACAGGCATGGAAATGGTTACAGGTTGATGCAGAGCTGGTATTTGGATTGGAATTAGCTTAGAATAGTAGTGTATGGGTTCTGTGTAAGCTGCAATATAGGCTGGACCTTTGTGAGCTTCTTGTTCTCATTTCCACTTTTAATGCAGTTTAATATTGTGCTCATGTTTGAACTTGTGGTCATTGATAGTTTAATCTTGTTTAAATAGCAGTAATTAGTGTAACTATAGTTATATTAATCATTGGTTTGTGCTAGTTCAGTGTTTGGCTCAATTAAAATTGCAAAACAGTTATTAAAAGGTTGTTTGGATTTATAGCTTAAACTGTTATTAAGGTTTAGTCAGTGATTGAAATCTTTTGGTTCATGATTGTTTAGTCCATTTGAGCTCATTACAATCAAAATTCTGTGCCTGCAACCACCTAAAGTCAAGCATCATATAATCTGTCTCACTGTCTTAACTGTTGGGGTTTTGGGAAATCAAAAAGGTTGTTTTGTGTTTAAAACTCATAAACATTGCTTGTATTAAGTTTGTTTTATCATATTACACCAATTCCAGTCATTAAATTTGAATCAAAGTTCAAAAAAGTCAAAGTTTCATTTCTATTACAAAAGTCAAATTGGACAAAATCAGTTTTGAGCCCATCTAGAAGGAATTTTCATGAGCTCATTTTTGAGCCAAATCAATTGAAATTGTGGGTGTATAAACTTCAACTGGTCTCCTTGCTTATTACCATTTTTGCAGAATTTTGCAAAATTTTTAAAAGCTTCAAATGAGCTTGTGGATTGGGTCTCAAGTCCCCTGTGCACAAGCTCGGCATTGACTGAGTGTGCACAGGTGATTTGCTAGCCTTGCTCAGTGCTCATTCTAGCTAGTCCAAGCCTGATTTTTGGTTTACAAACTCTTGGCCAGGTCTACTTTAGGTTCTTACAATTGCTTTCTAGTTTCCAACTTATTTAAGTGCTTATTGATAGGTCGAACTTAGTACCTTAAACTGCTTTTAAGCACATTTAGCCAAAACACCAAATCTGTAATTTGTCATTCCAGTGGTTAAAAACAGTTAAGACTTGTTGCATTTAGTTCTTTAGCATTTTAAAGCTTCGTGTTCAGTTGGTGCTTATTGGTGTCCATTTGCCTATTTTAAGTCTTATTTACAAGCACTTGCAATAGCATCCCATATTCCTCCACAAAACCATCTGTTTTCCATTTTCCTAGATTCCTAATATAATTTTAGAGTTTTCTTGAATTTTCAGATTTTTCCAGATTGTTTAGTATTTTTCTTGATTTAATTCGCTTTTAAGCATTTTAATTAGCATTTAATACAAAAATTAAGAAAAGTTTCAAAAAATAATTTTTCATTTTTCTTAAGTTTAGATAAATATAAAAGACAAAAAATATTTTTCCAGATTTTTCTTAGTTTAATTTGTAATTTTAGCAATTTAATTAGTTTTAAATAGTTTTAATTCATAGAAAATAGAAAATAATCGAAAAAATACAAAATTAGTTTTGAAAATTCTTTTAGTTATTTTAGATTTTTCTAAGTCATAATTTTATTTTTCTAGCTTTATTTCATATTTTCTTGTATTTTAGGTTATTATTAAATAGTTAAAATTAGTTTTAATTAATAATAATTAATTAAATAGTTATAAAAATAATTTTCTTTTTCTTAAAATTTTATTTTATCATTAGGATTGTAAAATATCATTTTCATATTTTTAGGATTAATATTGTGTAAGTTTCACATTTTCTCTTAGACGTTACGTAGTTTTAAATTAAGTTTTATAAAACATAAAACAAAACATCATTTTGCAAATAGTGATAGCATTTATTTAATATATTTTATCTTTTTAATTTTCTTTAATTTGCATTTAAGCCCCTGTAATTTGTTGGCTATTTCGTAGTTATAATAAATCATATCTCCTTATCTGCTCAAATCTTCTCGATCACTAAACGTTTGACTATTCTCGCACTACTCGTTGGGACATAACGACTGGGAAACACTATACTCTCCTGGACTTCATTGCATTTGTTTCCGTTGTTTTAAGTTTGTTACTGCTTAGCCATTCACAAGTGGTTAACTTGCGTGATAAAACTCGCGGTTTGGGAGCGAATAAATACTCATCATTTTTGTACCAATTAAACTCGCAAAACATCCGAAAACACTCGAAATGCATCAAAATGATAAAATATCACAAATAAGTGTTTTATGTGTTTTAAATGCAAAATATCAAAATCGTGAAAACGTATCAAGTTTGCATAATTGGCGCTTTAGTCCCCAAGTTTCAAAAGTTGTCAAAAGCAGTCCTGGTAAAACCAAATAAAGAAAAATATCATTTCAAGTCCCTAGGATTCCTAAGTTGTCAAAATTGGTCTTTGAGATTTAAATTTACAAAATTACAACTTAGGTCCTTTAACTTTCAATAATGACAAGTCAGGTCCCTAAACTTTCAAAGATTGTCAAGTTTGGCCCTTGGGTTATAAAATCGAAATTGCAAACAAGTCCTTGTCATTAATATTAAACCCTTCCAAAGCCTTGTCAAAAGCAGTTTGGACCCCGCCACTTTAAACCTTTGACCCTTGACCTCCCATTTTGGACCTTTGGTCAACGCCATCAAACAAACCAATTACCCGCCCCACACTTGTTATCTCTCCCAAGTTGCTCGCAAATCCAGCCACCATCACCTCACCTTTTCACCTTATCCTCCCCTCATCATTATATTCACCCACTTTTCCCACCACAATAAATGCCACCCCTAGTGCTAGTTTCGAGCCACGTGTCAAAAGCGATTTCCGCCAAAACCAAATCAAGGGCCAAGATCATTTCTAGCCATCCAATGGCTCCAATTAGTCTTGGGAATCGATCGAGGAGAGAGAGAAGCCATTTGGTGTATAAAGAGAGAAGAAGCTTGTTCAAGCAAGAGTTAGCTTTTAAATTTATGTATGTCGCTTTATCTTCAAATGTCTTAATTAGCTCTTAAATTTGTAATCTCAAGCTTTATGGTACTTAAACTAAGTTGTTTAGTTATTTTAATTCATCTTGAACCTTAAATCAAAGTTTCAATTTAGTTTCATAAGTTCTGGTTCACTGTTGCAAAATCCAATGTCTAACTCTTATGTTTAAGCTTCAATAAGCTTCATTTAAACTCAAACAGGCTTATTTAAGCTCTATATAGCTTTTTGTAAGCTTGGGAAAACAGTTTCAATCAAGTTCCATTGTGGTCAACAAAAGTCAACTGAGAAGAAGAATTTGGTTAAACAGGCATGGAAATGGTTACAGGTTGATGCAGAGCTGGTATTTGGATTGGAATTAGCTTAGAATAGTAGTGTATGGGTTCTGTGTAATCTGCAATATAGGCTGGACCTTTGTGAGCTTCTTGTTCTCATTTCCACTTTTAATGCAGTTTAATATTGTGCTCATGTTTGAACTTGTGGTCATTGATAGTTTAATCTTGTTTAAATAGCGATAATTAGTGTAACTATAGTTATATTAATCATTGGTTTGTGCTAGTTCGTGTTTGGCTCAATTAAAATTGCAAAGCAGCTTATTAAAAGGTTGTTTGGATTTATAGCTTAAACTGTTATTAAGGTTTAGTCGATGATTGAAATCTTTTGGTTCATGATTGTTTAGTCCATTTGAGCTCATTACAATCAAAATTACGTACTGCAACCACCTAAAGTCAAGCATCATATAATCATCTCACCGCCTTAACTGTTGGGTTTTGGGAAATCAAAAAGGTTGTTTTGTGTTTAAAACTCATAAACATTGCTTGTATTAAGTTTGTTTTATCATATTACACCAATTCCAGTCATTAAATTTGAATCAAAGTTCAAAAAAGTCAAAGTTTCATTTCTATTACAAAAGTCAAATTGGACAAAATCAGTTTTGAGCCCATCTAGAAGGAATTTTCATGAGCTCATTTTTGAGCCAAATCAATTGAAATTGTGGGTGTATAAACTTCAACTGGTCTCCTTGCTTATTACCATTTTTGCAGAATTTTGCAAAATTTTTAAAAGCTTCAAATGAGCTTGTGGATTGGGTCTCAAGTCCCCTGTGCACAAGCTCAGCATTGACTGAGTGTGCACAGGTGATTTGCTAGCCTTGCTCAGTGCTCATTCTAGCTAGTCCAAGCCTGATTTTTGGTTTACAAACTCTTGGCCAGGTCTACTTTAGGTTCTTACAATTGCTTTCTAGTTTCCAACTTATTTAAGTGCTTATTGATAGGCTGCAACTTAGTACCTTAAACTGTTTTAAGCACATTTAGCCAAAACACCAAATCTGTGTAATTTGTCATTCCAGTGGTTAAAAACAGTTAAGACTTGTTGCATTTTAGTTCTTTTAGCATTTTAAAGCTTCTGTGTTCAGTTGGTGCTTATTGGTGTCCATTTGCCTATTTTAAGTGCTTATTTACAAGCACTTGCAATAGCAGTCCCATATTCCTCCACAAAACCATCTGTTTTTCCATTTTTCCTAGATTCCTAATATAATTTTAGAGTTTTCTTGAATTTTTCAGATTTTTCCAGTATTGTTTAGTATTTTTCTTGATTTAATTCAGTTTTTAAGCATTTTTAATTAGCATTTAATACAAAAAATTAAGAAAAGTTTCAAAAAAATAATTTTTCATTTTTCTTAAGTTTAGATAAATATAAAAAGACAAAAAAATATTTTTCCAGATTTTGCTTAGTTTAATTTGTAATTTTTAGCAATTTAATTAGTTTTAAATAGTTTTTAATTCATAGAAAATAGAAAAATAATCAGAAAAATACAAAATTAGTTTTGAAAATTCTTTTTAGTTATTTTAGATTTTTCTAAGTCATAATTTTATTTTTCTAGCTTTATTTCATATTTTCTTGTATTTTAGGTTATTATTAAATAGTTAAAATTAGTTTTAATTAATAATAATTAATTAAATAGTTATAAAAATAATTTTCTTTTTCTTAAAATTTTATTTTATCATTAGGATTGTAAAAATATCATTTTCATATTTTTAGGATTAATATTGTGTAAGTTTCACATTTTCTCTTGTACGTTACGTAGTTTTAAATTAAGTTTTATAAAAACATAAAAACAAAAACATCATTTTGCAAATAGTGATAGCATTTATTTAATATATTTTATCTTTTTAATTTTCTTTAATTTGCATTTAAGCCCCTGTAATTTGTTGGCTATTTCTGTAGTTATAATAAATCATATCTCCTTATCTGTTCAAATCTTCTCGATCACTAAACGTTTGACTATTCTCGCACGGCTCGTTGGGACATAACGACCTGGGGAAACACTATACTCTCCTGGACTTCATTGCATTTGTTTCGGTCGTTTTAAGTTTGTTACGCTTAGCCATTCACAGTGGTTAACTTGCGTGATAAAACTTGACGGTTTGGAGCGAATCAAATTTTAGGCGCCACGCCGGGAGTCAGTGCTAATTGTCTTACGTTTAGCAGTTAGTGATTTGAATAATCACTCCTTGTTCATACCATCTATCTATATCTATATATATTCTTATAAAAAATCCAAAACCCAAAACATTAAAACGATAAAACACAAAAATATTTTTCTTTTGTTTCTATATATGTATCAAAGATAAAAATACAAAAGATTTGTCGTTTCGAGTTTAATAATAACAACATAAAAGATTACCACCGCAAACCAAGGCGGTGTACTACCTAACCTGGGGTACGACCATAATAAGTTCCCGAACCAAAGATTTAAAACTTACCTTTGTGTCCTTGAGAGTGGTGTACCTTTTTCAAAGAAGCCATTCATACTGTGATTATTGGTTTAAGTTCATTGTTGTTTTGCCTCGATCTTGTTTTAATTGGATTTGTTGTTATATCTACTTGTCGAACCGAAAAACCCAAAAGATTCTTCTTACCCCATTTTCACCAATTTCATAATTCCTTTCCTTAACTCGAGATCCCTTAGAGTTAACTCTAGTGCATGCGCTTTTCTCTTCTAGATCATTGAGTCCTTTTCGTGATCTAGCGAAATTCCTAGAAGGCGTTCTCGTGACGTGTTGCCCAAATAGTCGAACCCGAGATTCGTACTATTTCAAACAACAAGATGGCGAACGAACGAACTATGTCGGAAATGCTCCAAGCACCCACCGAGGGTTATGGAGATGCCATCATTTTACCAAGAATCAATTCGATCACTTTGAATTGAAGACACATTTGATCCAACTTGTGTCTACAAATCAATTCCACGGTTTGACCGAGAAGACCCGTATGCACACATCCGTTGGTTTAACAAGTTGACTTCAACTATCAATTTCAAGGATGTGCCACAAAAGTCATCAAGTTGATGCTATTTCCATTCTCACTGAGGACATCCCGGTTGGTGGAAAAGAACCCCCGATCCATCGAAACTTGGGAGGAACTTGTTCAAAAGTTTGTCAATCATTTCTTTCCTCCATCAAAGACGACTAATCTTAAAATGAAATTTCGGATTTCGTCAAAATTTCGATGAAAACTTTGGAGAGGCATGGGAGAGATTCAAGGATCTCGTCAGGAAATGCCCCCATCATGAATTCACGGAGCTTCAACAAGTTAATATCTTTTATAATGGGTTGAACGGTAACGATCAAGATTCTTTGAATGCAACCGCCGGTACTTTGAATATAGAGGGCAATATTCAATTCTAGTGTGGGGGATTCTCACGAATTTTATCATGTAATTATACCACCTAATTCCCCTATTTTTGGCCAAAATTTTTTTTTGGAGTAAGTGTTCTTCACTTACTCATCTTATGGTTATCAGTCCGCCTTGTCTAATAAACAAAAGGATTGGCTAATCCAGGAGCAAACAGCTCTTGGTAAAGATATCTCAAATCCGTTGACGGCTTACAATTTGCCCAAAATTGTATGGTATTCAGCTCACCATATCCTTAAAAGTGAAGAGTTGGCTAGTCCAGAAGCAAACGGCTTCTGGTAAAGACAAATCAAATCCGTTGAAAGCTGGTGATTTGCTCAAATCATTTGGTTATCGGTGTACCAAGGTTCTTACTTGAACTGAAACATTTGGCTACTCCAGAAGTAATGGCTTTTGGTAAAGAGATGAAATCCATTAATTTTTCTTAAAACATTGCTAGGGACTAGCAATATCTTAGTGTGGGGATTGATGAGTGTCTAAATACTCATCATTTTGTACCAATTAAACTGCAAAACATCCGAAAACACTCGAAATGCATCAAATGATAAAAATATCACAAATAAGTGTTTTATGTGTTTTAAAGGCAAAAATATCAAAATCTGGTGAAAACGTATCAAGTTTGCATAATTGGCGCTTTTGTCCCCAAGTTTCAAAAGTTGTCAGTATATGCAATCATTTCTAATTAAATTAAAATTCAAATAGTATTTAATAGTTTAAATCATCTAATTAAGTCTTAGTCAAAATGTAAGCTTTTATAGTATTTAAGCAGAATATTCTAATACTTGAAGTATTAAAGTTTTGTTAAAAATGTATTAAAATCAAATAGTTGGTAAACTTGTTTAAATTGTGTATGTTCATTTTAAATTGACTATAATAGTTATTATGTTAATGCATAGTTCAATTTGTCAATTGTATTTAACTATTAAATATTAAATTGCGTTAGTTAAATTGTCTAACTATTAGTTTGACTAAAATAGTAGTGTATGAAATGTTATAATATTCATTTGTACATTGTTTAAGATTAATTTAAAGTATAAAGTTTGATTTTATTAAACATTCCAAAGTATCAATTGACGTGTCATAATTGTACTCTTTGATTAGATGTTTTATTAAACTTATTTCCATTGATTGTTAATTGTATCATATACTATTCATTCTGCATTCCTAATCTTAAGTAGTTTATGCAACTCTTAACTATTTGCAAGTTACAATGTTTAGTTCAAAATCTAGAAGATTTCATTATTTGTTCATATTAACAATTAAGTCATGTATTTGTATTGTTAATTAAATCAATTATCATTTAACAAATTTTGCCTATTCATAATTAGATATCATTAATACTTAAAGATTTTCATGCTAGTCTTAAATCATTACATTCGATTATAATCAACTTGCCTTTCTAATTCTATTCTTAAATTTTAAATTTCAACAGTTTAGTAACTATAATTAGCAGCATTCTAAGTGATCCATTGCATTTGTAGATCTCAATTAGTAGTATTTGAATAATTGATTGTTAACTTTTGCCTATTACGTTTTAATTCATTTTCAATTTACATTAAGTTCTATTGTAATTGAATTAGTAATATTAATGCAGTTAATTGACTAATAGCTTCATTTTTTCATCAATTTTTGAATCTATCAAGTATTAAATTGTTTGATTTCGGCTTATTTAAGTTTATTTGTTAAACTATTTAACCAATTGTATTAATGATTCATTATTAATATTACAAATTCTCAAATTTTATTTTATATTTCAATTTAATCTCTATTCATTTTATTTTAGATTTCCTATAGCATTATCTATTTAATTAGTTTTACATTGAATTGTTTATAGTTTAATAATTATTTTAAGATATTTATTTAATTAATTAGATTAAATATTTATTCTAAATAGATGCATTTATTGTATTTTATTTAGATTAAATAATTTTTCATATTTTATCTTAGATTTAATATTATAGCTTCATTTTAGTATTGTATCTCTAAATGTTTTAATTTTATAGATTATATTTTGATATTTTTATTAATCTTTGTTTATTCTAATTGTTTATAATTATCATATGTATATTAATATTTTAATCTTAGTTTGTTATAGTTTTCATTAAGTGATTTAAATATAATTCAATTTCATTATATAATTATTTTCAATTCTTTACTTAATTTAAACATTATAAAATCATTCATATATCAAGATCTAATAATTTTAATTTAATTTCATATAATTTTCATTTAACCTAGTTTCTATATAATTTAAACGTATAATTAATAATTTTGCCAATTTAAATTTTTCTATATGTCGTTTTTAAGCATATATCAATTATTTACTCAATTGATTCTAGTTTGATTATAGTTATATTATTTATGAATTCTTGTAACAAATTTGACATTTTCGAATATATCTCTCTTTAATTTATATAGCATAAATATCAAAATCAAAATTAAGTTTGAATTTAATTGTTAAATTTAAAACTTTATTGTTTAAACTCAATTGTCAAATATCATTTAAATTGAGCTTTAATCAATTATAATTGTCAATCTAAAATCAATCGAAATTTAATAATTTTCAATCAAATCTTAACTTATAATTAATTTTGAGCCTTTTAAAATCATCTTCAATATGTTAATTGTTTATCAACTTCAATTTGTTTAAACCTCTAACCAAGTCTAATATCACAGCACTTAATTGCCCATATATTCATTTTAAATATCAATATTATTTTTTTCTTAAATAATTAGCTTCTTAATCTTTATATATGCATTTCTAAATTCAACAAGATATTAACTCAATTATTCAATTCAGATAATCAAAGTTTCCTGTATAATTAAATATTATCATTTCAATTCAAGTTAACTTGAAACATTGGTTAAATAACAATTCAACAAGTTGCTTATCAATTCAAACAATCAAATTTGATATTACTTACTAAATGTTTGTTTGACAAAACTTCTACTCCATTTCATTTTATGTCACATTCTCAATTAATTCTCATGTTAATTTCAAAACACAAGAATTTATATTCATAGGTTTAAGCATTTGCTTAAAAAAATATTAAGTGCAATGCTTAATTTTAAGAAATGGTCTAAACTTTATGCGTCAGATAATGTTAATTGTTAAATACTTTTATACAATTTTAATTTACTTTTGATTTAGTTCTTTTATTAAATTAATTTATTGTTTTAAAATATTTAATTTATTAAATTGAGTTTAAACAGTCAATTATTTTAACAGTTCAATAAATTATCATGTAATTTTATCATTTTTAAACATATTTGGGTTAAAATTAAGCTTTTTTAAATTTCGCAACATATTAATTTTAATGTAAAATGAATTGATTGAATGTTCAAAAGAATGTTAGTTAAAAGATTGAAACTTGTTATTATCCCATTACAATTTTATTTTAATTATTTTATTCATAATGCTTTATATTTTTTAATCTTATTAAATTTTATATTATTTTTCAAGTTTAATAGTTAATTAATGTTTGATATTATTAGTTTTAAATTTTATTAATCGTTTGGCATAAATGCTAAAGCTCAATAAATTATTATTTATAACTTTTTAATTTGCATTAAACTGTTTGGTTATAAGTTCTAGTTATAATTTGTTTCCAGTATTTAATTATTTACTATTCATATTAATTAATTAGATTAAAATAATGTATTATAGTATAAAATTAAATTTTTGTAAATTAATTTTCATATCTTTCCATTTTAAATTTGATTAATTGAGTTTATTATTTACTTTTTAATTTTTAAAATTAATATAATTGTTTAAGTTCATTTTTATTCATTAATTCAAAAATTTAGTTTTAATTAGTTATTAAAATTATTTTGTTTTAAATTAATTTTTAATTATTATTTTAAAATTTATTTCATAAAATTTATATTTACAATTAAATTTTTATTTTTAATTTAATTTTAATTTTAGCTTGTAGTTTTAAATGTTTTTATTTAAAATATAAAATTAATATATATTTTTTCAATATTTATTTAATTTTTAATATTTTATTACTTTATATCTATTTAAATAAATATTCATTTTAATTCTATTTAAGTTCTAATAATTTTATTAATTATTCTTATTAAATTTACATTTGTTAATTTTTATAATTTTAATTACATTTAACTTTAAATTTGTATAAAACAAAACTCGTTTATTCTGGGACATAACGACTGGGAAACACTATACTCTCCTGGACTTCATTGCATTTGTTTCCAAACTGTTTTAAGTTTGTTACAGTTAGCCATTCACAAGTGGTTAACTTGCGTGATAAAACTTGACGGTTTGGAGCGAATCAATAACCAAGTCATCACCACTTACCGTCCGCCCAAAGTTCAAGCTTTGAAGTCAAGAAACCGGATCATGAAATATAAGGTAGATGTTTCATTAGAGGACGTCGTGATGGGCACACTACCTTTTCTCCAACTACAATCTTCAAATGTGACCGAGGTGGCCTCCTCGATACTAAATCTATAAAGCTCATAATATAGTGCTTATAACATCGCACTTTACAATATCTAAATCATAAAAAATTTTCTTTTTTTTTTCTTTTTTTTTCGAATCACTTTTTTCAACATAACAATAATAACTTAAACATAATATCCCCACTGAGATGAACAATGGGAATTCGGGGTCTTGATGATCTTCGAGAATGTTGTCGATAAAAGCGTGATTTCCGAACCTTTCCACTCGAACCTTGAACTTAGGCAAATGATGACTTCCCAATCATAAATAAAGACTACAGGGTAGGCTAAGGTGTATAGGTGTATCGAAACAATATATCGGGTTAACAAAATGAAAGGAATGGCTCAAATGGGTGTATCTAGGGGTATCTTGCACTAAAGGTGAGTGCAACAAAAGGGTTTCACATGGGGGTCGAGAAGTCGAGGTGACTAATCGATAGACACACAATGGTAGGCTGTTTGGGTGATAATCCTATAATATTGCCTTCTAAAACTGAAAACTCCAAATACATCGAGCTAACTCAATCATACCTCGTCTATGGTCTCGAAATGATGCAAATGCCAAGTTCTAAAGTTTACAAGCTACTGGCACACTCATAATTTGGTGGATTTGGGGTAAAATATTGGAAACAGATAAGGCTAATCTCACCATATAATATCAAGGGTTGTATGTGCTCGGCTAAGGTCTAATCTAGTTAGGTTAAGAAAAACATGTCAAAATTTTAAAAATGGCATAATTTTTCAAAATAAACTAGAAAAATGAGGGCAAAATAATGTTCAAGAGATAATTATACTCCGGTCCCCCCACTTGAATTGTACAAAGTCCCTTTTGTACTAAGCATTAAATAAAGGTGAAGAGAAAAGTAGAATTAGAGCGAGAACTTCCCTAAAATTTGCTCCAAAAAGAAAGAAGGCCCGCGAAAAAGAGATGTGCCTTCGATAAGCATCATGAGCAAACTTCAATCCACGAAATCACACTACCGACAAGCATAATTCTAAAAAGAAAAATGAAAATGAAAAACAAACCTAACTCACTTTCGTAGGAATCACGGTTGCATTTAGCATATGCAACAAGCCTTTTAAACCACTTGGTGTCCCAGTGGACGAGTGAAATCTCGTGAGGGTTTACAGAACACACCCACAAAGTTCATTTAAAATACTAATACAAGGTTATTGCATTTTAAAATGAAATAATTAAAGCGAGAGGAAGGTTACGTCGTAACTCTTATGAGGGAGTTACGCCGAATCTGCAAAACCCCGACATAAGTCACCAGCGAGTGGTTCTGGCGTAACCACGGAGATGGTATTATGCTGTAATGATTAATGCGTCAAGAATTCTGCTGCTGAAAGGTTGGTTACGGCGTAATCACATATATGAGTTATGCCGTAACTTTGGTCAGATCAGCAAACTGCATTAGTAATTACTTCCTCGTTCCTGCAAAAAAATGGTTAGAAAACACAAAACCCTACAGAAATGGAAATAAACCGAAAGAAAGGGATAATTCGGGTTGTCTCCCGAAAGAGCACTTTTCTTTATTTACGAGTCTTTAAGTTAGACTCAGGGCCGCGGGGCTTTTAAGGGGGCCTTTGGACTTCCCCAACCTCTTCAATATCTTTCATCAAGTTATGCCTCATCCAGGCGACATTCGTGGCAGTTCAGAGGTATTCATTAGTTTCGATTTTTCAGATTTTACAAAATTTTTCCTCCGGTCCCAAGTGGTAGCGAGTGAATTCGTATTTTTCGACAATAATAGTTGGTGGTCTCTTGTAAGGAATCCCAAGGAGTTTGCACCTCCTTTGCTCATAAGGTTCGTCGTTAGGATCAGTAAACTCCTCATTCCCTAGTAATTCAAGGTAATCTAGGATCCCTTCAATGTCATCGTCATCAGAAGCTGTACCTTTGAACCATTCTTCATCGAGCAGATTCTCCACTAGTACACGCTTGCATTCTTCTTTTTCATCTCTAACCAATTCCTTGTCATCATCAATTGTTATTTCACTCATGTTGTTGAGACTTTCGTTGTTTGAATTTTCTCGATCCATGTACTCCTTCCAAATCTTCTCTTTGGTTAACGTGTCAACATGTCCATACTTAATATTCACCCAACTATCGAATCCCAGGTTATCCAGCCAAGGCAAACTCGTTCTCTCCTCATCGTTGGTTGAGGACAAAAAGAATTCTTCTTTTCCTATTCTCCTTGAGCTACTTCCCCCGTTACATACATCGTCATAGAGGTTGCATGACGCCCAGAAAGTTTCCCCAAGATATTTTATTCTTTCGTACCAGTGACTGTGTATTTCCTTGTTGTCAGTTTCTCTTAATTGCTCATCCATGCAGTAGATGTCTTTATTAGCCACTTCCTTTTTCTGAATGTGCTCCTCGTAATCAACTTTTAGCTTCTTAAGAAGATTCGGGTTAATCTTGGCATCCCCGAATGGTATTGTGTACCAGTCATCAAATGCCAAGTCACCGAACTTTATACAATGTCTTTCACACTCGTGGGGGCATGTCCACTCTTCCTCTCTTTCACTATCCCCACTGTTGCAATACTCAAGGAAGGGGTTGCATGTAGGCCATGCTCGTGTGGACTCCTTGTTAGTTATGATGATCGGAGTACACCAGTGAGTGATAAGCGGATCTTCTTCATCTTCTAGGGAGAGTTTCTCGAGTCTTTCATCATCAGTATATGCAGGCCACATAAATTCGAGTTATCATCAGCAAAAATCACTTTACATTCCATAGCGGGTTTCGATCCCTCCGGTTTATTGTTATTCATCCTTAATTTTTCACTGAGCTTTTCCACCATAGATTCTAGGTTTTTTAGGGTTGTATCGTGCTTGGAAAGGTTTCTGTCAGTGTTTTCCTGGAATTCCTTTAACCACTCATCTTGCTCTTTTGTCTTTAAATGAACTCTCCAGGAACTTGTTGATTGTTTCTTCAAGACTGGCCTTTCTTTCTCCATAAGGCCCACGGTTGTAATTTCCACGATACCCATTATTATTTCGATTATCTCCGTAAAACGGTCGATTTTCTCCATACTTGGCTTCTTCAATATTTTCTTCGTCGACATGAGGACAATTCTTCGTGAGATGTCCTCCTCCACAGCTTTCACAACCCACTTGGATGGCATGAACGGGTTCTCTGACCTTCAGCATATCTCGACTAAGATTTTCAATTTTACTAGCGATTGCTGCAATTCCGTCAAAATTTCCGCCTTGGTTTCTTTTGCTTCCTCCGTCGTGCCATTTTTTAGAGTGATCTGCCATTTTTTGAATGGCTTCAATTGCAAGAGTAGGAGTCATGTTCGGGATAGGTCCTTGATAGTCCAACATTTGTATTGTAGTTATGTTAATTTGTTTGTAGAAAATGTTGACCTTTTGCTGGTTGTTCAGATCATGTGTAGGACACTTGTAAAGGAGATCGTTGTATCTATCCCAGGCTTGATACAACGTTTCGTCATCTTCTTGCTTGAAATTATGGATCTCCAAGAGCTGGTTAGAGATCTTCGATGGCGGACAATATCTCTGAATAAAGTGCTTTTTAAGTAGAGCCCAAGTATTAATTGTCCCGGCGGCAATCTTTCAATCCATCTTCGGCGCTCCAGTAAGAGTCATTAGAACACCTTAGCATAACAAAGATCATGAGACACGCCCAAATGTTGAAAAGGCTTGCGATGTATAGGACATTTTCAACGTGCTCATATGCATCTTCGTCCCTGTTTCCTGAAAAAGGGTTAGCACGAAGCTCCCTCATAAATTGCTCTTTGATTTCGAAACGGACATCCGCTCCAATTGCCGGTCTTACGAGACCCGGCCCTTGTTCCGCTCTTGTCAATGCCAAATACTCCTCAATAGTGAGGTCATCGATGTTAACAACTTCCATGGTACCTGAAAACTTGAATAATGATCGTGAGAAAAGTTTTAAAATGAAAAGAAAGACTTAATATTAATCCTAATATAACTCCCCGTGCAGGTTTTACTGACCAGGTTTTAATATTTATAAAGTCTCGTTATACCTATGGTCTACCCTAATGCACTAACGGGCAGTGTACACGGTCGTGTGTAGTGTAGTAATCGGTAAATCCGAGGTCGTCCCAAGAGCTATGTGTGTTGGATTATTACTAAGTCTAGGTGTCACAGATTAATAAAGGTTTCGATAGGGATTTAATTAATTAAACTACTAAAGCAGAATAAAAGCAGATAAATGGTAAAGGGAAAATCAATATAGGAGAGTGGTGTTAACCTAGTTAATCCTCCTAGCTAGTAATGTCTACGTCTACTTACTTCCAATTACTTCAGGTGGGGTCAAAGTCGAGAGGATAGCATTTGGTCAATTCGCCTAACCTATCAAGAAAGATGCCACCACGAGAAGTCGTGTCCCTCATAAGTCCTGTTGTTCCCGGTCCCTAAGCTAAGTCATTAAGTACCGCTACATGCTAGATTTATAATAGTGAGTGCCCGGCCGCTAGGAACTTAGACACTCACCCCCTAATTCTTAAGTTCATTCAAACGATAGGTGATCAGTTGGTCAAATCGCATAAGTATAAAGGGTCGTCAGTTGGTCATATTTTACCCTTCCCGTCTCAATCCGCTCACCTAGGGTTAGTTGGTCATATCTCCTAGGCAATTGGCCTCTACCGCCATTCAAAACTACCGAACCAAGGGTGGCTACCAATAAACTCTGCATGCATACACTTAGAAATAATTGTACGGAAGTAAAGTAAACGCAAACAAAACAATTAAGGAATCATAACTAGGCCAGCACTAAGAGGTGCTTAGCCGCTCATATTAATCATACAAACCAATTCAATATTCAAAGGTACTAAATACATGAATTGAAAGTAAAGAAAATATAAAATGCTAATGCTTATCGTAGGAGAGTGATTTCTCCCTTGGAGACAGCTTCGTATGCTCCTCTAGATCTGCCTTGAGCTTTTTCCCATGTTCTCTGGTTGTTGTGTGTGGAATGGGATGATTAGAAATGCTGGAATTTGTGGGGTATTTATAGGCTAGATCTGGGTTACGGCGTAACTAATATAAGAGTTACGCCGTAACCTTCTATTTCATCATATTTTGCACTAGATCTGCTGGTTACGGCTTAACCTTATAAATGGTTACGCCGTAGTCTTCAATAAACTTGGTTACGCCATAGTTGAGGTAATAGTTACGGTGTAAGTATCAGCGGCGTGAAACCTCATTTGACCTAATATAGTTACGTTGTAGCCTTTGGGAAGAGTTACGCCGTAACCTTCTGATAAGTTGGTATTCTGAGTCACGCAATAGTTACGGCGTAATGTGAGAGATGAGTTACGCCGTAACTTCTTCAAAGTAGCATACTATGATAAATTTTTAGATATTTCTCCAGTTCCGCGTCTCTTTAGCTCCAATGCTCGTAATTTACCTGAAAGTGGAAAACAATGGAAAACAAGTGTAAATCCATATAAATGTTATAAATTACAAGCATTATTGGGGGAAATTGACACTTAATATTCAGGACTATTTGATGTTATCATATAGAAAGCGGGCCTTTAAGCCCTATAAAATCGCATTAGTTAAATGAGAGTGATGAAATGGTGTATATGATAATATAATAATAGCTTGGATCCTATATGTTGTTATAGTGTGATGTTACAGGCCACTCGAAAGATATTATAGTTATTGTAATAGTGAATCCTACGGGATGTGTTATAGTGCGAGTTGGCATGAGAAAGTTATAGAAACCTTTCAGGATAAATTAAATTGCCTTCATCGGCTAAAAATTGTCTATATCTTTGACATGTGAAATGGCTCCTTCGGGGAATGTTATAGTAAAAAGGATCCAATGCTAATAAATGGGAATTTTGATTATTAAAGAAAGTTACAATTAAGTACTAGAGATATGTCGGAAGTGTATAAGTAGGATGGTTTATAATTCATTTATTTAAGTGGATTAGGACCACTTTTCATTTAAGTAAAGAAGTTATGAATCACCGAACTACGAATTTATATTTTTTAATCTACATTGTTTGGGACGCCTCTCCATGTAAATGAAGAAGTATAAATGAGTAGACTTATGTGTTTCCGACATAGCATGAGTAAGGGTAGTAAAGTAGAAAGTGAAATTCTAAACCTAGTTAAACGTTATAAGAAGTATGATAGGTGAAAAAGAAGCCTAATGTTGGACCCTAGGTAAGGGTCGATACGTAAATTTAAATTATAGAAAACTAAATCCTAAGTAAATGAAATCATTAATAATGATGTGATATGTTATGGAAATGATCGGGGAAATCATAAATTGTATGAAATTAATAAGTTAAAATGAATTATAGTATGCCTTGGGGGCATGTGGTAATATGAAAAGACCATAATGGTTATGAAAAATTTGAAATTTATGAGAATGTTATAGTAATAACAATACATTATAGTAATAGCTTTGCGTTATATTAATATCGTTATTGAAATTATTAAAAATTTCTTTGACAAAATATGAAAGTATTAGTTAAATTTGACTTATGTAAAGTCAAAACAATATGAAAGTGATTAAGTATATAGAGTAACAGTAAAAGAATTGACAAATTAGAATAATGGGTTTAAATAAATTATGTCTCGGGCGACATAATGACGTGTTGATTATGGAAAATTAAGCAAAGAATGGATGTATATGGAGATTAGTTATGTCATAGTGGGCCTCGAATTGTGAAATTAAGGAAATCTTTGCAACAAATTGATAAATTGATTGTTTAGGTGACATGGTGAAAATATGAATTAAGTAATAGACAAGAGATTTCGGGGACAAAATCTAAATAAGGGGGTAGAATTGTTACACCCGTATCCTGAAATACAAATAGGCCCTACCTTAGATGAATATGGTCTAAGGACTTGACGAGATTGACTAGTTGACCCGATAGTCAAACTAATAATTACAAATGTTAAGTTATAGTTATATAAATGAGGAGGACCTAAGTTGTCATATTGTAAAATAGTTATAGAAGTATAGTGTGGCCAATTTATAAGGAATGGAGCTTGAGGGACCAAAAGGGTCAAATGGTGAAATAACTTTAAAATGAAGAAAGCTACTTGTATATAAGCTAGCTTCTCAAAAGTTCTAGGATATTAGTGAATGTCAGTTTAGACCAAAAGAGAGGGAAAGTGATCGTAAGGTTGGTGATCAATTGGGATGGGATTAGTGTTTCCAATCAACTAATAAACTAGTTTCTATCACTCTTGTGCAAGTAAGTATCTCTAAGTGTATTTAATTATGAATTGAACAGTTAGGTTTCATGTATCCAAGTTGGGGGGTTTTAGGTAATTGTGGTTTTAAACACTAATTAAGATATTATAGTGTAATTGGGTGAAACCCATTTTATTAAATTGAAGTAATTGGGTAAGTTGGATATGATCATGTTATGATCATAAGGTTTGATTAAAAGGAGAATTATAGTAATCTTATAGGAATCTTATTATGGGTAAAGTTGGATAAATTATGGGTAAATCATCATATAATCAATATATGATTATGTGATGATTAGAAGATGTTATGGAAGCCTAATGGTTGTGAAAACCATGGCTATAGTTACTGTTTATGTTTTAAGTATATTTTGATTATGTGTTAAGGATGTTAGCTTTGGATGGTGTTGATGATGAAAGATAATGATAATCTCATCATAGCTTAGCTTGGCTAGTTAAGGTAAGTAACTTGGTTACTATGTGGTTAATATGAAAATGTTATGGTATGTGATTAATGTTGTGTTAAGTGGTTATAGATATGTCTTGGAATTATTAAATGGCCAAGGTATGGGTTATATGTCTTATGTGCTAATCGAATAGTTGTGTGTTAGTATTATGTGCTTGTGATGTTATAAAGATGTTATATTGATCATGTATTAGCCAATTACTTACTAAGCGTAATCGCTTACATGTTATAGTTTCCATGCTCTTATAGGTTCATGTGCTCGAAGTGCCTTAGCTTGGATTCGGATCATTGTTTGGCTATGTGGATGATTGTATGTGAAGGAGGTTTGGCAATATATGATAATAGGAGCTAGGTAGACACCGAGCTCGTGTGATAAGTTTGTACCCCCGAAAGTCTTTTATGGTTTTGTAAATATATTGTTGATTAACAAGTAAAAGTCATAGTCATTATGGTATTTCGGAGTGTTTGGGTCGAAGTGTATTTCTTACCCATTTTGAAGTTAATGGGTCAAGTAACCTCTTATATATTAAAGAATGTTTGTATTAGCCTATATGGTATTAACTTAAAGTTGTTAGAGTCAATTGGTCATTTTGTGTCAAAATGGACAATTTAGTATTGTGTAGTTTTGTTGTCAAATGTGCAGGTCAGTAGACCTGATGACATCGCAGTCTTGTGGCGACGGCGTCCAGCTCAGTGGAGACGGCGTCAGGTTCTAAGTCCCCTGAGCCGTCGCGTGTTAAATCTGAAAATATGTTTTGGGTTATAAGTAAAGGGTGACGGCGTCGCAGCTTTAAGTCGACGACGTCAGCCCGTATTATAGCAATAAAATGAGGCTTTATTGTAATCTTGGGTCATCGTTTTAAAAAGGGTAAACAAGTATGTGTTATAAAAGGGTTGTCAAGGGTAAATTGTTATAATTTTTGTTACTCATTGAAGAGTTTAAGTAATAGTCAAATGTTTCGAGTCTAAGTTTTAGAAATCGAGTATTTCCGATCAAACCGGGAATCGGGGCATAACAGCTACCAACAAACTATGCATGCATACACTAGAAACAATTATACAGAAGCAAAATAAACATAAACATAACAATTAAGGAATCATAACTAGGCTAGCACCAGAGGTGCTTAGCCGATCATATTAAATGAAACAATCAATTCAATGTTTAACATAATGAAATACATGAATAGAAAGTAAAAAGAAAGATAATCGCTAATGCTTATCGTTAGGGAGTGATTTCTCCCTTGGAGATGGCTTCGTATGCTCCTCAAGATCTGCCTTCAGTCCCCTGCTCACATTCTTTGCTTTGTGGTGTGGAGTGAATGATGTGAAAAGAGAATTTAGGGCTGGTATTTATAGGTGAGATCTAGTTACGGCGTAACTTAAGTTGAGAGTTACACCGTAACCTATATAAATCCATAATTGCTTTCATTATAGCTGGTTACGGCGTAACACATGGAATGAGTTACGCCGTATCTTCAATACAGGTTACAAAATCATGATTATGCCATAATCGTTGGAAAGAGTTACGGCATAATTTGCAGCGGCGTGGAACATCATTTAACCTAATTGGTTACGGCGTAATCCTTAGATGAAGTTACGCCATAATCTGCTGTTGAGTTGGTCTTCTGAGTCACGCTCTTGTTACGGCGTAATGTGAGAGAGGAGTTACGCCATAATTACTTCACAATGGGCATACTATCATATATCTTCAATAAACTCTCAAAATCCGCGTCTCTTTAGCTCCAATGCTCATAATTTACCTGAAAGTGAAATATAGAGGAAAACAAGCGTAAATCCATATAAATGATATAAAATACGAGTATTATAAGAGGAAATTGACACTTAATATTAAGGACTATTTGATGTTATCAACCTAGATAATTATGGCGTAACCTTAGTTGGGAGTTACGCCGTAATTGCAGTTAAGTTGGTCTTTTGAGTCAAAACACTAGCTACGGCGTAATATGAGAGAATGAGTTACATCGTAGCTTCTTCACAGTTGGCATACTATCATAAATCGTTAGGAAAATCTCCAAATCCGCGTCTCATAAGCTCCAATGCTCATAATTTACCTGAAAGTGAAATATAAAGGAATACAAGCGTAAATCTATATAAATGATATAAAATATGAGCAGTATCGGAGGAAATTGACACTTAAAAGTCAGGACTATTTGATGCTATCAAGAAGATTTAAAATAAGTTAAATATTATAAGAAACGAGAATGCGAGTTTATGATAGTAGTGAGGTCTAAAGCGAACGTTATTTTATAAATTAAAAAGATTATAAGTTGAAGATAAGAGCTAGATAGTGTTAGCACCTTTATGAAAAAGGTGATGATATGAGTTAAAGCTTGATGTTATAGACTTAATTAATTGAACTTTCCGAGTGACTTATCGTCCTTGGCGAAAGTGTCTAAAGAAAAGTAATATGAGAAATGACTACGGAAGTCATAAATTGAATAAATTAAGAGTTGAGATAAGGTTATAGTGTGCCGTGAGGGCATGTATAAAGTGAAAAAGGACCATGGTGGTCATAAAATTTATGAATTATGAGAAAGTTATAACGATAAATAAAATGCTATAGTAAGAATATTGATGAGATTGTAGAATGATGATAGTATAGTACAAAAAGCATTAACTAGATTTGACTTATGCAAAGTCAAAGTGGTACGTAAGTGACCAAATATGTGGTCAAATGTTGAGTGAGTTAGTTATGGTCATGTTTAGTAGTGTATATTTATGTCTTATGTGACATAATGACATTAGCAAGAACCATTTGATTATAGAAATAAAGCGAGAGATAGAATGGATCAAGCGTGATAAGTGGGTTATAGTATGTTTAGAGTTGCAAGATCACGTAGATTGTTGCAACGCAATGTGTATGATTTTGTATATGTTAAGATTGATGTAGAATGAGATGTAGTTTTGGATAGTAATAGACGAGAGATTTCGGGGACAAAATCTAAATAAGGGGGTAGAATTGTTAGACCCGTATCCCGGATAGAAATAGGCCCCACCTTAGATGAAATTGACCAAGGTTTAACGTAATTGGTTAGTCAACGAATGTTTTATTATAGTCAAGCCCGATAGTCAAAGTGACAATCAAAGAATGTGTTATATAATTATGAAAAGTATTATGTGGCATAAATGGAAAGGGAATAGACTTCAAGGGATTAAGTTGGTATATCCAAGAGTGGTATATTATGTAGTGTGGTCAAAGTATAAGATAAGGGACTTGAAGGACCATTGTTGCCATATGACCAAAGTAGTGGAAGTAAGTAGATAAGTATCTAGTTATCTTGCATTTTCTTTAAATTTATAGAGATTTCATGGGTGTGGTTTTGTGGTCCCGTTTTAGAGAGAAAAAGGGAGGGAAGAAGATGAGTTTGATGACTTAGGAAGATAGAGATGAAGACCTTGTGCTCATGGTCCTTCCTAGCAAATATTATCACAAGTAAGTAATCTTCTAATCTTGATGTTAATGAAGTTAAGGTTATAAGTTAAGTGGGATTTCATCATATGATCAAAGTATGATCATATGATGATGTAGAAAGGAAGATTAGTATGTTTTAAGGGTTATGTAAACCCTTGATCATGATGTATTGTGTTATCAAGTCTTGATAGTGTTCATGGTGATTATATCTTAGGATGATGATGGAAGATGATGATGATGGTGGTATTAGGATGGTAGCTTATCTTTGGAAGCTAAGGTAAGTAACTTGATTGGTATGTGTTTAATATGATTGTTTCCATATTATGTTATTATGAGTATGGATGCTATAGTTGATAGCTTTGAATTAGTAAGTGTGGCCTTGATAGGTGATTTTCCTAGTTGGTCAACTCAAGTGATAGATTATGAGTATGGATTGGCTAAGGTATGTTGTGATGTTTATGTGCTTAATGTGATTATGACCATATATGCTTAATGGTTGAAGTATTCGTGTTGCATCTATGTGGATCAACGTGTTAATCATGTGTTAATCTAGTTACTAACTAAGCGAAAGCTTATGGTTTAGTTGTCTAACCATTTTGTAGGTTTTTATGCTTTTATGGATGGCTTGGATAAGGAATAAGGATGGATTTTGCAAACGGCTAGAACGTAGTATGCATTTAGGAGCTTAGTATAGAATACCAAGCTCTATATGGTATCATAACCCCGTGAGTCAATTAATGTTTTGTAATAAGTAAACAAGTGTCAAAATGTGTGTCTAGATTTGTATAATGAATTGGTAGTCATTTGGTACGCTAAAGTGCGTTATAAGTGTTTATGGTAAAAGTTAATGGGGTGTATGGAATAAGTGTATTTATACCCATTTTGGGTTACAAACGGGTCAAATGATTATGGAATTAGTTTATTATGTTATGTTAAACATTTATGGAAAGTTTCGTTAAGTTTCGAGTATTTGAAGTCGATTTTTTGTAAATGGAGTAAATATGGTCTTATGGAATATTTTCTGCAGTGGGCATATGACCATATGGTAATTTCAGCATATGGTCATATGGTTGCTTCATAAATATAATAAAGGGCATATGGTCAGCATATGACCATATGGTAATTTCAGCATATGGTCATATGGTTGCTTCAGAAATATAATCAAGGGCATATGGTCAGCATATGCCCATATGGTAATTTCAGCATATGGTCATATGGTTGCTTCAAAAATATAATAAAGGGCATATGGTCAGCATATGGCCATATGGTATTTTGCATATGGTCATATACTCTCGTCAGAAGTTTAATAAGGGTTTTCAGATTTTGGTCAATCTTATAAAAATCATATCTAATAAACCGTAAGTCGTTAGAGGTCGTGCCACCCGTCGTTTTAAAGGTAATTAAGTATATTTTCAATTAAAAATACTTTTAAGGGATGTTTCATAATTGATTTTGTCAGTTCATTAAAATGTAATAGAAGGTCCGTTATAGTCAAGTCGTTTCCGCGTAAAAGTTTTTAACTTTGGTCAAATTTTGGTTGTGCCACCTCGCGGAGTACTTTCTAGAAAATATAGATTCATGTCAAATGGTTAAGTAACGAATGAGATACGACATTGTTAAGTTGGGTAAAAGTCATTTTTGTAAAAAGTGTTAAAAACTTAAATTTTGAAAACAAGCTGATTGCACTACATTGAGTCGATCTTTAAGTATCTTAAGGTCCGATTCATGGAAAATGCTATATAGATGTTAGGTAGACCTCATTGAATACTAAATGTTTGAGTTGGAATTAGGCGAAAAGGGTAAAGAACGAGCGAGATACGACCCTCTAAAAATGGCAAAAACCATTTTCCAAAATGTTAGAAACTTAAATTTTACTGTTGAAATTTTGCGTAAATCAAATTTGGGGTTTTATAACTTAAACACAAACATGTACGGGTGATCTAAAGTTTATAAAAATGCATCTGCATTATTGCACTTCATTTTCATATGCCTAAAACGCCTCGTATTAATAGGTCGTGTTTAAGACTTTGCACTTTCGATTCTTGTGATTATTTTCCCGATTGTACCACTTCACTCGAGATGAGTTTCATAGCCCCGCTTTTTACATATTTAAATTGTTTTTAAATACTCGGGTTGAGAATACTATGCTTTCTTTTACATACGGATACAAGTGCATAAAGCATTTACTTATAGCCTAAGTTACCACATTAGCCGTGAAGTCTTAACATATCATGAACCGTTAGTTACTTATGAGCGCGAATGTTGTGAATAGATCTATTAGGTTGACACCCCTGTCCGGGTTGGTCACGCCAACTTGACCGGAGGTACCGGTCAAACGGACGCATATCATTTGAGGGCATACTAGGTGTTTGGCTAGACACCTATTGGGGCACTCATTTACATGTGCATTTATGCATATAGATTACGTTAAGGCTTCGGTGTCATGAGCTTAGGCCAATAGTATCACTTTTTCATATGACGACGGTCATACACTGAAGTCTTGTGGTCCGCACTTGACAATTTCAATTACTTAAAACTATGAACTCACCAACATTATTGTTAACGTTTTTGCATGTATTTCTCAGGTTGTTGATCACTCTAATATGTAGCCTTGGAGCATCATACATAGAGTCTCATCTCATGGAAATTTCATCATGAAGATTTTCCTAATAATGTCATAACAATCGATGTGAACTTTGAACTACTTTTCATTTGGGACTTGTACTTTTGAAACTTACTTTACTTAATCGAATGTATCTTTTCAAAACAGCTCATAAGAGGTTGTTCTTTATACTCTTTTCTTTGTGCTATGAATATCATGCCCCCGGTTACCTTTCCGCTACAACGTTTTAAAGGTGTGACGTATTAGCATCAGAGCCAAGGTTATAGAGAACTAGGTTGCATCATTAGACCCTAGACTATAATCGTTGCTTCATGACATTTCCTCATAGCATTCCACGCGCATACTCATTATACATGTCTTTACTTATTTTTATATAAGTTATTTATATATAACAATTTTGTTACATCAACATGTCTACCTCTACTTCCCCTATTCCATCTGACTTAGAGATCGAGGACGCCACCTCGACCTATTGTACTAGTACCATCACCATCGCCGGCATATGTCCCAGCATCCAAGACTGAGATAGAGCCTTGAAGAGGATCCTCAGGTGGCTGACCCCAAAAAGTCCTCAGAGGAGGATCCCCCATACAAGGATGAGCCATTACCGACTCAAGCTGCCTCTGCACCGCCATCACCTGATTATACACCATTTCAAGAGGATGAGACCGAGCCCTACGAGGAGGAGTAGAAGGTTGCACCTACTCCTCCCACTCCACCAGCACCCTACTCCCACTCCTGCTGTCCAATCAGGACAGATCCGTACTGTACACGTACATTTTCCAAAGCGCGAAAGACGGTACGACCAAAACATCCACTATCCCTAGATACTATAGCAGACATTGTTGCAGACCGTCATCACCACACTCATCCCCATCATCGTCAACCACACCATCACTACCACCTAAAGACCCTGTTCCCGAGGCTGACCTGTCGCCTCGAAAGAGGGCATGGTTCTTTCCACCACCATCTCCAGTTGCTACCACTGAGGTTACGGCCGAGGCTGCCATTCCACAGGCAATTCCTGCACTAGAGGCACAAGTGACACGTCATGAGGACCTGATTAGTAGAGCGCAAGATTACATGAAGGAGGTTCTGCTAAATAGGGTTGAGACCATTGAGTATGACATTGGAGAGATACGAGAGAGTAGTTTACTCGCTCAGCAGGACATAGATGGACTACATACTACCTTAAATGAGACTCATGGGCAGGTTGTGGAGGTACATGATCATCTGGAGGTACAGATCAAGGATAATTTCCTCATTGTTGTTGTTATACATCAGGTGTTGAGCACGCATCAGGGCGAGCTCAGGTCCGCACGAAAGCGGATCACAGCTTTAGAGGACCGCTGGCGCGTAGTGAGGCCAATAGGATTGTATTCAGGACACACGTCAGGATTCTGAAGGATGCCATAGAGGCCCGTATTAGAGCCTTAGAGAGGCGTGTTGGGCTTGGAGTATAATAGTGTCCCTTGTAGCTTTCATTTATGTTGTAGCCTAGTAGTATTAAGGAGATGCTTATATTCTCTTGTTTTATCAAAAAATGTAACAAGTTATTAATCCTATTGTGATGGTTATGATATTGATATATCTTGATGTTGATTTACTTTTCCATAGTTGTTTATATTATATCTATGCATGTCGTGATTATATCTATGTGTGTCGTGATTTTATCCATGAGTGTCGTGATCTTAGCTCTACATACAATGATCTTTGCTACTTGTGGATTCTCATGACTGTTATATCTTGTGATATTGAAGAAACATGCCACCTAAGAGACAAGTCATGAACTCAGAAGCGATCGAACAGCTCATTGCTCAGCAAGTTGTTGAAGCCATTGCAAACTATGAAGCAAAACGCAACGGTGGGAACAGTGTGAACAATGAAACCAGTGGCAGTGCTGAAAGAGTGGGGCCCATGATTCAGGGATTCTCCACCAAGGAGTTCATGAACTGTAAGCCTCGTAATTTCAGCAGGACTGAAGGAGCTGTTGGTTTAACCCAATCGTTGGAGAAGCTAGAATCTGTTCCACATCAGTAACTCTACAGAAGACTGTAAGGTGAAATATGGCACGTGTACCCTGTTGGATGGTGCACTAACATAGTGGAATGCATACTCAAAGTCAGTGGGACTTGATGCTGCTTATGAAACAAGTTGGAGTGAACTGAAGAAGATGATGACAGATGAGTATTGTCCCAGAAATGACGTGCAAAAGAAGGAGGTTGACTTCTGGAAGTTGGCTGTCAAAGGAGTTGATATCGCAGCCTACACCAATCGCTTCTAGGATTTTTCAATACTTTGCCCATCCATGGTCACACCTAGTCACAAGAAGATTGAAAGGTACATTTGGGGACTTCCACTCGATATTCAAGAAAATGTGACTTAGTCTAAACCAAGCACAATTGAGAAGACAATCAGGATGTCTCATAAACTGATGGGCCAGGTTGTACGAGATAAGGCTGCTCGAGATGCAAATAACAACAACAACAATAAGAGGAAATAGGATGAAGATCAGAGGAGAAATGTTGTGCCACACCCAAAAAGAGGCAAGAGGTTGTTAGGGCTATGTTGTTAGCCTAGATGAGAGGAAGGGCTATGCTGGTACCCTACCTAAGTGAGACAAGTGTTAGCGTCACCACAACCCTAGACCTTGCCCTGCTCAATGTGGAAATTGTAAGAGGGTTGGTCATCAAACTAAGGACCGCAAGACTCCTACTCCTACAAACAATCAGAGAGCACCAGTAGCATGTTTTGGTTGTAAAAAGAGAGTGCATTACAAGAATGAGTGCCCAAAGCAGAAGAATCAGAATAGGAATAACCATAATGGAGGGGCTCGTGGAAGAGTTTATGCGCTTGGAGGAGGAGAAGCTTGGGAGGACCCGGATATTGTCACGGGTACGTTTCTTCTAAATTATCGTTATGCTTCAGTAGTATTTAATCCGGGTGCCGAAAGAAGTTTTGTGTCTACCACATTTTCTCCTTTACTTAACACCACACCGACCACATTAGACACTGCATACAACATTGAGTTAGAAAATGGCAATTTAGTAGGGACCAACACCATAATACGAGGTTGTACCTTAAACTTACTAGATCATCCGTTCAACAAAGACATGATGCTCATAGAACTTGGAAGTTTTGATGTGATCATAGGGATAAATTGGTTATCCAAGTATCATGCTAGGATTATCTGTCACGAAAAGGTTGTTCATCTTCCCTACAATGGTGAAACCTTAGTGATTCGAAGTGATCGAAGCGGAACCCGACTAAGCATCATATCATGCATCAAAACTGAGAAATATCTAAGGAAAGGTTGCAACGCGTTTCTGGCACACATAGTGGAGAAGAAGTTAGAGGATAAGCGACTCGAGGACATACCTATTGTCCAAGATTATCTAGAAGTCTTTCCCTAAGACTTTTCGGGACTTGCGTCGACTCATAAGTGGAGTTTCAAATTGACTTGGTACCAGGAGCTGCACCAATGGCACGAGCACTATACAGAATAGCACCGTCCAAGATGCAAGAACTTTCTAATTAGTTACAAGAACTTTTAGACAAGGGATTTATTTGACCAAGTTCCTCACCTTATAGAGTTTCTAATAAGGTTTTAAAATGTACCTTTTTGAGGGGTCGTTTAAGCCCTTATTTGATCACTTTTGTATCCGTTATTACTTAATATCGTTCCTTTTCACTTTTTAGGTATCTTGAAGGCGAAATGCTGCAATGACACTTATTCGGATGAAAAGGCGCGAATATACGAAGAAAATGGCCAAAGTCAAGAATCGAGACACTCAGTCATTGAACGAAGGTGACGCGTCGCACAAAACAAAGGACGCCGTCGGACAACTTTTGTGACGGATCGAGCCAAATTGCTCATTTACAAGTGACGGCTTGTGTTTTAAAAGAGTAGGCGTCGCAACTCGACGGCCTAGATTTGATCCGACGACGCCGAAGTCAAGGGACAACGTCACAAGCATAAGGTGACGCCGTCGCAAGACTAACGTGGCCAAGACGAAACCCTAATGACGACGACCGACGGGCCACAAATCATAAGGTGACGCCGTCGCATGTGTAATCTTATATATAGAATCCGAATTTTTTAGTTTTGTGTGTGTAGTCTTTTGGAGTAAAACCTAAACCGAACCAAGGTCGTCTTGTACAAGATTTTAGGTTCCATACCCTATCTTACACCAAGATAAGTGTTTTACTTCATTAATTCAATTATGTCTTCAATTAATTGTGTGTATTCTTGCATGTTTCCCATGTCCGCTAATTTACTTGTGTGTTTGCTTAGAGATATGAAACTTAATTATTGAATATTGATTGGTTGTCTCTTATCTTAATTGTTAATGATCTAGTATTGCGATAGGTCATCCGTTGTGTAATTAATGCTTGATTAATCTTTGTTGAACCTTAGCTTATAGTACCTAGAGTCATTGTCGGCTAAACCATCCGAAGAGTACCTTAGTGTTAAGTTTATAAATCCTAGAGATTTTGTAGGCGATAACCTTTAGTAGTTTCAAAGAGTTAGGGATAAACGCATACCCTACGACCTTAGACATACAACGCGATTAAGAATAAGGACGTGACAATTCAACCATCAATAGGAGATAATTAAGGAGTAATAAAACCTAAGTAAACACATCTTTAAATCATCATACGAGCACACAATAATTAGACATAGACTACATACACCACTAGATTAGAAAATTAGACAAATAGAGTAATCGGTAGAAATACCAACCCCCAAATCCAATACCCCGAAATTCTTACCTTTCCATTTCCTAAAAACATAAAAAGATAAAAAATAATCTTCCTCAACCCCAACCTTAGCGTAGTAACTTCTCACTAACATTCCTATTCCCCTAGAGAACGATATCAATTCCCGTGGCTTACCCTAATACTACACTACAACGATTAGGTTCACTGCCTAGGGTGTTGAAAAACTTGCTCGACGAAAAGGAAGTTCCTTTGACCCCGAACGACACGTGTAGCGTTATCAGTTTCAGTCTTATTCGTGAAGAAGAAGGATGGATCATTCATAATGTGCATTGACTATCATGAGTTGAACAAATTAACCGTCAAGAACCGCTGCCTACTCCCAAGAATTGATAACTTGTTTAATCAACTGCAAAGCTCCAGTTTTTACTCTAAGATTGACCTGAGGTCAGGTTATCACCAACTTAGAGTTTGGGAAGAAGATATCACGAAGACGGTGTTTACGAATCGTTATTATCATTTCGAGTTACAAGTAATGTCGTTTAGATTAAGTAACACACTGACAGTATTCATGGATCTCATGAATCAGGTGTGCAAGCCTACTTAGATAAGTTTGTGATTGTGTTCATTGAGGATATTTTATTCTACTCGCGTAACAAGGAAGAGCATGAAGAGCATCTGAAGATGATATTGGAATTGCTCAAGAATGAGAAGTTGTACACCAAATTCTATAAGTGTGAATTTTGGATTCAGAGAGTGCAATTTCTTGGGCACATGATTGACAGTCAGGGTTTACATGTTGATCCTTCCAAGATCAAAGCTATAAAGGATTGAGAAACACCTAAAAATCCTACGGAGATTTGTTAGTTTTTAGGTCTTGTCGGGTACTACTAGAGGTTCATTGAGGGCTTCTCTAAGATAGCTAAGCCTCTGACCAAGCTGAATCAGAAGAATCAGAAGTATGAATGGGAAGAGAAACAAGATTAAGCTTTTTAGTTATTGAAACTAAAACTTTGTAGCGCACCGATTCTGTCATTGCAAGAAGGAACATACAATTTTAATGGTCTATTGTGATGCTTTGGATAAAGGAATTGGTGTTGTGTTGATGCAGAAGGAGAAGGTCATAACTTATGCTTCTCGATAACTCAAAGTCCATGAGAAGAATTACACCACTCATGACCTAGAGTTAGGAGTCGTAGTGTTAACACTCAAGATTTGGAGACACTACTTATATGGTATGAGATGTATTGTGTTTTAAAGATCACGAGAGTCTCCAACACATCCTTGACCAGAAAGAATTGAATATGAGACAATGTCAATGGTTATTGCTGCTTAGTGATTATGATTGTAACATTCGTTATCACCCGAGAAAAGCGAACGTGGTAGCTGACTCCCCAAGTTGGAAAGAACCGGCTAAGCCGCTACGAGTTTGAGCTTTAGCTATGACCATAAATTCAAACCTTCCCGCACAGATTATTAATGAACAAGCTGAAGCTGTCAAAGATGAACATATCAAGGAATAAAACCTACCTGCTATGAACAAAGCGTTCGAGACACGTTCAGATGGAACTCGATGCTTCAAGGATAGAAGCTGGTTGCCGCATTTTGGTGGTTTACGAGATTTGATTATGCATGAGTCGCATAAGTAAAAGTATTCCATTCACCCGGGATATGATAAGCTGTATCATGATCTCAAGATGTTATATTGGTGGCCGAACATGAAGGCTGACATTGCTACATATGTCAGCAATTGCTTAACATGCTTGAAGGTAAAGGCCAAATACCAGAAGCCATCTGGTTTACTGCAATAACCCAAGATACCTTAGTGGAAATGGGAGCTTATAACAATGGATTTCGTTACCAAGCTTCCTAAGACGCTAGCGGTTGTGACACGATTTGGGTAATCGTGGATCATCTCACCAAATCTGACCACTTTCTACCAATCAAGGAAACCAACAAGATGGATAAACTGACCAGAATCTACATCAAGAAAATAGTCTTGAGGCATGGAATACCAGTCTCGATTATTTCAGACAAAGATAGCCGATTTACTTCAAGATTCTAGCAGTCACTTTAGGACGCCTTTGGCACCCGTATGGATATAAGCACCGCATATCATCCACAGATAGACAATAGTGAGAGAATGATTCAAACCTTAGAAGATATGTTGTGAGCCTGTGTGATTACTTTGGAAATGGTTGGGATAACCATTTACCATTGATAGAATTCTCCTACAACAACAACTATCAAACAAGCATTAAGGCCGCATAATTTGAAGCACTTTATGATCGAAAGTATCGTTCACTGATCTGTGCAAAACCGTCAAGTTTTCTCACGCGAGTTAGCCACTTGTGAATGACCAACCGTAAGGAACTTAAAACAGTTTAAGCACAAATGCAATGAAGATCAGGAGAGTATAGTGTTTCCCCAGGTCGTTAAGTCCCAACGAGCTGTGCGAGAATAGTCAAACGAATAGTGATCGAGAGATTTGAACAGAAAAGAGGTTTGTGAATGATTATAACTACAGAAAAAGCCAACAAATTACAGGGGCTTAAATGCAAATTAAAGAAAATTAAAAAGATAAATTCTATTAAATAAATGCTATCACTATTTGCAAAATGATGTTTTTGTTTTTATGTTTTTTATAATACTGAATTAAAAACTACGTAACGTACAAATAAAAATGTGAAACTTACACAATATTAATCCTAAAAATATGAAAATGATATTTTTACAAACCTAATGATAAAAGAAAATTTATAGAAAAAGAAAATTATTTTTATAACTATTAAATTAATTATTATTAATTAAAAACTATTTTTAACTATTTAATATTAACCTAAAATACAAGAAAATATGAAATAAAGCTAGAAAAATAAAATTATGACTTGGAAAAATCTAAAATATCAAAAGAGAATTTTCAAAACTATTTTTGTATTTTTCTGAATATTTTTGAATTTTCTAGGAATTAAAAACTATTTAAAACTAATTAAATTACTTAAAATACAAATTTAACTAAGAAAATCTAGAAAATATTTTTTGACTTTTATATTTATCTTAACTTAATAAAAATGAAAATTATTTTTTGAAACTTTTCTTAATTTTTGTATTAAATGCTAATTAAAAATGCTTAAAAACCGAATTAAATCAAGAAAAATACTAAACAGACAGGAAAAATATGAAAAATTCAAGATAACTCTAAAATAATATAAGGAATCTAGGAAAAATAGAAAAACAAGTGCTTGTGTGGAGGAAAATGAAACTGATGTGCAAAGTGCTTATGAAATAAGCACTTGGATAAGCTAAAGGGACAAAACAAGCACCAAACTGATACACAAGCTACAATAAGCTAAAACTACCTAAATGCAACTAGAAACAACAAGCATGAACCACAGAATTGCAAATTACCAAGATTTGATGAGTTGAGCTAGAGGGCTAAAAACAGATTCTGGGGGCTCCTTATCAGCTAGAATATAAGCCACCAAATAAGCTAAGACTCAAGAACAAGAGTGGCAACCTAAACTAGACCTGGCTAAGACCTAGTAAACCAAAAAGGAGCCTTGGACAAGCTCTCTAGAGCTGGCTGCAAGGTCAGAAACCCTCGCTTGCACTCGGTTAACACGAGTCGATTGCACAGGCAAATGAGCCCCAATTGATAAGCCCATATGAAGCTTATAGAAAATTTGTAAAAATCTAGAAAAATGGTAATAAGGAATTAGACCAAGTGAAGATTTTAAAGCCACAATTTTCACTGAAATTGACTCAGAAATGAGTCCAATAAAAATCACCCTAGTTGGGCTCAAAACTGGATTTTGCAATATTGACTTTTTTAGCAGTTGAGAAAAGTTGACCAAAATGAAATTTGAAGCTAATATTTGGACTAACTATGATGTTAATGGATGAAATAACACTACTGCTAGCTTTATCTATGATATTTAAACACAAAATGAGCTTTTGGTTTTGCCAAATCTCAACAGATAAACAACTGAGACAGATAAAGGGTGAAATTGACTTTTGAGCAAATGCAGGCACAAGTTGATGACTGATATGAGTTCAATAGGACATAACAAGCTTAAACCAACATGACTTATCCACTGACTAAACCTATAAGACAGTTTAAACAATAAATCCAAACACCCTTTAGGTAACTGTTTTGCAAATGAATTTCAACCTACTGCTGATTTAGTTAATGTAGACACTCAAATTTAGTTTAACTAACCTAATAACAACTTAATAAATGGATTAAAACTAGTCTAAGCTACAAGGACAGATATAAGCATAATAAGTAAACCGGATAAAATTTAAACTCGGATAATCACTCACGTGTCTCCAAATAGTGTCAGCAGGCTAAACCAAATCCAAAACTAATCTAACCTAATCTATTTAAACCCATCCAGGTTGCTCGCATCACCCAAATATCATCATCATTTCCAAATGTACCCATTTTGACTTTCATTGACCAAGTAACAAAGTTGATTGAACTGATTCAGCAGGCTTACCAAAGACTATATAGAGCTTATTTAAGCTCAGTTGAATGAGAAAATAAGCTTTTTCAAGTTTGAATATGAGAATATGCAATGGAGTTTTGCAACAGTGAACTAGGAAACATGAAATGGTATTAAAACCTTGAATTACCACTTAAAACTGGATTGCAATTGTAAAACAACTTAGTTTAATACATAGAAACAAAGATTACAACATTATGACTAAAACTAAAACATTTATAAAAAAAACGACATTAAAGAAAATAAATAAAACTAGCTACCCTTTATTTCTTGATTCTCTTCTTTCTTTTATACCCAAACAGTCTTGCCACGTGTTTCTGAGCACATCCCACCTCTCTTCTGAGCCAATGGTTGAATAGATGTCATTTTGGCCATTTATCCAATTTTGGCAGGAAATCTATTTTTTTGACCTGTGTTGACTTTTAGACTGCAACTAGGGGGGGTGGCTAGGTATGATGATGAGGGGGGTTGGGGATAAGGGATAAGGTGTGAGGGGTGATGGGAGAGGAGTTGCAGGAGTTAGCAGTCAAGTGGGAAGAGGAAAACCATTTGGGAGGGAAAGGTGCTAGGGTTGACTGGATTTGACCAGGGGGTCCAAAAGGGTTTTGGCGGGGGTCAAAACAGTATGCGAGGATCAAAATAGTTTTGACAAGGGCTTGGTTTAATATTTAATGATAAGGACCAAATTTGTAACCGCCAAACTAGAGGGACCAATCTCGTAATTTTCCAAAGTTGTTTCAAGGACCAAAATTGATAAGTTTCAATAGTACAAGGACTATTGTTGACATTTTCAAACTTCTGTGGACCAAACTTGACATTTTATGAAAGTTCGTGGACCTTTTCTCGCCATTTAACAAAAGATTTATTCAAGGACCATTTTGACAAGTTAGAATAATTCAGGGACCTTGAATAACATTTTTCTTTATTTGGTTTTACCAGGACTATTTTGACAACTTTTGAAACTTGGGGACTAAAGCGCCAATTATGCAAACTTTATACATTTTCACCGATTTTGATATTTTGCATTTAAAACACATAAAACACTTATTTGTGATATTTTATCATTTTGATACATTTAAAGTGTTTTCGGATGTTTTTGCAGTTTAAATGGTACAAAAATGATGAGTATTTAGACACTCATCAATCCCATTACTAAGATATTGCTAGTCCCTAGCAATGTTTTAAGAAAATTAATGGATTTCATCTCTTTACCAAAAGCCATTACTCGAGTAGTCAAATGTTTCAGTTCAAGTAAGAACCTTGGTACACCGATAACCAAATGATTTTGAGCAAATCATCGACTTTCAACGGATTTGATTTGTCTTTACCGAAGCCGTTTGCTACGGACTAGCCAACTCTTAGATAAATTATCAATATTATCTTTGGTGAGTGATTACCAATTATGGTTTTTCAATCGCCTTTACCACAAGCCATAAACTTGCGGGCTAGCCAACTCTTCACTTTTAAGGATATGGTGAATGAATACCATACAATTTTGGGCAAATTGCAAGCCGTCAACGGATTTGAGATATCTTTACCAAGAGCCGTTTGCTCTGGATTAGCCAATCCTTATGTGGGTTAGACATGGTGGACTGATTACCATTTGTTGTGTTTAGTACATAGTACTTCCACTAGAAAAAATTTTAAAATTTGGCCATTTGGGGAAAAAGGGACTAAAGGGTACATTTATGATCAAATTCGCGATTTCCCCCACTTAGAAATGAATATTGTCCTCAATATTCAAAGTACCGCCGTTATGCGAAACTTAGAACGTAAAAGATAACATTACTAGCTAAGTGTGGAAACACAACAATTATTCTCTTTTAATATTTACAATTTTCATTCATTTTTAGATCTATATACAACATGTGGGCATCTCCCCACACTAGGGTGGTACACACGGTGAAAACCCATGTTTAACTCATGTTTTGATTACCGAGTCGCTAGCTTGACTCGACCCAATTAATTGGTTCATGGGAAAGTAAGTGGAAGAGACAATCTCCATCGGACTTTCATTCAAGATGTTTGGATAAACATTGAAGTGCGTGAAAGTTCCACACCGATGAGATACGAGACGCACCCGACTCACAAATGGTACATGGAAATGCAGGGGTCAAAGATAATGTCTTCATTCCCGAAGGAGTGAAGAACAGAGAAGCTACGGATAGGTGAAGAAGAGATAGAAAATCATGATAAACATCATGACTAACTCATCTTCATCCATGGAGGATCCATAATTTCGTGATTATGAATCTCATCATTTAAGCTTATGTGATCAAGACAAATCTCGGGTGTGTCATGATCAAATTGGGAGTTATCATACTCCGTGGAGATATGATATGAGTGAGTTCACCGGTGAACTCCTCGTGAAGAGAATCAATCACAAGATGTAAATCATGGATTCTTGTTCCATCAGACTCATCACTATCCTCAATCTAAGTATCAAAGAGTGGATTCTCGAAATTAAAGTGAATTCAGTCGAATTCAAATAGAGGATTAGTGAAAGTAGTTTTGAATGTTTCAGAACAAAGTGATTAGCATTCTCTATTGGACCGTTGGGATAAGAAGTGAGTGAACGATCATTATCAAGGAGACTTTCGCCTCCCGGATCGACTTTGAAATCGGAAGACTATCATTACTTTCCGATGAAAGTGGATTGATGTGAGTGAGTTCATCGATGAACTCCTCAAGATGATGATCGAGATCGATCGTGGGAGCGATGCCTCAACATACTCGATGTTTCCATGAGAAGTACAATCGTCGCTAACATCGGAGAAAGTTTCAAAATGATCTTTTGAACACTCAAGAGGGAAAGAGAATCACATATGATCGAAGTTCCTGTGACTCTCTCGGGATTGGGACAAGGTTCTCAACACTAGACTTTATGAATTCGTCCGATTCCTTTTCGTGAACAAGGTCAATATGCTCGTCCCCATGTTCGAGAGAGTGAGTGTGAACTTGGTGTGAAAGCGCTTGTTTGAGGATGAATCTCAACCGCCGGGATATCATCGATGAACTTGATGAATCAAGTGTATCCTCATCATCACCGTCATCGAGAATAAAATGAAATTGAGAGCTATATCCGGTCGCTTTTCTTTTGCAATTGATTCCTAATAGATTTTTCAAAAGCAATTTGGGATTTTATTTTAGCACCTTTCTTCACCTAGCAATTCTTCCATGGATTTCTCATGTGAATTTTGAATGACGGGACATTGTGGGAGTGGAGATTTGTCAAAACCGGAAGGTTGACATTGATAATCATCATGAGGACCCCACAATATACACAAGAAAACGGGAACATTATGAAATGTTTGTCTTACACAACTCCTCGGTTCTTTTCACCGACTCGTAAGCTCTAGAAAAGTGTCTTGTTGGGTTTCTTTGAGGAGTTTGAGTCATTTGGAACTGTGGAGGTTGGTCGTGATATGGATAGTCGTAATTGTTACAAGGAAATGGATTCCTGTTTGACAATCGAGTGAAATGGGGACCTCCACAGTTCTCAACAAGAAACTGCTGAGCTGGATTGGTGAATCATATGGATGTTGGTCATAACCAAAGTTCGAGCATCACCGAAAACTGCTCATAGACAAACGTGTTTCGGATTGACACTCAAATCCTTGGTGAGGACCTCCACAAAATTCACAGTGATTATGTTGGTTATATGAAGATAGGTCGGGTGTGGTGGGTAATTGAAAAGTTTGAGGGTCGTTAAATGAGTTCGGATTAGGATCATAATCAAATGAATTCCTCGAACCACAAAACAAACAACTCCGTTACGAATATCATTACCACACCGTACACACACGTACACCAAATGACATGGTGAACCAAAAGAGGCTCACCACAACCGACACAAGGAATAAACGATTCTATTTGAGAATTATGAGAAGGAATCGGTTTATTCAAAGAATCAACAAAACTAACATGGTGATCCGAATGACTATCGAGTCTCGAAGAACATTTTGAAAAATCCGGAGGTGGGACAAGTGGTGTGCTCGAGAGCTAGCAATTTCCACCACTTCCGTTATGGTCTCCGGTTCGGTTCTTGAGAAATGTGAAGATTAGGCAAGTCATTCTTGCTAGTCACCGTCTAAATTTCGCATGTTTGCTTTTAACCGTAAATCGTGAAAGTTTAGGATCAATTCTAGACGGCTTAGAGCAATTGAGGATTAGATCTTTGGATAACCGTGGGTTGGGCGTTTTAGCACTTCCATTATTAGAGGAAGTACTTGGTCTTTGTCACCCCGGTTTCTCTTTCCATTTCCTAGCGAAATTAATGGATCATCACGAACAACACGAATTCTTGACATTTGTGATAAAGCATCACGCTTTTCAACTTCGTCCTGAATTCGTTCTTGAGAGATTCCATGAGAATAGAAGAAGTTAGAATCAAATGGATAGAGGTAAAGGGATAAAGAATCAAAAAGGGTAAGAGGGCAAAGATGAATATTTTGGGTTTTGGATAAACATTTTGCAAAAGAAGATGTTTTGGATTTTGGATTTTATAAGAAAATATAAACATATAGATGGTATAAACAAAGAGTGAATATCCAAATCACTAATCGCTAAACGTAAGACTATTAGCATCGCTCCCGGCAACAAGCGCCTAAAATTTGATCTGCAAAACCGTCAAGTTTTCTCACGAAGTTAGCCACTTGAATGACCGATCGTAAGAAACTTAAAACAGTTTAAGCACAAATGCAATGAAGATCGGAGAGTATAGTGTTTCCCGTGTCTTTAAGTCCCAACGAGTGTGCGAGAATAGTCAAACGAATAGTGATCGAGAGATTTGAGCAAAAGAGGTTTGTGAATGATTATAACTACGACGAAAAAGCCAACAAATTACAGGGGCTTAAATGCAAATTAAAGAAAATTAAAAGATAAATTCTATTAAATAAATGCTATCACTATTTGCAAAATGATGTTTTGTTTTTATGTTTTTATAAAATGAATTAAAACTACGTAACGTATAAATAAAAATGTGAAACTTACACAATATTAATCCTAAAAATATGAAAATGATATTTTGCAAACCTAATGATAAAAGAAAATTTATAGAAAAGAAAATTATTTTATAACTATTAAATTAATTATTATTAATTAAAACTATTTTTAACTATTTAATATTAACCTAAAATACAAGAAAATATGAAATAAAGCTAGAAAAATAAAATTATGACTTGGAAAAATCTAAAATATAAAAGAGAATTTTCAAAACTATTTTTGTATTTTTCGAATATTTTGAATTTTCTAGGAATTAAAAACTATTTAAAACTAATTAAATTACTTAAAAATACAAATTTAACTAAGAAAATCTAGAAAAATATTTTTTGACTTTTATATTTATCTTAACTTAATAAAATGAAAAATTATTTTTTGAAACTTTTCTTAATTTTTGTATTAAATGCTAATTAAAAATGCTTAAAACCGAATTAAATCAAGAAAAATACTAAACAGACAGGAAAAATATGAAAATTCAAGATAACTCTAAAATAATATAAGGAATCTAGGAAAATAGAAAAACAAGTGCTTGTGTGGAGGAAAATGAAATCGATGTGCAAAGTGCTTATGAAATAAGCACTGGATAAGCTAAAGGGACAAAACAAGCACCAAACCGATACACAAGCTACAATAAGCTAAAACTACCTAAATGCAACTAGAAACAACAAGCATGAACCACGAATTGCAAATTACCAAGATTTGATGAGTTGAGCTAGAGGCTAAAAAGCAGTTAAGGGGCTCCTTATCGCCTAGAATATAAGCCACCAAATAAGCTAAGACTCAAGAACAAGAGTGGCAACCTAAACTAGACCTGGCTAAGACCTAGTAAACCAAAAGGAGCCTTGGACAAGCTCTCTAGAGCTGGTCAAGGTTCAGAAACCTGTCAAGAGACTCGCTTAACATCGAGTCAGTTGCAGAGGCAAATGAGCCCCAATTGATAAGCCCATATGAAGCTTATAGAAAATTTGTAAAATCTAGAAAAATGGTAATAAGGAATTAGACCAAGTGAAGATTTTAAAGCCACAATTTTCATCGAAATTGACTCGAAATGAGTCCAATAAAATCACCCTAGTTGGGCTCAAAACTGGATTTTGCAATATTGACTTTTTTAGCAGTTGAGAAAAGTTGACCAAAATGAAATTTGAAGCTAATATTTGGACTAACTATGATGTTAATGGATGAAATAACACTCTCGCTAGCTTTATCTATGATATTTAAACACAAAATGAGCTTTTGGTTTGCCAAATCTCAACAGATAAACAACTGAGACAGATAAAGGGTGAAATTGACTTTTGAGCAAATGCAGGCACAAGTTGATGACTGATATGAGTTCAATAGGACATAACAAGCTTAAACCAACATGACTTATCCACTGACTAAACCTATAAGACAGTTTAAACAATAAATCCAAACACCCTTTAGGCAACTGTTTTGCAAATGAATTTCAACCTACTGCTGATTTAGTTAATGTAGACACTCAAATTTAGTTTAACTAACCTAATAACAACTTAATAAATGGATTAAAACTAGTCTAAGCTACAAGGACAGATATAAGCATAATAAGTAAACTGGATAAAAATTTAAACTCAGATAATCACTCACAGGTCTCCAGCTAGTGTTGCAGGCTAAACCAAATCCAAAACTAATCTAACCTAATCTATTTAAACCCATCCAGTTGCTCTGCATCACCCAAATATCATCATCATTTCCAAATGTACCCATTTTGACTTTCATTGACCAAGTAACAAAGTTGATTGAACTGATTCAGCAGGCTTACCAAAGACTATATAGAGCTTATTTAAGCTCAGTTGAATGAGAAAATAAGCTTTTTCAAGTTTGAATATGAGAATATGCAATGGAGTTTTGCAACAGTGAACTAGGAAACATGAAATGGTATTAAAACCTTGAATTACCACTTAAAACTGGATTGCAATTGTAAAACAACTTAGTTTAATACATAGAAACAAAGATTACAACATTATGACTAAAACTAAAACATTTATAAAAAAAAAACGACATTAAAGAAAATAAATAAAACTAGCTACCCTTTATTTCTTGATTCTCTTCTTTCTTTTATACCCAAACAGTCTTGCCACGTGTTTCTGAGCACATCCCACCTCTCTTCTGAGCCAATGGTTGAATAGATGTCATTTTGGCCATTTATCCAATTTTGGCAGGAAATCTATTTTTTTGACCTGTGTTGACTTTTAGACTGCAACTAGGGGGGGTATCTAGGTATGATGATGAGGGGGGTTGGGGATAAGGGATAAGGTGTGAGGGGTGATGGGAGAGGAGTTGCAGGAGTTAGCAGTCAAGTGGGAAGAGGAAAACCATTTGGGAGGGAAAGGTGCTAGGGTTGACTGGATTTGACCAGGGGGTCCAAAAAGGGTTTTGGCAGGGGGGTCAAAACAGGTATTGGCAGGGGATCAAAATAGTTTTGACAAGGGCTTGGTTTAATATTTAATGATAAGGACCAAATTTGTAAATCTGCCAAACTAGAGGACCAATCTGTAATTTTCCAAAGTTGTTTCAAGGGACCAAAATTGATAAGTTTCAATAGTACAAGGACTATTGTTGACATTTTCAAACTTCCAGGACCAAACTTGACATTTTATGAAAGTTCGGGGACCTTTTTCGCCATTTAACAAAAGATTTATTCAAGGACCATTTTTGACAAGTTAGAATAATTCAGGACCTTGAATAACATTTTCTTTATTTGGTTTTACCAGGACTATTTTTGACAACTTTTGAAACTTGGGGACTAAAGCGCCAATTATGCAAACTTTATACGTTTTCACCGATTTTGATATTTTGCATTTAAAACACATAAAACACTTATTTGTGATATTTTTATCATTTTGATACATTTCTGAGTGTTTTCAGATGTTTTTGCAGTTTAAATGGTACAAAAATGATGAGTATTTAGACACTCATCATTCACCTGAATATTGGACTGAGATTGGAGATGTCTAACTCACTGGTCCAGAGATCATACATGAGACAACCGAGAAAATTATTTAGATTCAGAACAGGCTGCAAGCTACAAGAGATCATCAGAAGAGCTACGCAAACATGAGGCGTAAACCATTAAAAATCCAAGTCGGAGACATGGTAATATTGAAGATCTCTCCTTGGAAAGGCGTGATACAGTTTAGGAAACGAGGGAAACTGAACCGAAGGTATATTGGACCATTCAAGATTTTTGCGAGAGTCGGTCCAGTGGCTTACCGACTCGAGCTTCCTGCAGAGCTCAATAGTGTCCACAACACATTTCACATTTTCAACATGATGAAGTGTTTATCGCATGAATCACTCGTCATTCTGTTGGAAGAGATTTAGCTCGACGACAAGCTGAACTTCATTGAAGAAACAGTAGAAATCATGGACAGAGATGTTAAACGGTTGAAAGAAAGTTGGATTCTGATCGTCAAGGTTCGTTGGAATTCTCAAAAAGGTCTCAAGTTCACTTGGGAACGAGAAGACAAAATCCGCCGTAAATACCAACACCTCTTCTCCGACACCACTCCGGCAGACAACACAAACTGAATTCTGTGACAAAATTCCTTTAACGGGGGTAGACTGTAGCAACTCGTATTTTCCAGGTCATTACTAGCCTTTAAACTCAAAACTATTCATTTTGAACGTTTATATATTTACTTTTACGTATAACTGTTAGGTTAAATCGCGTAAACCGAAAACGACATTTAACGTAAATCTGAATTTTTCCAAGTCAATGTTAGGATATTAACTTGAAAATATCATTTCTAACATTTACATGTTTGATTTAAACTAAAATCGGGAGGTTATCCCGGTTATTGCAAAAAGCGTCTTTGAATGTATACCGGCTTTAGACTAAGGCTAGTCCACAGCTTTAGACTAAGTCTAGTCCACACATAACTTTTTGTTTTATGTCACGTGCATTCTTTTTACAAATTTCACTTATAACGCGTACATTTCTCATTTTAACTCATGCATGCATTCACCACTTTTACACATTATACCATAATACATCAAATAACAAACAACCCCCCCCATGTACCCATGACCGGACCTCATCAAACAAACCCACATGGTGTTTTTATTTTGATGTGTAACTACTTACACATTTGTTTTATTAATATTTTGGCTACATGCTTAGTATATCCCATATAAACGTCAACAATATTTGTCATTAGCCTAAATTGAACACACCAAATGAGTACCATGCCATTTAGTCTTAACCGCATTACTTCCTTACTACACTATAAAAGAAACTAACTAGTTCATTCATTTCTTCACTTGCAAAATCAAAACATCTCTCTTTTTTGCTCTCCAAACCCACAACCACACACACATACATATTTCTTCAAGTATTACAAGAGTTTTGCAAGATATTTGGGTAATAAGTCTAGTAGTTGGTGTTTTGGTTTGAATATTTGGGATTGTGTGTATATAGTTTGGGTTATATCGGTTCTTTTATTTCACTCTACATCATCACAACTAAGCATTATTTACCTACTCATTTCATTTTTACATATATCATTTCTACATCTATTTACATCATTTATGCTTGTTTGTGTTTAAAATATTATTTTATAAAGAAAAAGTGTAAAAAATATTACGTTATGTTCTTAATCTTGATTTGTCACTTAAAAATGGTTTGATGTTAAAATATATGTTTCAACACTTATTTTTAATGTTATGTGTTTGTATTATTCAAAGGTTGAGAACCATTGAAGTGATATATATATATTTAATTGGAAAAATATAGTGTTAAACGAGTAATATATATTTGCTGATCGGGTATTTTATGAGCTATATTCGAGCATCTTAGATTTGGATTTAGGAAATTTGAACAGTGGAAATAGGTAGTAGACATGAGAAGCTAAACGTGGCCGCTTAAATCACTAAAAATGGACTTATAACGAAGAAGTTACGGCCTTTTAAAATGGACAAAAGTCATTTTCTGAAAAACTGCACATTTTCTAAGTGTCAAAATTGCGCTTACCTAGTTGTTTCAAGGCCATTTTTAAGCACTTTAGAGTCTGAATTGGGAAACATGTCTAGGGTAACTTTAGTTAGTCCTTGCGGAGTACTTCCAGAAATTCTAGATTCGTGTCAAACGGTTAAGTAACGAATGAGATACGACATCGTGAAGTTTGGTAAAAGTCATATTTGTAAAAAGTGTGAAACTTATATTTTGAAAACAAGTTGACTGCACTACTTTGAATCGATTTTTAAGTGCCTTAAGGTCCAATTCATGGAAAATGGTATATAGATGTTAGATAGACCTCATGGGATACTAACTGTTCGAGTTGGAATTAGGCGAAAAGTGTAGAGAATGAGCAAGATGCGACCATCTAAAAATGGACAAAAACCATTGTAAAAAATGTTAAAAACTTAAATTTTATTGTTGAACTTTTGCGTAATTCACATTTGGGCTAGTATAACTTAAATACAAACATGTACGGGTGATGTAAAGTTTATAAAAACGCATCTGCATTATTGCACTTCATTTTCATATGCCTAAAACGCCTCCTATTAAATTAGGTCGCGTTTAGGACTGTGCACTCTCGATACTTGTGATTATTTTCCCAGTTGTACTACTTCACTTGAGGTAACTTTCATAGCCCCACTTTTTACATGTTTATACTATTTTGAATAATTCGAGGTGAGAATACTATGCTTGGTTTTACATACGGACACAAGTGCATAAACAATTTACTTATTTCCTAAGTTACCACATTAGACGCTGAGTCCTCACATGTCATGAATTGATAGTTACGTGTGAGCGCGAGTGTTGTGAATAGATCTATTGGGTTGACACCCCCGTCCGGTTTGGTCGTGCCAACTTTACCGGAGGTACCGGTCAAACGGATGCATATCATTTGAGGGCATACTAGGTGTTTGGCTAGACACCTACCGAGGCACTCATTTATATGTGCATTTATGCATATAGATTACGTTAAGGCTTCGGGGTCATGAGCTTAGGGCAATAGTATCTCTTTTTCATATGAAGACGGTCATACACTGAAACCTTGTGGTCCGCACTTGAAAATTTCAATTACTTAAACCTATGAACTCACCAACTGGGTAGGCATTGGAGCATCATGCATAGAGTCTCATCTCACGGACATTTCATCATGAAGATTTTCCTAATAATGTCATAACATTCGATGTGAACTTTGAACTACTTTTTATTTGGGACTTGTACTTTTTTACTTAATCGAATGTAACTTATCTTTCTGCTTTGAACGTCATGCCCCCGGTTACCTTTTGGCTGCGATATTTTAAGGGGTGTAACACCATGTATGGTGTACTTTTCACAAAATCAACTTCCAAGGAAAATGGGCATTGAGGTCCTATGAAGTCTCTATTAAGTTGGGGGGGTGAGGGGATATCATGATTGTATCATATCCTTAGTTATCTAATGGGGTTCTTCCTCCTCACTGTCATAATAACTATGCTCCTTGACGTCATAAATTGATCTAGTGTAACCCTCATCAACCGCTATCTTAGATTTCTTGCAATCTATTATTGCACTTGCGGCGGCTAAAAATCCTCTACCAACAAGCAATGGGCACTTAGGGTCTCTTAAAACATCTAGGACATGAAAATCCACCCAATAGTCAATCTCCCTATGTGTACCACTAGATCCTTTAATACCCCTACCGAATAAGTCAAACTTTCATCCGCCAATCCTGTAACCATTTATGTTTCTTCTAATCTTCTAAGTTGAGATTTTTATAAAGAGATAATGAAATTATGTTAATGCATGATCATAGATCGGCTAAGGTGTCAAAAGGTTCTGAGTTTCCAATACTATAAAGTAAAACAAATAATCTTGGATCCTCTAACTTTTTGGGTAATTTATTTTGAACAAACGCGGTTCCATTCTTTCCTAACTTAACACCTTCCACATATTTATACAAAAGGGCGTTATAATAAGGAGTATGAGTCAAAATATCAAGAACCAGATGTTCGAGGTAAAAGATCTTGGAATTCTTCATTAAAAGTTGATTTGGGTTCTTGGTTACCGACACTTCACTTGGTAAAAAATTTGTGTGTTTTTGGTCTTTTGAAAAAGTTTGAGCTTGTTTGAAACAAGTTTTAATTATATTGACCGAATGAAAACAATTTGAAGAGCATGGAGATGCACCTTCCTTTTGAGAACAAGAACTAGCAATTGAAACCAATGAAATGGAATTAACACTTAGTTTTGGGTTCTTGACGGTATCAATTGGTAGTGCACCAATCATTCGATCATTGAGAACCTTCAAAAGATTATCAATTTTATTTGTTATCTCGCCTTGTTGTTGTCTTAAATCGACTTTAAACTTAGAAAAATGAGCTTCTTGAGTTGATATAAAATTGGACACAAATCCTTCAAGATTGTTGAAATTCTTGGGAGATTGAGGATTATTGTTGAAGGCACGGTTCAAGGATGAACTCGTTTGTTTGAAAACGATTAGGTGAGTTTGAAAAGTTATTTTGAGATGAATTTAGATTTTCTCTCCACCTAAAGTTCGTGTGATTCCTCTAAGAGGGATTATATGAATCACCATAAGTATTTTGCTCGGGTTTGAAAGTGAACCACTTACCTCTTGCTTCATCGGTAAGCAAGAACACATAATCCACAAAAGCTTGTTCGGGATTTTCTATGCAATCACGAGTGTCATGAGGACAAATACATAATTCAAATGAAGAAGTGATTTTGTTCACTTGATGTGAAGGTTTAGGAGCTTCATAGGAAATCATCAAGAAATTCACTTGATCTTCTAGTTCAACGAGCCTATGATCGGAAATGCTAGAGACATTAGAAGGCAAGGATATTGCCTTGATCATTTTGATTTTAAGTTCACGAGGGTCATTCCAACTTTTGTTGTCATAGAGAGCAAGTGATAAGGTTTTAAAAGGTACCATTTTGAGGGGTCGTTTAAGTCCTTATTTGATCACTTTTGTATCCGTTATTGCTTAATATCGTTCCTTTTCACTTTTTAGGTCTCGTGAAGGCAAAATGCTGGAATGGCACTTATTTGGACGAAATGTCGCGAATATATGAAGAAAATGGCCAAAGTCGAAATCGAGACACTCACGATTCTTTGAATGTAGAAGGCGACGCGTCAAAAGCTATTTGCGATGCCGTCCCGCATTATTGTGACGGACGTAACCCAAAACTCGTATTTTCAAGAGACGGCGTCTAGTGGTGAAAGAGTAGCCGTCGCTACTCGGACGGCCTAGATGCAATCCGCACGACGTCCGAAAGTCGAAGAGGACGGCGTCACGGACATAAGGTGACGCCGTCGCAAAGTTAACGTGGCCAAGACGAAACCCTAATGGCGGCGATACGACGGCGTCACTAAACATAAGGTGGCGCCGTCGCAATTGTAATCTTATATATAGAATCCGAATTTTTCGGTCTTTGTGTGGAGAGTCTTTGGAGTAAAACCTAAAACCGAACCTAAGGTGTCTTGTACAAGATTTTAGGGTTTTAACCCTATCTTACACCAAGATAAGTCTTTGCTTCATTAATTCAATTATGTCTTTGATTATTTGTGTGTATGCTTGCATGTTCTCCATGTCCGCTAATTTATTTGTGTGTTTGCTTAGGAAGTATGAAACTTAATTATTGAATATTGATTGGTTGTTTCTTATCTTAGTTGTTTTATGATCTAGTAATGCGATAGGTCATTCGTTGTGTACTTAATGCTTGATTCATCTTTGTGAACCTTAGAGTATAATTACCGAGTGATTGTAGGCTAAACCATCCGAAGAGCGCCTTAGAGTAGGAGTCTATAATCTCTAGTGGGTTTGTAGACAAGACCCTTTGGTAAGTTCAAAGAGTTAGGAGAAACGCATACCCTACAACTTTAGAAACACAACGCAACTAGGACTAAGACGTGACACTCAACCATCAATAGGAGATAATTAAGGAGTAATACAAACTAAGTAAACACATCTTTAAACTATCATACGAGCACACATTAATTAGACATAGACTCCCACAACCTTAGTTTAGATAATTAGATAATAGTAGAGTAATCGGTAGAAATACCAACCCCCAAATCCAATACCGAAATTGCACCTTTCCATTTTCATAAAATATAAAAGATAAAAATAATCTTCCTCAACCTTAACCTTAGCGTAGTAACTCCTTACTAGCATTCCTATTCCCTAGAGAACGATATCAATACCGTGGCTTACCTAATTACTACACTACAACGATTAGGTTCACCGCCTAGGTGTTATAAAACTTGCTCAAGAAAAGGAAGTTCCTTTGACCCCGAACGACGCGTGTAGCGTTATCAAGTTTTTGGCGCATTGCGGGAATAGAATAGCTAGTTAGTAGTCCACCTCGTTTAGGTTTCTTTGCTTGATTCCTATCAAGTAAACTTTTTCTCATTTTAGATTTCTCTTAGTCTATCCCCTTCTTCGTGACCTTTGTTCGTAACCCCATCACTTTTCATCATGGAAGGTGATAACCCACTACCATTCATCAACATACCACCAAATGACCCGCCAAGAGCCCGTACTCTTGGTGAATACTCGAGACCAAGCCACCTAGGCTATAGGAACACCATTGAGCTTCCCGACCAAGCCCAAACTACGGCCTGCGATCCGACACCATCCGGTTGGTGCAAAACGGATGTGCATTCCATGGACTTCGTTCAAGATCCAAATCAACATCCGAGGATTTCCTCAAAATCGCCGATTCCATCGACCTTGATGCTACTACTCGGGAGACCACGCTGCGTCTCTTCCAATTCTCTCTACGGGACCAAGCTAGTAATTGGCTTGAGCGACTTCCACGGCTCCATCTCAAGTTGGGATGATCTTACCTCTCGCTTCCTTGCTCAATTTTTCCCACCGGGAGAACCACTAAGCTTAGGAATGACATCTTGATGTTCCAACAACGTCAAGGTGAATCTCTCTGAAGCATGGACCCGATTCAAGGACTTACTTCATAAAGTCCCTCATCACGGCATTGATCTTTGGCTCCAAGTCCAAATCTTTTATGATCATGTCAACTTTCCCACTAAGCGATCCATTGACCAAGCGGCGGTGGAAAACTTAGTGATCTCACCGCAGAAGAATCATGGGAAATAATAGAGGACCTCGCCTCTATGACAACGAAGTTGGGATGACCCCGTGAGCCCCAAAACCGTCAAGGCAATCTCATTGCCTCCTCCCGACCGTAGGATGATCGAACTTGAAGATCAAGTTAAATTCCTCATGAGCTCCTACAAAATCCTAAGTCCTCACGACAAGTGAATCAAATCACTCTACCTTGTGAATTATGCGGTGGTCCCCATGACACTCGTGATTGCACAAGACTCTCCGAACAAGCTTTTGCGGACTACGCCTCCATACGTACCGACGGAGCGGGAGAGAAGTGGTACACTTTCAAACCCGAACAAAACAACTTAGGAAACTCATACAACCCCTCATGGAGAAATCACCCTAATCTTAAGTGGAACCAAAACTCAAGCACACCCCAAAGCTCATCTAGTTCGCCTAATAGGTTCAATTCTTCTAATACCGGGAACCCTACTAATCTTGAGGCAATTGCATCTAGATTTTTGTCATCTCAAGAAACTCGATTGAATAAGCTTGAAGCCGATTTTAAGCAAAAACAAAGCGAGATGACAACCAAGCTTGATGCCCTCTTAAAAGCCTTCAATGAGCGGGAAGTTGGAGCACTCCCAAGTGATACCATAAAGAACCCAAAGTGAATTCGATTGCATCGACTTCATGTTCTCGTTCACCATGGGAGAATGCACATCCATGCCCTCTCACCAACGATTCACTCGGTAAATGCTATCAAAAGGGTTCCAAGCCATCCAAGAGATACCAAGGCCCGGCACCTTTGGTAAAGCCTACTCTTGAGAAACCCGTCGACCAAGAATCCAAACCTAGTTTAGAGGAGGAGTACAAGGAACTCCATCAAGAAAAACCGATTCTTGAAGTCTTAGCTCATGCACCTTATTATAATGCTTTAAAAGAAAATATGAGTTAGAACTTAGGCTTGGAAAACATGGGTCCGCCTTTGTGCGAAACAACTTACCTAAGAAGTTAGACGATCCCGGCTATTCACTCTTCCGTGTAGACTTGGAACTTCCAAGCCACTCGATGCTCTAGCCGATTTAGGATCATGCATCAATCTCGTTCCCGTTGTCCCTTCATGAAGCCTCAACCTAGTTAAAATTGAACCAACGGAAACTATCTTAGGTCTAGCGGACGGTAGTATAGCACGTCCGGTAGGAATAATAAAGGACATGGTAGTACATGTAGGAGAATTGACTCTTTTGGCCGACTTTCATGTACTAGACATGAATAAGGACCCGACATGCCCATTACTAGTTGGAAGAGGATTTTAGCTACCGCTAGTGCCATCATCAATTGTAAGATGTCCAAAATAGTGGTAGGAGAGGGAGTGCTAGATCCGTTTACGATGTTAAAAGCATACATACTATAAGGATGAGGAAATCCCACAAGAGATAGGATTGGATAGAGAGCCTTCTCGATATGGACCTTGGATTGATAAGAACATCATAGGCCCCAAAGACCTTTTTACCTAGATAAGGCCTTTGCTAGTGCAAAGAACTTTCCAAGAACAAGAAATGGCTAGGGACATAGAAGTGAACCCGTTCGAGGACGCCTTAGTATTTAGGAAGATGACCGAGTTCTTAGGGAGCTTGCCCGTTAACCTTGTCATGAATAAGTGGATAGTTGAGAATCCGAACACATGTGGAATTGGAATAGACCGCCTAGTGATGGTAATGGAAGGTGGCACATTAGGATACAAATCTATGATCCCGATGGTGAGATGTTTGAAAAGGCATATTTAACCGAACGTACTACTAGGAACTTGAATGATAAGTTTGATCCTTACGACATTGTTGAGGATAGACTTACGATATCGATGCGTAGGAGCACGACTATGAGTCTAGCTACAAGACTCTTAATAAAGAAAAGCGCTTAGTGGAGGCAACCCATGCTTAATTGTTTGCTTGTTAGTGTCATATATCTTTTATTAATTGTTTATCCTCATGTTTAAATTTGTAAAATGCTTTATTTTGTTTTTAACCTCGCCTTAATTGCATATAAAGGTATTTTACATAAGGGATAAGTGTAGGAGGATTACACACGTTTTCAAAAGAAACGTAAACATGAGAATAACAATTAACTAAAAGATATTTATGTTTGTTTGTTCGAGTCAAATGCTTGTATCGAGTCATAATGGATGTTTTGCGAAATTTTTCCGATTCTAAAGATGTAAATTTTCCGAATTTTCTCCGAAAATCGCACCGCTTTTTGTCGGGATAACCGACGGCGTCAGATTGCAACTGACGTCGCCGAAGGAGTAAAACATCGATTACTTTTTCTCGTTTTCGAGCTACTTATAAATTTTGGAATTTTCCGGTCTTAATTTTCTTAGAAATTCAGAAACATCCATTCCACAAGCATTATATCCTAGTTTAAATCGAGTCTTATATATATTATTACCACGATTTTACGCGAAGGTTTCGTTTGTTTTCTTCAAGTGTGCGAGTTTAGTTTGTCAAGAAGAAGTTACATAAGATTGGAAGGAGCTTTTCACGCAATAATTCTTCTTGAAAAGAATTTAACCACCACTTTACACGGATCCTACCGAGCTAATCGGGGAGTATTAGTTTCTTCGCTTTTAATTACCTTCTTTATCATATCTTTGATACTTTCGGGAACATTGGGGACAATGTTCGGTTTAAGTGTAGGAGGGAAAATAAAACGGAACTTTGAAACTATGCTTATCCTTGACTATTTGCTTTGTCTAAATTGCATTTGTGTAATAAACCATGAGAAAATGTCGGTTAGGGTAATTTTGGCACCAAATTAAAATTTTTTTCATGACATATAGGAGTGGGCCATTAGTCTTAACAAAAGCGTCTCACGGATAGGAAGTTGCATGACTAGCACAAAAACCCTTACCACCCAAATTCCACCCAAAATGTGAGGATCGCCCTTAGATTAGTAGGAATAAAAGCATTCATCTTTAATGCTTAGAGTGTGAACCGGTAGTATATTAGATTCTAGAACTTGTTTTGTGATGCATTCGAGATCGCAAGTGAGGCTACACTTGTGTAGTTAGGATTAACTAAATGATAAGAGGAATTAGGATAACCCTGTTTGATACCGTAATATAATTACTTCTTCCACATCGGTTGAGTAATTCCCCACACCCTTTGCGTTGTACTCATTTTAGTACACGATACCCTAGTTAACCCTCGAGCCTATCCTTTTCGCGGTTCTCGTGATATTTCGGTTTTCCGAATATCAATGAAGAGCATTGTTTACACCCCACCCCAAATATACACCCAAATCGCCTTAGCCTACCCCTTATGCACTCACTTTTAGTGCAATTGTTTGTTATCACCCTAAACCCTTAGTTCAATTATCTAGTTGCTTGCATAAGTTGCTAAGTCGAGTCATATCCTTTGTATACTGATTTTGGGACGATTGGGATTCATGGGAAAAGTTAAAGTTTATGAAATGACGGAAGGAACATTAAATTCAAATTCCCTTTGTTTGTGTAATAATGTACCCCAAGTGTTTTGATCTTTTCAAATCGGGTCAAATTAGTGTTAGAGTAATAAAACACAAGTGTAGGGATGTGCCTATAAATCCCTAGTATTTTGATGTTATCGTAGAGGATGGTAGAGTAAAAGTGTATGGAAAAAAAAAAAAAAAAAAAAAAAAAAAACATACGGCTACCATCCTACATCTATCCTTTAAATTTATGTTTATTTATTTCAGTTATCTAGAGTTTAGAGTGTCGAGTCTTGGCTTAGCAACGCCATTCTTCATATGCATTTAACATAAAGATTTTGACTTACCACCACTAAATAGCCTATCCCACCAAACCCTTTGTTTCCCTACCGTAAGCCTAACATTACAACCCTTTAAAGACCTCTTTGATAGTCTTTCCTAGGTGCTTACGCCAAAGCGATGGAGGTTTGATCTATTCTCAAGCCTATGGTAATCTATGTACTAGGACCGGTTAATGAGTGTTTATCTTCCATTTCCTATATTGTTATATTTCATTTATACACCGAGAGAGATGTGAGTATCCAAACACCCCATGTGAGGTGCTAGTATGTAATTCCGTGCTTGTTATGACTTTTATGGGCTTATATGTGTTGTGGACCGTTTTGAATTAATGCCGAATGACCCCAACTTATAAATTAATTGGCTAAAAGCACATTTGCTTGAGGACAAGCAAATAACAAGTGTAGGGATATTTGATAAGGTTTTAAAAGGTACCATTTTGAGGGTCGTTTAAGTCCTTATTTGATCACTTTTGTATCCGTTATTGCTTAATATCGTTCCTTTTCACTTTTAGGTCTCGTGAAGGCAAAATCTTTGGAATGGCACTTATTTGGACGAAATGGCGAATATATGAAGAAAATGGCCAAAGTCGAAATCGAGACACTCACGATTCTTTGAATGTAGAAAGCGGCGGCGTCGGGTGCTATTTGCGCCGTCCTGAATTATTGTGACGGACGAACCCAAAACTCGTATTTTCAAGAGACGGCGTCTAGTGGTGAAAGAGTAGGTCGTCGCTACTCGGGGCGGCCTAGATGCAATCCGACGACGCCGAAGTCAAGAGGACGGCGTCACGGACATAAGGTGACGCCGTCGCAGTTAACGTGGCCAAGACGAAACCCTAATGGCGGCGATACGACGGCGTCACTAAACATAAGGTGGCGCCGCAATTGTAATCTTATATATAGAATCCGAATTTTTCGGTCTTTGTGTGGAGAGTCTTTGGAGTAAAACCTAAAACCGAACCTAAGGTGTCTTATACAAGATTTTAGGGTTTTAACCCTATCTTACACCAAGATAAGTCTTTGCTTCATTAATTCAATTATGTCTTTGATTATTTGTGTGTATGCTTGCATGTTCTCCATGTCCGGCTAATTTATTTGTGTGTTTGCTTAGGAAGTATGAAACTTAATTATTGAATATTGATTGGTTGTTTCTTATCTTAGTTGTTTTATGATCTAGTAATGCGATAGGTCATTCGTTGTGTACTTAATGCTTGATTCATCTTTGTGAACCTTAGAGTATAATTACCTGAGTGATTGTAGGCTAAACCATCCGAAGAGCGCCTTAGAGTAGGAGTCTATAATCTCTAGTGGGTTTGTAGACAAGACCCTTTGGTAAGTTCAAAGAGTTAGGGAGAAACGCATACCCTACAACTTTAGAAACACAACGCAACTAGGACTAAGACGTGACACTCAACCATCAATAGGAGATAATTAAGGAGTAATACAAACTAAGTAAACACATCTTTAAACTATCATACGAGCACACATTAATTAGACATAGACTCCCACAACCTTAGTTTAGATAATTAGATAATAGTAGAGTAATCGGTGAAATACCAACCCCCAAATCCAATACCCAAATTGCATACCTTTCCATTTTCATAAAATATAAAAAGATAAAAATAATCTTCCTCAACCTTAACCTTAGCGTAGTAACTCCTTACTAGCATTCCTATTCCCCTAGAGAACGATATCAATACCCGTGGCTTACCCTAATTACTACACTACAACGATTAGGTTCACTGCCTAGGGTGTTATAAAACTTGCTCGAAGAAAAGGAAGTTCCTTTGACCCCGAACGACGCGTGTAGCGTTATCAGCAAGGTCCTCTATAATGTCCCACGAGTCTTCTGCATTTTTGTCACGAAGCTTACCATCGGCCGCATGGTCAATGGCGTACTTTATGGATTAGTTGACATGATCATATAAAAATTGGACTTGGATCCAAAGATCAATGCCATGATGAGGGACGTTTTGGAGTAAATCCTTGAAACGAGTCCACGTATTGCAAAGAGTTTCACCTTGATGTTATTGGAACATCAAAATGGCATTCCTTAGCTTGGTAGCTCTTCCTAGGGGAGGATTGTTGGGACATAAAGTCAAAGTGCTGCTGAAAGTCAAAGTACTGCTTAATGAAGAAAGTCAAAGTACTGCTTATTCATCAAAGTACTGCATGGATAAAGGACTGCTATGCAAATCGTTAAGGATTATTATTATGTAATTATAGAATGTTCTTAGTATAGATTACTTGCCGTACAAGGATTAGAGTTGTAAACCAACTAGGGTTATCCTTATGCCTATAAAAGGACCCCTAGATTGGCATTAGAGATATATGTTTTAGAGTTTAAGAGTACGAATTCATACGTAGTATTAGAGTTATTAGAGTTGTTAGAGAATCTGTATAACAAGGAGGTTCTAAGTATTAATAAAATCGTTGAAATTAAAGTTAATTCTTCTTAGCTTTATTGAAGTAAATTCCGCATACTTAATAGAGTTAATTCAGTGTTTCATTGTTAGTAACTTAGGATTTATCCGAGGTTGCTAAGCCCTTAGAAGCTACATAAGTTAGTTTGGTTAGAGTATATCGATCCAACAAGTGGTATCAGGGCTTGTGTGGAAACTCTGATTAAGAAGAAACCCTTAAAAACTGATTTAACAAACCCTAAAGATGTCGACTGAAGCTGCACCACCCTCATCCATCACCTCACTCAGAATTCCTATCATCAAGAAGGGAGAGTATGATCTTTGGAGCATGAAGATGAGGCAGTATATTGCTATTATAAACCGTGCATTATGGAATGTAATTGTCAATGGTAATGAAGTTGTTGCAGAACCTGTAGAAATTCCTGGACAACCTAAACCACCTAAGGCCGTCTTACCAGCAGCTACAATAAGAAATCAAGAAAAGGCTCTCAACATACTGTTGTCTGTTATTCCTGATGGTCATCTACTCAAGTTCCATGATGCTAAGGATGCAAAGCAACTATGGGCTGCTCTCAAGACAAGATTTGTGGGTAATGATGCTTCCAAGAAGATGCACAGAAATCTGTTGAAGCAACAGTTTGAAACATTCACTGTTGGTGAAAGAGAAGGTCAGGTCTTGATGCTGCCTATGACAGATTCCAAAATCTTCTCGGTATGCTGGAGTTATACAAAGCGAGGTATCTGTTGAAGATGCAAATCTGAAGTTCTTAAGAAGTTTGCCATCTACATGGCATGTGATTGCTACTATGATCAGAGGACAACCTGGTTTGGATGTTATGGACTTTGATGATCTCTACAACCATTTGAAGGTGTATGAGCATGAGATGAATGGCCAAACTAATTCAAAATCTCACAATATTGCTTTTTTGTCTTCTGAAAAGAGAGGCAGTACTTCCACTAAAAGTATTGCTTCTCCTACTCAAAGTACTGTTGCCTATTCTACCCCCACCTCATCACCAATAAACACCATTCATTCTGATGAAGTCGTATGCTCATTCTTTGCTCAGCAAGCCACTTTACCTGTTACTTATGAAGAAGATTTGTCACAAATTGAAAAGGATGCTCTTGAAGAAATTGATATAAGGTGGCAAGTTGCTATGATCACTGCTAGGATCAAGAAGTTCATGAAGAAAACAGGAAGAGGCATTGACTTCAAGCCTAAGCAGGGTATAATGTTTGACAAGACCAAGATTGAATGCTTTAATTCTCAAAGAACTGGACACTTTGCAAGAGAGTGCAAATTTGCTAAATATCAGGCATACTGAATGACCGAGAAACCCAAGCTTGAACTAAAGGAAATCCTATTCTCGAAACAAAAGCTTTGGTTGCTCAAGAAAATCTATCGAGGTTGACTAGAGTCTTGAATTTGATGATAAACCAAGACCTCACCGTATGGTCGTAGTGGAAGAGTTTGATTGGAGCACGCTTTTGATAAGGAACCGAGGATCTGCGCTTTAGGAACAAGAGATGGCCTAGGAAGCTTTGATTGGAGCATGGAATGTGAAGAGGAACACGCTACGCTTTCTATGGTCGCTACTTCACCAAGTTCACCCCTATCTCCGAGGTATGCTCTAAGTGTCATGATTTTTATCAAAAGTGCTTAATGATTATGTAACTGAAAGAGATAATTATAGAAGGGCTAGGTCTGAGGTAGCTGGTTATCAAATTACTTTAGAGTCTATGGAAGCCAAAATAATAACACATGAAAATAATGAAATGGCTTGGGCAGAAAAGTATGAACAACAGGATTATCAGTTAAACTTAAGTTAATGGAAGTTAGGATGTAAGATTTCTGAAATTGAGAAGCTTACTAAGAAAGGGATGAATTGTTAGAAAAATTTGCTGCTTGGGGATCTGGCCTTTCACATGTTAGTTTTGTTGAAAAACAGAAAAGAGCACACATTAAAACTGGCGTAGGTTTTGGTATGGACTTTAGTAGCATAGAAGAGAACCCACTTAGTGATCAGGAACAACTTGATTCTGAGGATATAACAACTAGTGATGATGAACTCATTAATTATGTAGATAACACATCTAGTAATGAGGAATCTATTAGTCAAACACCTCCTGAATTTAAGAAAGACAAGGGTTATCATGCAGTCCCTCCACCAACTGGTAGCTTTCAACCACTTAGGACAGATGTATCTTGTTTTGGAGTAGACAACCTAGAGTTTAGGAAGAAGCTTACTGGTAAATCTAGTTCTGAAACCCTAAAAGAAACAGTGGAAAAACCTAAGGTTGATAATGTTAAGAGTCAAGCAGTACCTTCAACTCAAAGTACTGCTATACCTTCAGCAGTACCTTCAAGAAAATCTTTTCAAAATCCTGCTAAACCTTTTTGGGATAAGTTTGGTCAAAATAATTTTCATAATTCACCAAAAATTCAGGTTAGGTTTGGTCATAGAACTCAAGGAAGAAATTTTGGGAGTATGGGTCAAAAATTGTGTTTTGTTTGTTATAGTCCTGATCATCTGATTAAGGACTATGACCATCACTCAAATTATCTGTTGGAATCACTCCTAAACCTTATTCAAGTGTTAGTGATTCATATGTAATAGTTAGCTTAATTATGGCCTTTATGTTAGTTATTAGCTTAGGCTTATGTAGAAGGCCCATAAGCCCAGCCCAAGTCCACTAAGGAAAGGAAGGGACTAGGAGTGTTGCCTAGCTCCTCTCCTATAAATACTATGTAATAACCCTCACTTGAGGGTTGGTTGTTCAATTTATCTTTCACATATACTCTACGCGTATCCTTTCATTCATATTCGTGTGTGTGTGTTTGGTTGGTTGTTCATCCGCCTTCTCTACTCTATTCTTTCTATTGATGCTTGTGTTGTAAACTTGGTGACCTTACAGTATCTAAGCAATTTCCCAAAGACCAGATCTGCCAACCAAAAACCAATGGAGAATAAACCGATGCGGAATCATTCACATAGGGTTAACCACAAAGAACTTCTCAAAAGACTATAGGTACCCTCACCAAAGAAGACCTTTTCAAAATCACCAAGACCTTCTCAAAGTATCTTGCTAGATTCTCACCCAATCAAGGTCTTGATAGCACTTTTGAAATGGAAGCCCTAGGAGATCTAATTACTATCAATCTAGAAGGCGTTACACCTCAAAAAGAGTATCTAGATCGAGAAACCTACACAAAAGTTAAAACCGGTGGGTTAAGAAAGAAATCTTGATGGGAACAAAGCAGATTTTTCAACAAGTAAGAGTGAAACAGAGATTTTTGTTGAAAATAATAAAGAGAATTTTGATGAAAAAGAGATTTTTGTTGAACAACCAACACAAGTTTTGGAACAACCAAAGATAATTGATCATGTGCTTAAAGATAGTGGAAATTACATACTTAAAGAATTTAAGTATGTAACTCCACAAGGGGAACACAAGTCAGTAATGGCTTGGGTTCCTAATGGTAACTAACTCTTTTATCTTTGTGCAGGGCAACCCAAAAGAGGAGCTTAAAGATCATCTAATTGTGGATAGTGGTTGATTTGGAAGCATGACAGGAGACAAAGAGATTCTGTCAGATTTTAGATCTTATTTTGGAGGAAGAGTTGCATTTGGGAATGATCCTAGTGGAGGAAGAATTACTGGCAAAGGAAACATCAAGGCAGGAAGCATAGACTTTGAGAATGTTCGTTAAGTGAAGGAGCTCAAGTTCAATCTTTTGTCAGCCTCTCAGATCTGTGACAAGAAGCACCCTGTGCTATTCACTGACACAGAATGTCTTATACTTTACCCTGAGTTCAAGCTTGTTGATGATAACTTGGTAGTCTTGAGAGTACCAAGAACTAATGATGTGTACAATGCGGATATGAAGAGTCTTAACTCTTCCGAAGAGCAACATGTTTAGTAGCAAAGGCAACACTTGAAGAAGCACATCAATGGCACAGAAGATTAGGCCATGTAAATTTCAAGAATATCAACAAGTTGGTTAAAGGAAATTTAGTTAGAGGTTTACCTACCAAAACATACAAGAATGATCACTCATGTTTGGCGTACAAGAAGGGTAAACAACACAAAGCATCATGCAAGAAGATTGAGGAAAGAACCATTAGAGAACCTTTGGAGTTCTTTGCACATGGATCTTTTGGACTGTTTACATTGCAAGTCTAAACAAGAAGAAGCATCTTGCTTAGTTGTAACAGATGATTGCAATAGATTTAGTTGGGTATTTTTCTTGGGATTTAAAGATGAAACCTTTGATGTTATTCATGATCTTATAATAGCCCTGGAAAACCAATAGAGACTCAAAGTAAGAGGTATTAGATGTGACAATGGGACTGAATTCAAGAACAAATTTATGGATGAATTTTGTGCCAAGAAAGGGATCAAGAGGGAGTTTAGTATTGCTAGAAATCCACAGCAGAATGGTGTTGCAGAGAGAAAGAACAGAACTTTTATTGAAGCAGCCAGAACAATGCTTGCAGATTCCCTTCTACCTATTCAATTTAGGGTTTGTCGTAAGGCTTGCTTGCTATGTATTGAATAGAGTATCAGTCACTAAACCTCAGATGAAGACACGTTATGAGTTGCTTATGGGAATCAAACCTAATATATGTTTTATGAAACCTTTTGGATGTCCTCTGACTATTCTCAATACTATTGATCCTTTGGGAAAATTTGATGGGAAGTCAGATGAAGGATACTTATTGGGATACTGTACCAATAGCAAAGGGTTTAGAGTGTACAACAAGGTCACCAACAAGGTTCAAGATTGTCTTCATGTTGAATTTTTAGAAGATCAAGAAAATCAAAAAGGTAAAGGTCCTGATTGGATGTTTGATCTTGAGGTTTTGACTCCTTCTATGATTTATGTTCCTGTTAGAGAAGAAAATCAAGTTGATCACAAAGAAGAAGATTTACGATGACATTGTTCATGGAGTCAATATTAGACCCGATGTTGTTCTAATGAAGAACCTATAACCGTCGAAAAGGAGAAAATCTTCTTGAACCAAAATCCTCTTTGTCTGCTGAAGATCAAGCTATTCAAGATGAACTTAATAGGATGCTTTTTCAAGAAACAATAGCACATTCTTATGATGATGAACAAAGAAGAGCTTATGAAGAAACAAAGAAAAAGGGTAAGTCTACAAAATACCCTCACAGCACTTTGGACCACAGTACTTTGGATCAAAGTAATGCTGCACCTATTGACAGAACTTTTGATGATTTGTATGATCCTAACATGCCTGGGTTAGAGGAAACTGATGATGAATTAGATGATGAAGGTATTTTCACAAATTCCAATGAAGGAGCTGATTTCACAAATTTGGATGCTGATATTGAAGTTCCACAGACTCCTACATTGAGAATTCATAAAGATCATCCGTCTGGTCAAATCATTGGACCTTCTACTTCTGGAGTGCTCACAAGAACCAAGGCTAAAGGCTTTTCTAAACCACATAATGCTTTACTTAGCTTTGTGTATAAACAGAACAGGCTGAATCATAAGGATCACCAAACCTGCTTATTCACTTGCTTTATCTCTCAAGAAGAACCCAAGAATGTAGCTCAAGCATTAACTAAAGAGACTTGGGTTGAAGCCATGCAAGAAGAACTTCTTCAATTCAAACTTCAAGAGGTTTGGGTACTATGTGATCTACCAGATGGAAAGAAAGTCATTGGTACAAGATGGGTTTCCAGAGTAAAGAGAGATGAAAGAGGGAATGTCATCAAGAACAAAGCACGGCTAGTAGCACAAGGTTACAGACAAGAAGAAGGAGTAGATTATGATGAAGTGTTTGCTCCTGTAGCAAGGATTGAAGCCATTCGAATATTTCTTGCTTTTGCATCATATATGGGCTTTCTTATTTATCAAATGGATGTCAAAAGTGCCTTTCTTTATAGTACTATTACAGAGGAGGTCTATGTCAAACAACCTCCTGGTTTTGAGGATCTTGCACATCCAAACAAAGTCTACAAAGTTGTTAAGGCTCTTTATGGTCTTCATCAAGCACCTAGAGCTTGGTATGAAAGACTTTCCACTTTCTTATTACAACATGGTTACAGGAGAGGAGCTATTGATAAGACTTTGTTTATCAAGAGAGATAAGAAGGATATCATGCTGGTTCAAGTTTATGTAGATGATATCATCTTTGGAGCTACAAAACAGTCAATGGTGAAGGAATTTGAGCAGCTGATGCAACATGAATTTCAAATGAGTTCCATGGGTGAATTAACTTTCTTTTTGGGGCTTCAAGTTAAACAATCAAAGGAGGGAATTTTCATAAGTCAAGATAAGTATGTCTCTGACATTCTTAAGAAGTTTGTTGGGAATTATACGTTTAAGTTGTTAAGACAAAAAGAATGAAACAAGAGGGACTTAATACGATAAGAAGGAAACCTACAAAAAGATGGAAGGGCTTGCTTGCAAAAGAAGTTTTATTTATTAGTCCTTTGTAGTATTTTATAAACCCTAATCCTCTAGTATATAAAGAGGACATAGGTGTAGGTTTAATATACATGTCTTCCATAATGTAGACGTCTAGTAAAGGTGTGTGTATGTGTCCTAGGCGTATAGTCTTGTAAACGCCTAGGTTATTAGTTTAGTTAGTAGACGTGTTCCTATAAATGTCTATAGTTAGTTAGTTAGTTTATGGTGATGAAAACCTTGTGTCAATAACAATTATGTTTTGATTTATGCGTTGCGTATTGTCATTGTTATTGTTAAACCCTAAGGCTCAAAACGATCTAAAGGAGTTCTAACAAACTTCACAATTGGTATCAGAGCTCGGGGAGCTCGTTACCTAGGGATTCACAAGGTTTCTTGGCAAAAAAGGAAGGAGAAATTCGAGTCTGAAATTTTTCGTATATACTTCTGCAGCACTGTTTTCAAGAGGGCATAACTTTTTAGTGAACCGTTGGATCGGGCTAAAATTCAAACTGGAGCTTCTTGGTATATCTATCTTTAATCTCACCGAATGGATTGTCAATTAGAGCTCTCAATCAAAAGTTATAAGCTGTCGAAGTCTGCTGCAGAAAACTAAAAAAAAATTTTGTAAGGTTATTACAGCACTGTTTTGAAACAATCATCACTTTTTCGTTAACCGTTGGATCGTAACAAAATTTTAGGTGGATGTTCTGTATATGATAATCTAACTTTCCACCGGAGGGATTGTCGATTTAAGCGTTTATGTGAAAGATATATGCTGTCGAAGTTGGCTGCAAAGAGAGTTTTCAAAATCTTCTTGTGAGTTTTCAAAGTCTTGTTTGGGTTTATTCAAAGTAACGCTCTTTTGATCCAAGTCTTGCTATTTATGTTCAAAGCATGCTCTTTTGATCAAAGTCTTCTTGATTTCACAAAGTAATCGTTCGAGGTTTCAAAATCTTGCTTCTGCTCGTATAAGTTGAAAGTCTTGCTCGTTGTTTTAAAGTCTTTGCTAGTTTTGATCGATATCGGATAGAACGAATTGTTTTTGGTTCTAGTATGGTTCTGAATTTGAGGGGAAGTTCAGATGCTTTGAAGGATATCGAATGATACACACGAGATTGGTTCACACACACAAGGAGTTTGGTTATTTATTCTTAAAGATTTTAAAAAGCTCGAAGTTGACTTTATTGAATAGGTGATTACGAAGATGATTGATCATAACCTATTTGATATTGTAGTTGAGTTACACAGGTTTGTGTTCTTATCATATCTCAAAGTGGGTGTTACACTTTGGAGATAACTTGTTCGTACTTCAATGATTATGACAACGAATTGACGAATAGTAGATGAAGGTTTTTGTCAAGAGATTGCGTTCTCCCTACACATAGGTTGTATACGTTCGATGTCATCTATAGTGCAAGACATAAGACACAAGTTTGGGTTATTCTACTTCTTTATCAAGTTTGTTATATTTGGTTTTCTTCACAAGTGATCATTACAAGGAGCTTATAGATTTGAAAAATCATTTGATGTTCATGCAACACTCAAGGGGAAGTGTTTGATTTTTACTACTATTGATCATTATTACTACTGCTAGATGGAGTTTTCTACTGTTTTGGATTCATTTTTAGTAAGCATTTTGGTGTTCTTCATGGAGGGCAATTGAAACATTGGACGGCTTAGATTGGAAGTATGATATTGGTTCGTGGTGGTCAAGATCATTATTTGCATCGTTCCTATTTGGATAACAACAAAAGGGAAGAGATGTTTGAGTGGCATGGCATGGATTAAGGGAAGACAAAGGAAGACATACTTGTTTCATTCATGGTGATATCCCGATCTCAATTTCTCTACCGTCTAGGGAAGTTCGTTCAAGAATGGTTTTGTCATTATCAACTAGGGAAGATTGTTGGGAATTATACGTTTGAGTTGATAAGACAAAAAGAATGAAACAAGAGGGACTTAATACGACAAGAAGGAAACCTACAAAAAGATGGAAGGGCTTGCTTGCAAAAGAAGTTTTATTTATTAGTCCTTTGTAGTATTTTGTAAACCCTAATCCTCTAGTATATAAAGAGGACATAGGTGTAGGTTTAATATACATGTCTTCCATAATGTAGACATCTAGTAAAGGTGTGTTTGTGTGTCCTAGGCGTATAGTCTTGTAAACGCCTAGGTTATTAGTTTAGTTAGTAGACGTGTTTCTATAAACGTCTATAGTTAGTTAGTTAGTTTATGGTGATGAAAACCTTGTGTCAATAACAATTATGTTTTGATTTATCCGATGCGTATTGTCATTGTTATTGTTAAACCCTAAGGCTCAAAACGATCTAAAGGAGTTCTAACAAACTTCACAAAGTTCAACTTTGATGCTATGAAGCCAGTCACTACACCTATCAAATCTATCAACTCATTGGGCAAGGATGAAGATGGTCAACTTGTAGAAGTCAAGCTATACAGATCTATGATTGGCTGTCTTATGTATTTAATCGCATCTAGGCACGATATCATGTTTCTTTGTCTGTTTATGTGCAAGATATCAAGTCTCACCTAAGGTCTCTCATATGAATGCGAAGGAAGAGAATTTTAGTTATTTGAAACAACAACCTAAGTTAGGGTTGTGGTATCCAAAGGATTCACCTTTTCACTTGGAAGCTTTTTCGAGATAGTGATTATGCGGTGATAATTATGATAGAAGATCAACCACCGGAGGATGCCAGTATCTTGGAAGAAGATTAGTCTCATGGCAATGTAAGAAGCAAACTATTGCAACAACATCATCCATCAAGGTAATATGTTGCCGCAAGTCGTGTTGTGGACAAGTTTTGTGGATGCAGAATCAACTTTTGGATTATGGGTTCAACTTCAAGAATACTCCTATCAACATTGATAATGAGAGTACAATCTGCATTGTGAAGAATCCAGTTTATCACTCCAAAACCAAGCACATTCAGATTAGGCATCACTTTATCAGAGATTGTTATGAGCATAGGCTCATTAATGTTGTCAAGGTTCACACATGTTAGGTCACCATATTAGTAACACAAGCATCAATATAAGAAATAGAGAAGAGAACGGATCGGATGAAGAATACAAACACTTATGCGTATGAATAAGAGAAGAGTTATGCGTATGAAGTGATATGAATTGAACAACCAACCCTCAAGAGAGGGTTTACAAGAGGTATTTATAGGAGGGAACTAGGGCAACACTCCAAGTTCCCATCCTTTTACTTATTGGGCTTGGCCTAGGCTTATGGGCTTTCTACATAAGCCTAGCCTTGATTACTAACATAAAAGCCATATTAAGCTAACTATTACATATGAATCACTAACACTTGAAATATAGTTTAGGAGTGATTCCAACAATCTCCCCCTAAGTGTTATTGATGAATGATAGAGTGATAAACGATGTAGGTGTTGATGTAATAGTAGATTTGACGTCTTCTGACATTCTTCTTTCTTGTGAGAAGAAGTGCCTTGATTCCAACAATCTCCCCATGTAGGGATCTTGTAACTTTTGAAGTATTCTGCTTTTACGTCTTTTGATTTCTTTGTTCTTTGTGATGGTAGTGATAGTATGTTGTTGTTGTATGCATCAGGTCTGCTTCGTTGCTCCAGTGTCTCCACGCCTTTCTTCAACATGCTCACACGCTCATTTAACGTTGGATTTCGATCGATGTAGTTCTCTTAGTCTTTAAACTTTGTAGATTCTTTGACTTGACGAAGAATCATTCGACTTTGTGTTGCCTTTTGAGAGAACTTGCATTAGTGATGATGTTGGTATGAGCATGTGAAGAATCTGCACGATCGATCCGCTCGAGCTTCCATAAGAGGAAAACATACACACGGTTAGTAATAAGCGGATTCCGCACTTACAAGTTTGAATTTCGAGGGTGTTAACAACATAGTGTGAAAACACATCTCTAATTCTCACAAAGGCCGTTCTGAACCTGAGTCCCACAAGTGAGATAACACGATGTACCGGGTACACCTCTGATTCGGATGAGTCATTGAGGTACACCAAGCATCACCTCACGACGTAGATCGTTTGAGACACACTAAGCGTAATCCACGGGAGTTACCGAAGTGACTGCTTTGTCGTGGTTGTTTGATGTTGACCACGGCGGGAGTTTCCATTCAATCACCGAGGATCACATATGTGAACCTCTCATAAATGTTCTCGACAGTTGCTAAGATCATGAAGGACACGATAATATATCACTTGTGTTCTTATTGTTGAGCGACAAGCGATGATTTGTCAAGTGTACCTAAGAGATATTTTGATGAATCTCGTGGCTCTAGACTCAATAGTGCACTTTGGTTTTCCGAGCGGAGACTAGGAGAGGGTCTCCTTCTTCAATACCAAAGAATCTCTAAGAGAAAGCCGATAGTTTACGTAGGGTTCCTGTGAGAATGAAACAAGCTTCATTGGGAGAAACTTGAGTGGCTAAGAAGGTTTAGTGCATGCGCCACCGGGTCCATGACGACTTTTAATCTTCAATACCGGTGTCACTAAGTGACAACCAAGAGTATATGAATTGAACCCGTGTCCGCCTAAGTTGAATAACTGGAGGGCTATTTCTTTTCACCCTTTTCTTTGCTTTTCTTTTAATTCTTCAACTCCTTCTTTCTTCGATTCTCATTTCTCCTTTTATAATCATACCTAAGGACTTCTAAGTACTAACTATTTGTGATGTCCTTGGGTAGATCCCTCCGACTCTGTGGATCATAGGACGGTTATTCTAACCTTAGTCACCTTATAACTCCATGATGACCTATGTTGCCACAAAACCATTTTCTTGAAAATCTCTCAAAGTGGTTATGATTGAAAACATTTTGTACCACCGTAAGAGTTTGATCATTTGCGTAAATACTCCCCTCCACACGTGCTTAAGTATTTTGACGTAAATTTGCACGGTGAGAGAAGAGCGCACTTTTGAATTGATCGACTCAAGATAGACAATCCCCACGAGACACGGTTCGTTGCATAGTTAAAGAGTTACATTGTCGACTTTTAGGTGACAACTACCTCTAATAACTACCTTGAAGGTGTGGACAAACCTCGAAAGGTTGTCAAACCCATCAAAGTTCATGTCTATCAAGAGCTTCTCGAATAGGTACAATTTACTTGGATAAGTCTTTGGAAGACAAATCTTTTCAATGTATGACTGTTCAGATCCCGTCAATTCATGGGTTAAGTCATTTCACACAACGATTCAATAGCAAATCAACATATTTCTTATCACAATAATTTTCTCCCCCTCAAAAATGGCATATAAATGTTATTTTTGATAACGTTTTGATATTAAATATGACCATTTCGAGTTTTGTAGGAAGATTATCATGAAGAACAATTTTGTGAACAAAGTTTTTAGCAAATACTCCCACTCAACAAGTAATACTAACTTTTGAGGTTTTGAAAACGTAAGGTGAAGTAATTGTTCTTTTGAGCAAAACCTTTTAAAAGTGAAAGGTTTGATAAGTTTTACTCAAAAGTAAGAAGCTTTCGCTCCTTTTATAGGATTGTGGCACTGAAGCGTACCACAGGGTCCTTTCATTACAAGAACGGGTTGTACACTGAGAATTGTGCATAAGCCATTGTCAGAAAATCAAACAAACAAATCACAATCAAGAGAGTACCCAATGATTACAGATGATCAGCTACTTTCTGAGGACGTTGAAAATTCAGAATCGGAAAGCTTGATCATCCTCCCACATAGCTCTCCAACCGTTGCATCTGATCCCGATGAATCAAACATTCATCAATCCTAGTGATAAATCAACAAACATCCTTGCGATCCTTTGAATTCCATCTCTTCATCTAAATTATACCCAACTTAATATCCTTCAATCGATATGTCAATCCATCTCGAACCATCTCCAGGCGGGCGTCATAGAACTTAGTGAATTTCATCGAAAGCCATGAAGCAAATATGATGATTTTCACTTTGGTAGACAAACCCAAACTTTTGTTTATGAACGATTTTGTAATGAGGTTCTTGATTGATTCCGATGAAGTGTAGAATTTAGGAAAGATTCGACCCCGAGGTGGAGAACTTCAACACGCTCTTTGATTTGAAGCGTATGAAAACAAGGAGTGCGAGAATGTACTTGATCTAAATTTCGGTTGAGGTTACGTTGGGGCTCAGATATGTCGTGATCCTCACCACCAGTGTATGTAAAGTGATCAACGGTTTTCTCCATTGGTGGTGTGGTTTCTAAATCCCTTGGTTAATCAGATGGTGGTGGTTGTGTACCTTGTTGTGTAGTGGTGATAACCTGCTTAACCATTTGTCGAATCATTGGATGGAGTTGCCTTCTTAACATATTTTGTTGTTGACATAGGTGTTTCTTATGTTGATTGAGGTGATGATTGAGATGATGATCTGGGTTTGGTGGAAGTGTCAAGAGGTGTTTCAGAAGACTGTTGGGTTTGTGTATTGGATTGTCAACAATGTAGTTGTCTGATTCCTTCTTAAACTTTTCCTTCTCAGCTCAAGCAGCTTCTTTTGCCTCTTTTCGAATCATTTCCTCTTCAACCGCCAAATTATCATCATCAGGGACTCTCTCATCCTTATCATGATCGTAATCTCCTTCGTTATATATTTCCACATCTTCACCATGATTTTCTTCTTGCGGATGTTTTAGTTGTTGTTGTGGTTGCTTTATTTCAACAGTTGTGGTGACAGTGACACCCTGATCCTTACCGGGTTGATTAACCGGATCGGATGGGGTAAGAGATGTTTGCAATGGATCTTCCATAAGTGGAGGACTACTACTTGACCCTCCTGCCCCACCGGGTTGATTAACCGGAAAGGTTGAAGCTTGGTATTCCATCCTTTTCTGCTTTAATGTCTTATGAAATTTTATTTCCTCTTCCATTGAATCATACTCATCATCGGGATGACTTTGTGAGCATGAATTTGAATGGATGTTGCGAAGGATGTCCACAAGAATTCGCAAGATGATTATGAGCATATGAAGTTGTTGAAGATGACACGAAGATTGTTCTTGCCAATTGTTTTGTCGTATCCAGTTGGGAATGTGTTTGCCATCAAGAGCTCTGCTGGGGCATTGATGATTGCTTGATTTGCAGCCATTTAGTGATCTGAAAGACATTAGACAAAAAGACAGACATATGGAAACATAATGTGTTTGTTTTAGTTTGATTTATTATCTAATTCCTTGTTTGATGGTAACATGTTTATGTTAGTTACAAGTCCTAAGTCACATTATTCCAATTGATTGAAGTTGATGTGATAAGTTACGTGAACATGTTCAAAGTCCAATTTTTCACTTAACACACAACATATTAACTTTTGTAAGCTTATACAAAACATCAGGTATTTGAGACTTATGTGTAACATTTAACAAGTAACATATGCGTAATAGGCCAAAATGTAGTGAACAGTGGGTTATGAGTAACAACGATCCTTATGCGTAAGAAAGGAGCTTATGCGTAGGAGTAAGCTAAACCGTAAGACCAAGCTTATGCGTAAGAGTTTCTTATGCATAAGACAAGTTCAAAGGCTTTAGGCTTACGCGTAGGAATAAGCAAGATGTTACGCGTAAAGTTTACTCGTAAGAGTAAAGCTTATGCGTAGCAAGCCTTGTTTACGAATATCTTTCCAAGATACGCGTAATCCATCAGAGACCTCTTATGCGTAAGAGTTACGCGTGAAGATTTCTCTTAGGTGTTACCTTTACGCATAAAAGTATTCTTTAAGCGTAACGGTTTGAACACCAAGATTCGACATTACGAATAATTAACACGTTAACTATAAACATGAAAACTTGATTGCGCTTAATACCAAACATCTTTTATATCACAAAACAAGCATACGAACATATCGGATACACACGAAAGACTTAGGCGTAAAATTACTTCAACCCTAAAACCTTAATCTACGCGTAAGAGATATAGCCACACAAATCAAACAAGAATGTTAATGGAGTGTCCTAGATGTCATATGAGTGCAATGGAGTTGTGTACAAGTTTTAAATTTATAAAAGGTGAATTACCAATATTACCAATAACACATACGAGCAAGTATACTCGTCCGTTATAGCAAGATTATGAAGGTAAGTCGGGATCGTCATAGGATTTGAGTGAATCTAAACACAAGTTTGAATTAACGGAGTCTATCCAAAACATATAATAAAGCAAATAGATATAATGAAATTCAGATGATTAAAACTACACTTGCTTAAACTAGTTTCATATCATAGATTAATGTGATTGTGTTAACCTCTTAACATGTTGGTTATGATAATTAGTTTGAAGACTAATCTATTGTTCTTACAAGTTAAACCTTCACAAGATTTTAGTTCATAAAACAAGCATTAAGTTTAACCAATCAATTCAAGATCAATTCAAGTTTCATAAGTCTACATACATAAACTTAAACACAAAACATCCACTTGTTCATCAAATTGCTTAAGAAATGGTCAATACAAAAGGTAACCGATCATAGACAAAGGCTACAATTGATTCTCAACAACTAATCTTACGACCATTTAGATGTTTCCAACCAATCCAATTTGATAATCAAAAGTGTTTCTATTACAACCACACCTTAGTTCCTTTGTATAATCAAGAATAATGGGTAAAACAATCATCCATAGACAAAATGATTATGACTAGTTGAATAACAATAAGTTCTTTCGACCCCAACGCTTACTATCAATTAGCCAAACTTGATTAACAAATGTCACTATGAAACTTTAGCACAATTGGATCTTAGAATCAACTTGAAATTGAATTAAAACATGTTAACACAATCACTAACTAATCATATGATAATCAACATCATTTAAGCAAGTGTATAAAGAAACTAGCCACTCATAGCAAACATGAACATAAACTCGTAACTTTGAACATTAGAAAACATGATTAAAAGTCTTACAATGCTTGGAATAAGATTACAAATGGTGTAGTAATGATTCCCAAAGGATTGAGGTAGACTTCTTGGTGTTTTGGCCTCCAAATGTGGAACTTCGAACTCCAAACTTCTCCGGATTTCTAAGGACGAATTTTGAGAGCTTAAGGCTTTGTTTGATGAGTAGAGATTTGTATTTTAGGTGTGTCTCATATGCTCACAATTAGCCTCTATTTATACTAATTCCAAGGCCTAGGGTATTAAATGCTGAACTTGGCCTCCAAGGAGTAAGGAAGGACTAGAATACACCAAGAGAAGGACCTAGAATCGTTTGGATGCAAAGGGAAGCTTAGTGATGAAGATTTGGCAATGCAGCTTCTCCAACCGGATCGGTCATACGACCAACCGATCCGCCGGTCTTCAATAACAACTAGCCAACCGATCCGGTTATGGGTTGCGACCGATCGGTGGCGATGGTTAAAACATTGATTCGGTTGTTTCAACCGATCCGTTACGGTTGTAACCGGATCCGGTTGATCTTCCGAGATACGGAAACTTGATCTTTCTTCACTTTGTCTTGTAGAACTTGGTTCTTCAATCACTAAGGTCTTCAAAGGTCCTTGAGATACCGATTTAGTCTTATTGAAATGGGAATCTTCGCTTTGTCAACATTTCTTTATTTTCCTCCGCTTCCCGCGCACTTGGTTATAAACACTAGACAAACATCTTTTGATGCGCTTAAGTACTATAATCACGCAAATATAACCAAATAATGATATAAAAGTACACATAACGCTACTAAAACATGCACAACTGAAAGCGTTATCAAATTCCCCACACTTAAACTTTGCTTGCCCTCAAGCAAATCTAGGAAAAGACATCCACCGGTACAAGATCGTGATTATGAAAATGTGATGCAAATCAACCAAGTATAAATACGAGAGAGGATTCATCAATTATGCTTTATAAAGGTGAAAAATCAAGATGTTTGACAATATCCAATGATTTTCTTGCATGATTAACATTTCAAAACACCTCACGAAAAAGGAACGAAATATAATTCACTCAATCACTCATTTTAGGGGAGTAACAAGATAAATCACACTCATTGCTCACCATGATTAGATTATTACCATAAGCTTGTACAAGAAACAAAACTCCACCGACGTGGCGTGAGCACCAAGTAAAACATCTAAAGAGGGCTTTTATTCGGGTTATAATGATATGGCTAAGGGTTAAGGGTATGGATAAGGCATGGGAGTGTTTATGAAATTGGTGTAAAAATAAAAATGAAATCAAATCTAATACCCCAGTTGCTAGTTACCAAACATTCCTCGAACAAAATAAACGATTATAGCTTTGCTTTCTTCTTTTCCACTTTCCACAGCTTTTTGCTTTGCCATGACAATTGTTCTTCGATCATAGCACATTGGCTATTATTTCCATACTTTCAACACAATTTTTTTTTTTTTTTTTTAACATAACATAACTCAATCAATCAATCTCATAGGATGTGGTACTCATAATCATTTGAACAATCTTCACTTTCCAGTGCGACTAGCAACCAACCATTAGACATTGATACGGGATAGGCTAAGGTTTAAAGTGTAAAATCTTTTGTATTTTCCGGGTGAAGCAAAATGAAAGGGATGGCTCGTAAGGTGTAACTAGGGGTATCTAGTGCTAAAATGAGCACTACAAATGGGTCCATGTGGGTGGTTAACTAACCAATGAGGCTAGCTAATATATCATTAGATGTAAAATGGAAGGCCATTTGGGTTAAATCCTAAGGTGCCTCTTTATCACACGAATTTACTTATATCGCACGAATGCAATCTCACCGCGGTCCGGTAATGATTTACAAGCACAAGTTCTAGAATAAATAAAATCACCCACACTCATAGCAAAAGATCCAAGCATAAAAGATGTATGCTAATAAGAAATAGGCTCAAATCCTCACAATTTAGTGGAAAGGGTATAATATGTGCTAGCAAATGTTTATCGATCCCGAATGGATTGCAATAGTAATCGAAACACATCTCAAGTTTCAAATATTACCAATTTTACCAAAGGAATGATCCAGCTTTTTCTAATAGATAATCCTAAAAGTGTGAAAACAACTAGATCACAAGGGCAAACAAAATTTTAAATTTAAGCATGAAAACTCTAATTTTTCCTATTCACCCCCCACACTTAAGTTAGACATTGTCCTCAATGAAAGACGAACTTCAAAGTATAGAAATAGGGAAAATAGAGATGAAACCAGATATGTCAACGAGTTTATCAGCTTAAAATTCTTCTTCACTCCCGGCCTTCACTTGAGAAATCATCACCTGCACACAATCTTATAAACAAACAAAAGGTTTTATTAAAAGGATGGCACCCCCACACTTAAGTTCAACCGAAGGTTTAAACTTTGGGAAGTGACCATCGAAAATCAAAAAACACACGGGTTGCCTCCCGAGAAGCGCTTGTTTTATTACCGAGTCATCAGCCTGACTCGAGTCTTCCCGAATTTATTTAGCCGCAAGGGCGCTTTGAACATTTTGAAAAGTTCGGGATGTACATGAATTCTTCACCAAGAGCTTCAATATCGTCCCGCATTTAACTCAGCAGATGGTTTCCATGGAACAGCTTTGTGGATTCTTCCCGAAATGGTGCTACAAAGGTGATAGTTTCAATTCATTCTCATGGTGTCGCCAGAAACCGTCAGAATCGAAACTTCTTTCGCTTGCTCCTTGTCGTAGTATAACTTGATTCGTGTCCATTAACAATGAAACTTCCACCTTGTTTGTCATAGAGTTCGACATACCCGGATGGATATCCATGTTTAACGACATATGGTCCAAACCATTTTGGTTGTAACTTAGAGCTTTGAATTTGAATTTCATGTTAAAAGCGTAACTTTATCTCCGCTTTGAATTCTTTTCAATTCGTAGCTTTTATCGTGATAAGCTTTTGTTCGCTTTATACGCTTTGGAGTTTTCATAAGCTTGGAGTCTTAATTCATCGAGTTCGTGCAATTGCGTGAATCTTTTCTCCAAACTATTTTGAGATCGGTGTTACAATTTCGAGAGCCCAATAAGCACGATGTTCAACTTCGAACGGCAAATGACAAGTCTTCCCATACAAGAGTCTCGTAAGGAGTTGTGCCAATTGGTGTTTTATAAGTCGCACGAAATGCCCACGAGCATCGCAAGTTTTTTTGCCCACAATGAAGGATTGTCCTTCACCGCTTTTTCTAGTATTCTTTTGAGAGCTCTGCTGGTATTTTCGACTTGACCACCGGTTTGTGGATGATAGGTCGTTGCAAATCGATGATGAACTCCATATCTTTTCATGGTTTTCCATTTGTTGGTTGCGTAAATGAGTTCCTCGATCGCTTATTAATGCCTTGGGAATTCCATAACGAGCTAAAAGCTTTTGAGGAAATTAACGACGACACGAGCATCGCTTGTTGGTAAAGCTTCACCGCCCATTTGGACACGTAATCTATAGCAACGAGAATGTATTCGAATTTGTGGGATTTAGGAAAGGTCCCATGAAATCTATTCCCAAATATCGAATATTTCACACACTTGAATGCTTGTTAATGGCATTTCATCTCCCGAGAGATTGGTGGTTCTTTGACAAGCGTCACAATTTTGAACAAGTGTGTGCTTTTTGAATATTGTTGGCCAATAGAATCCAAAGATCAAAAACTTTCTTAGTCTGTGGTGGAAGGACCATAATGTCCCCAGTTGGGCCATGATGACATTCGTCAAGAATTTTTCGGTTTCGAACCGTAAACACATCTTCGGATCATCCCATCGGACACATTTTGAAAAGATATGGCTCTTCCCAAAAGTAGTATTTGAGTTCAAAAGAATTTGCTTCTTTGAGCATGAGTTAGACCTTTTCGAGAATTCCTCCGCGAGGTAATTCGCAAAGTCAAGAAACCAAGGATCGCCGCCATCGATGGTCATGAGAGTTTCATCGGAAAATAATCATCGATTTCTTCTTCTTTAATTCCTCAAGATTGGGATTTTCGAGACGAGATAAGTGATCGCAGAAGATTCTCTCGCTCCTTTCTTATCTTTGATTTCGATGTCAAATTCTTGGAGTAGTAAAATCCATCGAATAAGACGTGGTTTAGCGCCTTGCTTGGTGAATGATACTGAGCGTACGAATGATCGGTAAAACGATCGCTTTTTAGAGCACGAGGTATGATCGAATTTGTCGAATGCAAAACGACGGCCAAGAATTTTTTTCGGTGACGGTATAATTTTGTCGGGCACTATTCAAAGGTCTTGCTAGCAAAATATATAGGCCGAAAATGTTTTCCTTCGCGTTGTCCTAAGACACCCAACAAAGAAAATCGCTTATGTCGCACATAAGTTCAAGGGTAGTGACCAATTAGGTGAGACCATGATCGAGCACTAGTAAGTTGAGATTTCAAGTGTTTCAAAGCTTTTATGCAATCAAGATTGAAGTCAAAGATAGATTCTTTCTCAAGAAGTTTCGTCATTGGACGAGATATTTTGGAAAAATCTTTGATGAATCGGCAGTAAAACCAAAGATGTCCTAAAAACTTCTAACGGCTTTGACGTTAGTTGGTGGTGGAAGTTTTGAGATTACATCGACCTTTGCCTTGTCTACTTCCATTCCGCAGATCGGAGATTTTGTGGCCAAGCACAATTCCTTCGGTTACCATAAAGTGGCATTTCTCCCGCTTGAGAACAAGATGTGCAACTTCGCATCTTTCGAGCATTTTATCGAGATTAGAAAGACAAGCTTCAAATGAGTCTCCAAAGATCGAAAAATCATCCATGAAAACTTCCATGGAGGTTTCTAGCATGTCTTGAATATGGCGATCATACACCTCTGAAAAGTCGCAGTGCATTGCAAAGACCAAAAGGCATACGCCGATATGCGAGGTTCCAAAAGGACAAGTAAAGGTGGTCTTTTCTTGATCGTTAGGATCGATGGGAATTTGAAATATCCCGAAAATCCGCCGAGGAAACAAAAGAATTTATTTCCGCTAGTCTTTCAAGCATTTGATCCATGAATGGGAGCGAAAGTGATCTTTTCTCGTGGCTTTGTTTAACTTACGATAGTCAATACAAACGCGCCAACCAAAGGATGCTCTAGTTGGAACTAGTTCATTTCGCTCATTAGTTACAACCGCTATTCCTCCTTTCTTGGGAACACAAAGGTATGTGGCTTATCCAAGGGCTATCCTCAATTGGGTAAATGATTCCAAAGATCGAGAAGTTTTATGATTTCCTTTTAACAACTTCTTTCATGTTGGGATTGAGTCGACGTTGACGTTCTACCACAGTTTTAATCCTTCTTCAAAATTGATTTTGTGTTTGCAAAATTGGGACTAATTCTCGGATGTCGGATGTTTTCCAAGCAAAAGCTTGTTTGTGATTTTGAGGACGTAAACTAAACTTTCTTTCTCATTATCCTCGAGCAATGAAGATATGACTACCGGAAGAAGAGAGTTTTCCTCCAAATAAGCATATTCAAGATGATCCGGGAGAGGTTTGAGTTCGAGATCCGTGGGTGGTTCTTCGATAGAGGATTTAATTCGCATCTCGTCATTGAAAGTTATTTCTTCAAATTTTCTTCCTCTTCCTCCATTTCTTCTTCTTCCGAGTTCTCTCCTTCGAATTCTACTTTCATGAAATCATCAAATTCTTTATCAAAATCTGTTTCATTGATTTTTTCGTAAGTAGTCATGAATGGATCGGATTCGCTCAAGAATGCATCTAATTCCTCATCGCTGACTTCATCAATAATATCGACGTTAAAACAAGTGTCATCACCGAATGTGGGTAGCGCATTGCTTTATCGATTAGAAAAGTGATTCGATCTTCCCAACCCAAGGTTGAGTTCTTTTCCTTTCACTTTGATGATTGCATCATGGTATTTAGGAAAGGTCTTCCTAGAATGAGTGGAACTTTACTATCTTCTTCCATTTCCAAGATCACAAAGTCCACGGAAAATGAATTTACCGACTTGAACAAGCATATTCTCGCGATTCCCACAGGATATTGATAGGAATGATTTGCCAATCGGATGCTCATTTTGTTGGTTTCAGTCGTTGTTGCACAACTTGGAATAGAGTGAATAAGGCATCAAATTGATACTTGCGCCAAGATCGCCAAAGCATCGCATTTAACATTATTCCCGAAAGTACATGGAATAAGAAAGCTCCTGTGATCTCCGAGCTTTGGTGGGATTTTGTTTTGAACTATAGTGAGCATTCTTCGTTAAGAAAAGTCACGATATTTGCTCAAGCTTGCTTTTGTTATTAAGAAGTTCTTTCAGAAATTTCCCGTAATTGGGCATTCCGGCTAAGACATCAACGAGAGGAACATTGAGTCTAACCTCTTTGATTATTTCGATGAACTTTTTATAACGTTCTTCCATCTTTTCTTTCTTTAGGCGTTGAGGATAAGGAATTTTTGGTGTATACGCCTTGACGGATGGAATGTTTTTCTTTTTGGTGGTTTGAGTTGTGTTTGGTTCCTCGTTTTCATCCTCACTATCAATGGTGACAGGAGTATTAGGATTAGGTGGTGGATCGTACGAGAGACCACTTCTTGTGAAAACAACATTGATATGCTCATTTCTTGTTTGTGGTGGACGGTACGCCTTATCATTTGATGGTTTTGGGTTGGATTGAGTGTTACTTGGCAATGAACCAGATGGTCTAGAGGAATGTTGGTCGAAAGTCCGCTAAGCTTGTTTTCAAGATCTTGGATAGATGCTTGATGATTTTTCCGTCCTTGCTCAACTTTGGCTTTGAGATTGAAAATTGATTTTGATAAAATCATTTGCGGATTTTTGACCACCACGAATTCTCTCATGGTTTTTTCGAATTCGGTTTCTTCTGTCTTTTTGTCGGAATTTTGTGGTGGTGGATCGTCAGTTCGTGGTTGAGAGTCACGGTTGTCATCCCTTGGTCGGCGATCTTGCCAATTTCCAGTATTTCGACCGTAATAATTACTACGATATCCTCCTCCACGGTATCCTCCTTGAGCGTAACTCGCTTCTCCTTCCTTTGGTCCACCCATAGGTTTATCGTCGCACTCGGACGATGGGTGATTTCCTCCACAATTGTTGCATCCGTCTCGCATTTCTTTCATTTCATCTTTGATATCTTTATATTGCGAGTTGATTTTTGAGGTTAACGCTTCCATCTTCTCCATGAGTTTTGAGGTGTCGGTGTTTTCGACAAAAGCAACGGTTTTTCGGAGAGGTTTGGTTTTGGAATCTTTGGACCAATCAAGTTTGAGAAGTACTCGATCCTCGAGCAATTGATGTGCATCGTTGGGAGTCTTATAGAGAAAATTCCTCCAAAGATCAAGGATGCCTTGAGAGATTTCATCTAGTCCATGGTAAAAGATTTGGATGATGGTTCCTTTTGATAGTCCATGTCCATGACAACTACGGCAAATCTTTCATTCGCCAAGCTTCGACAAGTGATTCGTTTGGGTTTTGGTTGAAAGCACGAATTTCTCCCATTAATCGATCAAACATGGCGGTGGAAAGAATCGGCTCACAAAAGCTTGCCTCATCTCCTCCCAAGTATTGATGATTCCCGGGTTAATTCATTGTACCATACTTTAGCATCTCCGCGAGTGATGATGGGAAAAGTTTGAGTTTGATGGCATTGACATCGGTGTCGCCATAACGAAACATGCCGCAAATTTCGATGAATTCGCAATGTGCTTATGCGGATCGGCCACGCACGCCATCGAATTGTCGGTCTTTGATCATAGAAAGGTGATGTCCCTTCACGGTGAAGTTGTCACCAAGGTTAATAGCAACAATAGCACTTTCGGGGTTGGTGCTACGGTTCGTTGGTTCCCACATGGGTTGATCGTCCGCCATGGGAAAAGGTAAATTGGTGAAAGGGTTGTAAACAACTTTGGCTTCAATGAGGTTATCAAATGGTGGGTTTGGTACTCTTGGTACACGATTTTCCAATGGTATGAAACGTGTTCTCCTTCTTCTTCGAATCAAACGCTCGGGTTGGTAAGAGGTGTAATTGGTTCTATTCCCACGCCTCGAGTGTTCATACAATGTCCTAGAGAATCCGTGCAATATCTAAACACACGGACAAACAACGAAAACAGCTTTTATGGGTCGAGTAGGTAACCGGATCGGTTGCATGATGCGACCGATCGGTTAGACTAGTTGATTGATGGACAAACTCAGAACCGATTCGGTTGAGGGCAACCGGATCCGTTAAGGTTTCGAGAAATTTATTTTTTTTTTTGGTTGAATCGACTTTGGGAAATTCAAAACTTGTTGAAACACAATCAAATCCCCGCAAGCGCGCCAAAAACTTGATGTGCCCGGTTGTGTACAAGTTTTAAATTTATAAAGGTGAATTACCAATATTACTAATAACACATACGAGCAAGTATACTCGTCCGTTATAGCAAGATTATGAAGGTAAGTCGATCGTCATAGGATTTGAGTGAATCTAAACACAAGTTTGAATTAACGGAGTCTATCCAAAACATATAATAAAGCAAATAGATATAATGAAATTCGATGATTAAAACTACACTTGCTTAAACTAGTTTCATATCATAGATTAATGTGATTGTGTTAACCTCTTAACATGTTGGTTATGATAATTAGTTTGAAGACTAATCTATTGTTCTTACAAGTTAAACCTTCACAAGATTTTAGTTCATAAAACAAGCATTAAGTTTAACCAATCAATTCAAGATCAATTCAAGTTTCATAAGTCTACATACATAAACTTAAACACAAAACATCCACTTGTTCATCAAATTGCTTAAGAAATGGTCAATACAAAAGGTAACCGATCATAGACAAAGGCTACAATTGATTCTCAACAACTAATCTTACGACCATTTAGATGTTTCCAACCAATCCAATTTGATAATCAAAAGTGTTTCTATTACAACCACACCTTAGTTCCTTTGTATAATCAAGAATAATGGGTAAAACAATCATCCATAGACAAAATGATTATGACTAGTTGAATAACAATAAGTTCTTTCGACCCCAACGCTTACTATCAATTAGCCAAACTTGATTAACAAATGTCACTATGAAACTTTAGCACAATTGGATCTTAGAATCAACTTGAAATTGAATTAAAACATGTTAACACAATCACTAACTAATCATATGATAATCAACATCATTTAAGCAAGTGTATAAAGAAACTAGCCACTCATAGCAAACATGAACATAAACTCGTAACTTTGAACATTAGAAAACATGATTAAAAGTCTTACAATGCTTGGAATAAGATTACAAATGGTGTAGTAATGATTCCCAAAGGATTGAGGTAGACTTCTTGGTGTTTTGGCCTCCAAATGTGGAACTTCGAACTCCAAACTTCTCCGGATTTCTAAGGACGAATTTTGAGAGCTTAAGGCTTTGTTTGATGAGTAGAGATTTGTATTTTAGGTTGTGTCTCTAATGCTCACAATTAGCCTCTATTTATACTAATTCCAAGGCCTAGGGTATTAAATGCTGAACTTGGCCACCAAGGAGTGAGGAAGGACTAGAATACACCAAGAGAAGGACCTAGAATCGTTTGGATGCAAAGGGAAGCTTAGTGATGAAGATTTGGCAATGCAGCTTTCTCCAACCGGATCGGTCATACGACCAACCGATCCGGCGGTCTTCAATAACAACTAGCCAACCGATCCGGTTACGGGTTGCGACCGATCGGTGGCGATGGTTAAAACATTGATTCGTTGTTTCAACCGATCCGTTACGGTTGTAACCGGATCCGTTGGATCTTCCGAGATACGGAAACTTGATCTTTCTTTACTATGTCTTGTAGAACTTGGTTCTTCAATCACTAAGGTCTTCAAAGGTCCTTGAGATACCGATTTAGTCTTATTGAAATGGGAATCTTCGCTTTGTCAACATTTCTTTATTTTCCTCCGCTTCCCCGCACTTGGTTATAAACACTAGACAAACATCTTTTGATGCGTTTAAGTACTATAATCACGCAAATATAACCAAATAATGATATAAAAGTACACATAACGCTACTAAAAACATGCACAACTGAAGCGTTATCACAATAGCACTCCGGTTGTCGCAAAGACATCGGGATTCATCAAATCGTAACCATAGTCTTTGAGTTATGTTCTCATCCAAATGACTTGAGCACAACATGCCGACATGGCTACATATTCAACTTCGGTTGATGACAATGATGTACACCCCGCTTCTTCGATTGCCATGACACCGCTTTATCACCAAGAAATTGTAATGCTCTCAAGTACTTTTTCGTGAATCTAAGCATCATGCGTGATCGACATCTGAAAATGCTATTAGTTCAAAACCGAATCCTTCTGGATACCGATTCCCAAATTAATGGTTCCCTTGATGTATCGGAGGATTCTTTTAGCCTCGGAGAGGTGAGTTTCATTGGTCGCGATCGATAACGGGAGCAAAGATATACGGCAAACACAATATCGGCCCGCTAGTCGTTAGATACATGAGACCCAATAATACTACGGTATTTGGTAGGGTCCACCAATTTCCCATGTAAATCGTCTAGCTTCTTGGTATGAGCCATTGGTGTGGCATAGGTGTCACGCTTTGCATTCCAAATTTGTTTAACAGTTCAAGGGCATATTTGGACTGACTTAAGAAAATACCACGGGGTGATTGATGAACTTGCATTCCAAGAAAGAATGTGAGTTCACCCATCATTGACATTTCAAAATGTTTTGACATTAGTTTTGCAAAAGCATTTGAGTATTTTAAGTGTGTTGACCCAAAAATGATGTCATCCACATAAATTTGAACGATTAATATGTGAGCCCCGTGATATTCAGATATTGTATGAAAAGTGTGGGATCGACCGAACCTTTGGTGAATTTATTGGCAATGAGGAAGGATGATAACTTATCGTACCACGCCCGAGGAGCTTGTTTGAGACCATATAGAGCTTTGTTCGGTTTGTAGACATGGTTCGGGAACTCGATCAACGAATCCTTCGCTAGTGACATAGACCGCTTTTAGTTGACCATTCGAAAGCGCTTTTAACGTCCATCCGAAAGACCGTTATATTCATATGAGCCGCGAACGCGAGAAGATCCGAACGACCTCAAGACGAGCAACCGGAGCGAATGATTCTTCAAAGTCAATATCCTCTTCCCGTTTATAACCCTTAGCCACTAGACGTGACTTGTTTCGATTACGCCCTTCAAAGATCCAATTTGTTCTTCCAAATCCATTTGAGACCAATGACGTAGACCCTGTTGGTCTTTCAACCGCCCCATACTTCAAGACGCTTGAATTTCTTGAGTTCTTCTTGCATGGATTCAATCCATCGTCTTTTGTCATTGCGTCTTTAATGTTTTTAGGTTCAGATTAGCGAGCGGTGAGTGCATAAATGCAATGTTCACCATCTCGTGTGAAGACGTTGTCTTGTTACGACCGGTTGATTTGGGTTACCAATAATATTCTCAAGAGGATGGTCTTTTGTCCAACGGTGTGTAGAGAGTTGATGTTGGTATACATTGTGCGATTTTGAGGATTCAAATGGTTTGTTGATGATTCCGTGACATCGTGTGCAACAGTTTCATTGGCAAACGGGTTAAAGAACGATTTGGATCAAAATCGCAGTGGGGTTCTTCATTAAGAACATCGTGTTGGTTCAGTCGTTGGAAGCAGTTTGTTTAACTGTTGTAGAGTCAATCGGTGGTGCTTCTTCAACAATGAGTTGTTGTAGCAGTGTATCAAGTATAAGAGTATGATCAGTTGAGCAATGGATACACCGAGCACGCTCATCAATGTCATCACTAAACAAATGGAGCAAAGAGCTTTTCCATTTGTTGACGAGTAAGTCGGGGCTTGGTTCAAATGATGATGGGGTTTGGGGAAGTTTAAACGGTTGTGACCGGGTTCTAAGTCATTATGCTCGAAGCCATTGTGAAGAAGTTTCGAATCGCTTCCCCAAACCGACAACGCCTTTAGCGATTTGAAACTTTGATGAAGTCTACATTTCCTCTAACTTTTGAAGGTTTCAAGATGTAGCGAATTTGTAGATGAGTAGTAAACCACACAAAGAAAATCGACTTATTACAGAAGATCCGTTCGAGGGTAACATGCCAGAAATCAACAAGATCTTCTCACGTATGTAGACGCATCACACCAAACAAACCACGAAAGACGAAATGATACGACTTTCCCCTGAATGTTGTGGTCTTTCGAAATACTAATCACCTGTGAATATGCAATAACTCGATACCAAGACCGTGTGTGAGGCATCATAACATCATATTTGGGTAACTTTACGCAAGATCACCCGTGAAATTGAGACGATAACACCAAAGTGAGACGTTTGAGCCACATATCGTCTTATTTCTTTCCCCTAATTGAAGAAATTCAAGAAGGCATTGGGTTTTCAAAGAAGCATGTGGAAGAACAAGGAAGCAATGACCACCTACACACTCTCTCCCCCTCGATGGTTTCAATGATTCAGAATCATACACCACGTATGTTGATGATGAATTAAAGACAGCAAAACCATGTATAAGGAGACAGCGAAACCATGTATGTTCAATTAATCGAACAAGTATGAAGTACCATAAATATCTCGTGAGAATCAAATGTCGATAAACCGCTTTGTTTAATCATTTTGTTGATCATCACCGTGTCATTGTTGTTGGAAACAGTTTGATCTTCTCATTATCGAAGATTCGATTGAGGTGCGATTCTGACAACGGTGTTGTTATAGATTCTGTGTATCGAAATTAGAGTATTATCGGGTTGTGCAATGAAACATTCGATACAATCAAGCACGACTTTGATGTAATCTTTAACCAGAGGAGCAAGCAATGTTCCTAATTGTTGACGATTAAGTATAATGATGGTGCAGCTGATGGATCATTAAGATTTAGACGGTGATAAACGGGTCCTATGCTATATTATAGTAGAAGCCATTGTTGTTGTACCTGCATAGAAAAAATAGGAGGGGGGCAAGAAAGAAGAAACATGGATCCCCAAGTGTAACTGGGTTCCAGATGTTAGAGGCATAATGATGTAGTGTCAATTATCTTCTTGACACCTGAACATGCTATTTTGATAAGTTCCTTTCCTACCTCAGGGATGGATGTTGTGGGTTTCACACCTGTTTTGATGCAACTACTTAGTATCTTGCCTTTAGGAATCCACCTAAGACCAATAGTTTTGAAAACTCTACCCGTTGGTATCCATCTAAGGTTAGATCTAGGGATGTTGAAACTTTTTAGGGAAGAGTCTCGTCCCTATATGGATCCACCTATAAGGTTTCAAATGTTACGCTTAGATCGACGGGTTTATTTCTAACGCTTGTTGATTAAACTTAGGATTTGGTTTGCTACTACAAGCGGTGTTCGAGAGTACACGAGAAGGTGATACACTAGGTCGTGAACCTAAGATTCCATCCTTTTGGAGTAGTGCCCTTTCCTAGCCTTTTCTAGATCATAGTTCTTGTACGCGTCATGTGAATCATATGAATTTTTAATTTTAATGCTCGGTTTATACACGTTGTTCGAACTAATCCTAGACAGGCGTGTGCAACTACTTGTTGAGGTTTAACGAAACAGTATAATAGAAACAGTTTAACATAAACATGTTTAATGTAAATGTACATTATTCTTTGGCCCGAAATGTGGGTGACTGGTTTTGACAAATGATTATTCTCAACAACTTGGGAGGCAAACCGTGGTTTTGAAGATTTTGAACGTTGATTTAAAAGCGGTTGGTTGTTTAACTACTTGATTGGTTTCGATTGGTTTTAGAGACGATTTCCCAAGATTGTTGGTTTTGCAAAATTAGTATCCACACTTTGGTCGCTTAATCTTCTCGCTTGTTTTGTAAAGCAACATGTGCAAGCCCATTTGCTTGAAGTTGAGCCTTTAAATGCTCATTTTCTTTTACTAATGTATCCACATGATTACTTTGTTCATTCAAAGATTTACCATTTTTCTCGAGTTTAAAATTTTGTTTTGCATTTTAAGTTCAAGAGAGATGCAATGAGCCTCAAGTTTTGAAAATCTTTTGAAACCGAGCAATGGTCTTTTGAGAAGAGTGTTTTCGATTCAAGAGTTTGATTTGACGTTTGAGTTGAATTGTTAACAAGTAAGGGCTCATACATGAGATAGTTGTGCGGACATTGTGCAACACACCGGTCAACCTCTCCTTCATTATCGAATTCAAAGTTGATCAAGATGTTGTGTCGCATTCTTGCGAGTAATATGATCAACGATAGATAGTACCTCAACCATTTGTTCTTTGTCAAAGTTCGGCTCTGTGTCATAGATAGGTAAGATATCTTCCTCAACCATTTGTTCTTCGTCAAAGTTGGGCTCGGTGTCATAGTTAAGTATGATATCTTCTCCAGATCTGATGCTGTCATCCTGCTTTTCCAATGCAACAACCTCATTGTCCGCATTACCGACAGATGCAGTAATCACAACATTTTCAACATCCCTTTGAGCATTCCTTCCATGTACATCAACTCTTTTACCTTGCACGACTGCGGGATTTCGGGAATTTGATTATGTCTGACGCTTGAAATTGTTGATTATTGAGTTCACCATCTTAGACAGTACCATCCGTCCTTCTTCCAATTCCACAAATGCCTTTTCATATTCAGAATCATCAGTAGCAAGGTTTGGTGATGAAGGTTTTAAGCAGTAGATGGAAGATGAGGAGATTTGTGAAGTCATCATACTTGAAAGGCCGATTTAGAGATTTTCAAAATTTCCCTCCAAAAATAAATTTGAAAAAATTTTGTCTCCCAAAATTTGAAATTCACAATAAAATTCAATTCTAAGGTTGAAAGAAAATTTTGAGTTATGACAATTTTGACGCCAAATTTGACCTGAAAAATTCGAATTTGGGCCCAAAAATTTGAATTTTTGACCAAAATTTTCACAGTTAAACCAAAATTTGAATATCGCGTAAAAATTGAACATTTAGTCTCTCCTAAAAATTAAATTTTACTCAAATTTTCCCGCCAAAAAACTTTTTTTTTTGTTGATAACTTGTGTTGATGGATCTTTGTAGTCGAGAGAAACTTGTTGTTTGTTGAAGAAGTGCTTAGGCGTAGAAAACCAGCTTATGCGTAGAGGAAACCTTACGCGTAGAAAGAGCTTACGCGTAGAAAGAGCTTATGCGTAGAAACACCACCTTACGCGTAAAAATGAGACTTACGCGTAAGAATAGCTTACGCGTAGACTTGAGAAACACTAAGATTAGGCGTAAACTGAAAGTTAGGCATAGAAAACTTATGCGTAGGATTATCTTATGCGTAAGACAAGGCTTAGGCGTAAGAAAAATCTTAGGCGTAAAGAGTTCTACGCATAAGTTTGAGCTTATGCGTAAAATTAGGTTTTGCCTAAAATCCTTTACACTATCACAAAGGTAAAAGATATCCAAGTCGAAGTGTTTTCGTGCTTATCCAAGCAAGAAAACACCGAGTAAACCAAGAACATCAAGATCAAACCTTGAAAAACTTATGCGTAAGTTTAGGGTTTCCTTACGAGTAGAAAGTAGCAAATTTTACCAAAAACTGATTTTATGCCCAAAAGTGTTTAGAAACCCGATTTTATGATGAAATAGCTTCAATATCACCAAAATAACACAAAAGTTTGAAACTTGATGATCCAAAACACGCTTTCACCTTACGCGTAGAAAGTAGTACACGAATGAAATCAAGCTTAAAAACACTTCTACACACGTAAAGTTTCAAACTTTTTGCCAAAAACTTAAACTTTAACACCAAATAACCTTGAAAGTACAAGAATCTTGAATTTTAAAGTGTAAAAAATGAAAGCTTTTTGCGTATGAAAAGTGAAAAACGTGAGACCTTACGAGTAGAACAAAAAAACAAACCGTTTCACCCAACTAGATGGCTCTGATACCACTATTAGGTCATCATATTAGTAACACAAGCATCAATATAAGAAATAGAGAAGAGAAAGGATCGGATGAACAATACAAACACTTATGCGTATGAATAAGAGAAGATTTATGCGTATGAAGTGATATGAATTGAACAACCAACCCTCAAGTGAGGGTTTACAAGAGGTATTTATAGGAGGGAACTAGGGCAACACTCCAAGTTCCCATCCTTTTACTTATTGGGCTTGGCCTAGGCTTATGGACTTTCTACATAAGCCTAGCCTTGATTACTAACATAAAAGCCATATTAAGCTAACTATTACATATGAATCACTAACACTTGAAATATAGTTTAGGAGTGATTCCAACAACATAGATGATAATGTAGCTGATCTACTCACAAAAGGATTTGATGTTTCAAGATTCAATTACTTGGTGGTGAGTATTGGTATGATTAATTACTAAGCTACATTTAAGGGGAGGACTGAGTAGTCAGTTAGACAGTCCTATGCATTGCTTGAGGGGAGGCAATTCAATGTCTATTTGAAGTTTTTGCCATTATGCACAAGAGAATGGAAAAGTACTGCTTTTTGGTTATTGGAAAGTACTGCTCTGAAAGTACTGCTTTGGAAAGTACTGCACACGTGGAAAGCACTGCTTGTCTTATCAACGTACTGTTCCAACGGTCAAAAGATGGGTTAAAATTCAAATAACGGTAACTTTGTTATTATGGGCTGTGATTTTTCAAATCTTACCTATAAATAACTACCCTCCGATTTTCCCTCTCATCTTTATACTTATCAATCTTTTCCATATTTCTCTCTCTTTCACAATTACTATTCATCAAACCACTTTCTTTTACATTAATCAATGGCGAATCGAAACACAGTTACTAAACACAACATGGTAGCAAATTTAGATAAGACTGAAGCCAATGTCGCGTTTCATGACATAATTGATTTCCTCGCTGGGTCTTCAATCAATTATGCACTTTTGGTTGAACCTGATATTATTGAGCCATGGATTCAACAGCTTTAAAACGCTAGAACTCACATGGAAGATGATGAGTCCTATATACTGAGCTAAGGTTCTTTGGAAAGATAGTGAAAGTTAGTGAAGCTTCAATTCGTGAAGATTTATTATTGGATGATGAAGAAGGAGCTATACGTTTTGACAAACAGCTTATTTGGGATACTTTAAGAGATATTGGGTATGAAGGGTCCTTAACTGAAACAACATTCAAGAAACCTTTGTTTAGTCCACATTGGAAGTACTTGGTACATGTATTACTTCATTGTATCAGTTCTAAGAGTACTTCATGGGAGCAATTTGGATCTAATATAGCATCTGCTTTAGTGGGATTGGCTACAAATCGTGTCTTCAACTTTTCAATATTAATCCTGGATGGTATGTTATCTCACATTTCTAATGGATCACCTTGGTTGATGTATCCAAGATTTATTCAAGTTTTCTTGAATAAACAACTTCATGATGTACCAAAGCCTGAGAGCTTATTACCTGTTGTGGTACAACCTGCAAAGATATTCACCTTCATGGCTAGGAAGAGTGATAGGTTCTCTGGAAGGAACACTCCTTTGACTACTTTTATGATGGAGATTGTTCAGGAAGTTAGAGATGAGGCTGCTGCAAGTGAAGAAAGAGAAGGTACTGCATCAACTCAAGGTACTGCTTCTCAACATACTGCTTCTTCACAAGGTATTGCTGCACAAGAAGGTACTGCAGCTTCACCTACACCATCTCCACAAGATACTGAACATGCTGCGTCAGAACCAGAAATTAACCCATCATCATCTGGAGGAGATGCAGGCGATATACCTCCCGAGGGATTGGTTCTGGATAATTATGTTTTGACAAGGGAATTGGTCAGATTGAAGAAAGCTACTGAAGCTCAAGCTGCACAATTGGTGAAGTTGAAGACCAAGTTTAGAAGATTAAAGTCTTTTGTATGGCCTTTAGTTCAACATCACAGGTTGTGGGTCAAATCACAGAAGAGGCACGGGAAGAAGTTTAAGAAGCCTTCAAAGGGCAACAAGGTTCAACAGCATTCTTCATTCCAATTGGGGAGGAATCTGGAGCAACATAATTTGAAAGAAGATGCTGAGTTTCATGCAGATAAAGAATATGAACCTCAAAGTCATCAAGCACAAGTAAATATTGAAAGTACTAAGCTCGAAGGAACTGGAGTTCAAAATCTTGTGTACAAAGTATCGATGATCAAGGTCTTTGGTGATCAAGGTACTGCTTTGCTCTTCAAGGAACATACAGACAAGAGCTAATCACACCAAGGACTCTAGATTTTGAGGAAGAAGCTGGTCCTTCAACAGTCCTACAAGAAGAGGAAGCTGATACACCTATGGTAGAGCATACTGCAAGTGATGATGAGACAGTTGCTCAAATTTTGCAAAATCTATCAAGACCAAGAGGTGTTAGTATTCCAGGAGTTGCTGACGAACAACCTCAAGCTTCTCAACCAGTGTTAGATCCTAAAGATAAAGGTAAAGGTAAATTGGTTGAAATAAAGAAGAAGAAGCTTACTTTGGCAGAAATAAGAGCAATTGAAGTAGCCAAGAATGAAGAAGTTGCTAGGAAGCTACAAGCTGAGTTGAATGATGAGGTTGCTCTACCAGTGAAGGAACCTGAAGCTGTTATACCACAAAGACGACCTAGTAAAGCTAAGGAAAGAAATGCCATGATGGCTTATCTAAAAGGTCAAGGATATACTGGGTTACAGAAGCTGAAATATTTAGAGATGAAAGATTTATATAATGCTGTCAGAGAAGCTTATCAAAAGCAAGTTGATAGTATTATTTCTTTTGATGATGAAAAGAGAAATGAGGATGCTAGAAAAAGAAGCTTAAAAAGAAAAAGAACAACTGAAGCTGAACAGTCATCAAAGAAGATTGAGTTAAGATCTGATACAGTTGATGAGCTGAGAAATTACATAAGAGTTGTCGACTTTGATCATCCTAAATCCAAAGATGCTACAGTAAAGAAGTCTAAAATAACTACATTTGAAGTGGTAGAATCAAAGGATGGAGACTATCTGATGTTCCATAGGGAGGATGAAAGTTTTAGAGTGTTCAATTTGCTATGGGATATATTGCACATAATAGATAGAGCAGATCTGTTTCAATTATATCAATTAGTGCAAGAATACTTTGAACATATTCCATCAACTGGAGTTGGCTTAGTATTGCTAGGAGATCTGACAACTATCTGGGAAACTGAGGAGACAAGCACTGAAGAAATCTGGCTAAATCAAGAAAATTGGGAGATTACAAGCTGGGGATTCTGTGAAGAATCAGGAGTGCATGCTTTGGAATTGGAAGATGGAACTATGATTCATATGTTAGCTGAAAGAAGATATCCTTTGACTAGTGATCTTATGAGAAGGATGCTGGATTATGGAATGGAAGTTGAAGAAGAGAATGAAACAGCCCTAATGGTTATTGAATTGTATATCAGATGGACAACGGCTGATGATGAAGCATAAGTACTAGTATGATGTTTAATTGTATAAATGTTTGAAAAATAAGTGCTTTATTCAAAGTACTACTGGACAAACAGTACTTTAACCAAAGTACTCCTTGCAACACAAAACCAGTAAACGATTTTAATAGAAAATAAGCAAACTTTTGTTAAGTGCAAAATATTTTGAAACAAAGGTTAACAGCAACAAATGGTTTTTGAGATGGTTATAACAAAAGGTTATCAGTTCACCATGTTTAACAAAAGGACTGGCTAATCCATGAGCAAAAGGCTCTGGTAAAGATATCTCAAATATATTATATAGTTGACAACTTGCTAATAAGTTGTATGGTAATCAACTCACCATATCTGTAAAGTGAAGAGTTGGCTAGCCCACAAGAAAAATGGCTTGTGGTAAAGGTTGTGGAAAAACCATTTATATGGTAATTAGTTCACCATGGTTGCAAGAACTAACTAGTCCAAAAAGGGTACGGCTTTTGGTAAAGACAAAACAAATTCGTTGATAGCTGATGATTTGCTAAAAATCATATGGTTATCAATGTACCATGGTCTTACACATCTAAACATTGGCTACTCCAGAGTTAATGGCTTTGGTAAAGAGACATCAAAATCCATTAAAATTTTCAATGATTCACCTCTCACAGGAGTTTACACACCTGGAAGTGATGAGAATAGGCTGAAACTAAATGAACTGATGTACAAATTGTCATATGTTGCTGAAAAGATGGAGATTGTTGATTGTTGCTGTAAAGGATTGCTGATAAAGACTACTTTGATGATGATAATACAAGCACAGTGAGTACAAAGACAAAATTTGAAGATAAAGACACAATCTTTCCTTGAAGACAAAGATGTTAAAGATACAGATACAAAGGAACTTGAAATCAAGCAAGTAGAATTCAAGTTAGGGGAGGATTGTTGGGACATAAAGTCAAAGTGCAGCTGAAAGTCAAAGTACTGCTTAATGAAGAAAGTCAAAGTACTGCTTATTCATCAAAGTACTGCATGGATAAAGGACTGCTATGCAAATCGTTAAGGATTATTATTATGTAATTCTAGAATGTTCTTAGTATAGATTACTTGTCGTACAAGGATTAGAGTTGTAAACCGACTAGGGTTATCCTTATGCCTATAAAAGGACCCCCTAGATTGGCATTAGAGATATATGTTTTAGAGTTTAAGAGTACGAATTCATACGCAGTATTAGAGTTATTAGAGTTGTTAGAGAATCTGTATAACAAGCAGGTTCTAAGTATTTATAAAATCGTTGAAGTTAAAGTTAATTCTTCTTAGCTTTATTGAAGTAAATTCCGCATACTTAATAGAGTTAATTCAGTGTTTCATTGTTAGTAACTTAGGATTTATCCGAGGTTGCTAAGCCCTTACAAGCTACATAAGTTAATTTGGTTAGAGTATATCGATCCAACATCTATTTTGCACCAACCAGATGGTGTCAGATCGCAAGGTAGAGACATTGGCTTCCTGAGGAACCTCAATGGTGTTTCGATAGCCTTCGTGGCTAGGACATTAGTACTCACTAAGAGTACGGGCTCTAGGCGAGTTTGGTGGGTTTTGGTTAAAAGGTGGGTTTGGTGGTTTTGTGGGTCGGGTTGGTTAAGTGGGATATCATTTACTATAATGGAAAATAACAAGATTTACGAACAAAGGGAACAAAGAAAACATAGAATATGAATAAACTACAAAAAAAACAAAAAAAAAACAAAAAAAAAAACAAAAACTCATTTGATAGGAGCCTAGTGAGTAGATTTAAACGAAATAGAAATCGAAACCTAGACTATCTCCCGGCAGCGGCGTAAAAAACTTGATGACGGAATTTTGAAAAACCGAATAAGTTTTACAATCCTCTTAGGAAGTGTACCTAATCGTTGCAGGTGTAGTATAGGCAAGACACGGGGGATTGATCGTTCTCTAGGGGAATAGTATGGTAGGTTCGAGATGTATGACGAAATAAGCCTAAGGGTTGAGGGAAAACTATTTTTGGTAGAAAGCAAGTAAACTCTCGGGTATTGGATGAGGTTGTTTTTAAACTACTAATTAAAATAATGACAAGAAAAGTAAATTGGTGAACTTCTATATGAGGAAAACCGTATTTACTTAGAATCTCATTATTCCCTAGTTATATCCTATTGTGTTGTCGAATAGTCACTTCCTTGTTTTATTGTAGTGTTGAGTATTCCTAATTTCCTGTTGTAGGATGGTCAGGCCTCACGTCTATAGGGCTATTCTCAGTGTAGGACGCCTATCTGAATTGTCAAGCACACCTTTCGGTTAGCCTACACATTAAATACTCAATTCTAATTAATTAACCTAAGACGTTATTAATGAATCGCGTTTTAGTGGACATTCAAGCTAGTATAGTTTTCCCTAGCCAGTTTTCGTACACCTAACACACACATAATTAAACAAAAGACGACAACATAACAATCAATAACTAGGAATCATGCGATCCTAAGCAAATACTAATTAATCTAGCCTAGCATGGTAATGAATAGAAAATAAAATAAATAAATCAAACAATAACATATAGACATTGATTGAATGATTACTTAAATAACTTATCTTTAACAAAACATGAGGTCTTTAATGGCCAAAAAGTCCTACAAAAGCTGTGAAATTCGGCTAGGGTTTGATCTTGCAAAGCTGCACACCTCTAATGAAAACATTGCGAAAATATATATAGTTTTACAATCGTGGCGGCCTCACTTAGAATTTGTGACACCGTTAGTTCACCGTCTTTTAGGGTTTCGATATTGAACCGACATAGTTGTGACGGCGTCATGTTGAGGTTGTGACGCCGTCAGCCTTCATTATTTTGGTCTTGACGCTGTCAGCTTGAGGCTGTCATCAGAGCATGTTAAGTCAGCACTGCTGTGATGCCGTCACGAGGCCTTCTCGTGACGGTTTTTCTATTGTTTTCATTTCTTCGTTTTTCCATCCAATCGAGCTCAAAACATGTTTCTTTTCTAGCATTTGCATCCCAAGTACCTAAAAGTCAAATAGAAATGTTTTAGGGCAATAAATGATCAAATGTATACAATTTAGAGGCTAAAATACCTCTTAAAAGCATATGAAAATACACCTCATCAGGAAGTGAAACTTGTAGAGAAAGTAAACTAATATAGCTAAAAATGAATTAAACATAAAAGAAGATTCTGAACTTTGATGTCTCTACGGCATAGGGAGATGTTTCTCTCTACGGTGTAGAGACTTTATGCCTCGAATAAAGTCTTATTCAAGTGCTCTGCGGTGTAAAGAGGAAAATATCCCTACACTATAGAGGCCACAGCTTATACGTCTGTTGATCTTGAATGTTGTCCCCATCATAAAATCAACATACACTTTCATAATTCTTTTGGGGTGGTCGGTGCTTCAAGCTAAGTTGCTAGACCAAGAAAATATAAAGAGAAGAGAATAACCGTGCATAACTCCTTTACTCAATTAAGATTCCGTGTTTAACCGAATGGTTACTTTGAGGGTGTGTTGGTAGAGGGAAATAAAACTAGAGAAACGGAAATGATGGAATTTCTGCTATTTGGTAAGTTGGAATGAGGATTTGCACATTTCTGCTAAACACTCGTACATAATTATATAACCAAACAAGTTCACCTTGTAAATCTTTTTGATAGCTAGGTATGTTTGGTAAAACTAGTTGTGTAAACTGTTAGCTGTAAGCTGATAAATGGTAACTGTAAGCTGATAAGTGGTAAATGAGTATGATAAACCTCCTTTTTCTTTCTTTTTTTTTTCTTTTTTAATTGTTGGTAAGGTAGTTGTAACTTTAATTTGTAAAAACGTAAAATGACTTAAAAGGACATTTGCATAGTTTGAAACAAAAACAAAACTTGCTAATCATTGATAACATGTGTTCCATATTGAAGGAGTCATTAAGTGTTTGTTTCATGACAACGAATATCGTGAGTTCATATAATAGTTTATAATTTAGATGATGATGATATTATTTATAATAAAATATGTTGCAAGTTTAACTAGTATATGTTTTTGTTCTTAAAAAATAAAACAAAGTAGATAATATAGAATAATATAATATAAAATATGTTACGATTTAAGATCATTTGAGGACAAAAGATTATTTACATATCAAGGGATCAATCTTCACACTTCATTTTTATTTGATCTAATGGATAAGATTAATCCCAACAATTTAAAAAACCCACTTTCATCATTTTTTTCAAATATTAATAACTTTCAAACCGTTAATCGTTAAGCGAAAAAAAATATATCATTGCGACGAGCATTTAATTATCTATCTATAGATAGGCACTTTGATATACTTTCGACAAAAAAATTTTTTTCGTATTTTTCACGTTTTTTTAAATTTTTTTCGTTTTTTTACGTTACTGAAATTTGCATTAAAAAATCATATATGATAAAACACTAATTTGAATATCACATGTGATATTAGTTCAAAATTTTGATCTGCGCAAAACCGTCAAGTCAAACAGACTTAAAACAGCTCAGACACAAATGCAAATAAGTCCTGGAGAATACAGGGGATTCCCGGGTCGTTAAGTCCCACGGAGACTCAATGGTGTGCAAACACTGATTCAGACGGTAGAATGATCACTAATGATAGCGATCAGAAAGGATTAGGATTGAACAACTACACTACTGAAAAAGGTTATAAATTAAAGCGACTTAAATACAAATTAAGAAAATTAAAAAGATAAAATCTATTAAATAAATGCTATCACTATATTTAAAGTGATGAACGTTTAAAAATTAAAACTAAAAACTTACGTTTAAATAAAAAACTACGTAAACGTGCAAAATAAAAAGTGAAACTTATACAATATAAATCCTAAAAATATGAAAAATACATTTTTACAAACCTAATAATATAAGAAAATTTATAGAAAAAGAAAATTATTTTTATAACTAATTATGTAATTATTATTAATTAAAAACTATTTTAACTATTTATTAAATACTCTAAAATAAAAGAAAATATGAAATAAGACTAGAAAAATAAAATAAAGACTTAGAAAAATCTAAAATATGATAAAACTAATTTTAAAACTAAAAATATATTTTTTTATACTTTTTATGTATTTATTATTAATTTAAAACTATTTAAAACTAATTTAAATTATTAAAATACCAAATAAAAGGAGAAAAATAGGAAAAATACTTTTAAGCTTTTACATTTATCTAAACTTAAGAAAATGAAAATTATTTTTTGAACCTTTTCTTAATTATTTGTATTTAAAGCTAATTAAAATGCTTAAAACTAATTTAAATAAAGAAAAATAGCAAACAAGCTAGGAAAAATCTGAAAATTCAGGAAAAGCTTAAAATGATATTAGAAAGCTGGGAAAATAGAAAACAGGGCTTGTTTGGCAGAATATGAAATCGATAAGGAAGTGCTTATTGAAATAAGCACTTCAATAAGCAAATGGAATCCAAAGGGTACCCAATCGATAAACAAGCTATAATAAGCTAAGATAACTGAAATGCAACAAGAATCAACAAGTTCCAACCACTGAATAGCTAGATGCAAAGATTTGAGTAACGAGAGATTTAAAGCTAAAAAGAATTGGTGCTACTTGCCTCTCAAATAAAGCACTCAAATAAGCTAAACACTAAAACCAATTACTAAGACTTAGACTAGACCTGGTAACGCTTATAACCAAAAGACCAAACCTTCAAAAGCTTTTACAAGCTCTGCACAAGGTTGCTCAAAAGGCGAGCAATCACCAAGATTAATCGAGTGATGTGCAGGGCAACAGAGGCCTGTTTTGGGCTTATGCACAAGCTTGTCCAGAAATCTTGAACTAAAAACAGATACTAGGTCTTAAAGATCACCAAGAATACTACAAGTTGACCAAATTTGAGACCTTAACTAGTTAAAATGAACACTATGCTATTGCTACAAGATCTGTAAAAAAACTAACTTTGGACTAATTTGACTTTTAATGACAGATGAGATGTTTGACTAATATGAAGTTTGAAGCTAATTTATATACTGATAATGATGAAATATGATAAAATGAAACTAAAGCAAGCAAGATTTATGGATTTGAAACACAAAATAAGATTTTGACTTGTTAAAACTCCAACAGCTAGCTGCTGAGACAGGTACAAAGAAATATTGACTTTTGTGATGTTGCAGACCTAAACCAGGACTCAAATGAGTAAATTAGGACTAACCAAGCATGAAACAACAAAAGCCAATCACTGAACAGACCTATGGTACAGATTTAATACCAAATCCAAACACCCTTTTAAAACTTAAATACAAACTTAAATTGCTAAGAACTTTGAACTAGCTAGTACAATTGTTCAATCTGAGTTCTCATAACCATATTACAACTTTATAAACACTCTTAAATCATTGGTGACTACAGATACATAAACAAGCATAAATTACAAAATGACTTGAAAATTGAAAATAGGAAATTAACTCACAATTGTATTCAGCTGGTGCCACAGGCTAAACCAAACACAAAACCAAACTAACCTATGCTAATCCAACCCAATATCACCTCTGCAACAACCATAATCATCACCAAACCCAATTTGAGCTTCATGTTGACTTTTATTGACCATGGAGCTAAGTTACTGAAACTGAATAAAAGCTTATCAAAGCCAAAGTAAGCTTAAATAAGCTTCATTGATTAAATCAGAGCTTATTTGAAGCTTGAATATAGAATTTGAAACTTGAAAACTTCCACAGTAGCCACTAAACTTGAAATTTGATTAAAGCTTAAAATTGATACTCAAAAGCTCAATATAACAATGTTTTATCTTAAATAGGATACAAATAAACTTGAACTACAACATTTGATTAAAACTAATACATTTTAAAGAAAATTCGACATTAAAGGAAAAAAATGAAAACTAGCTACTCTTTGAAACTGCTCCTTCTTCTCTTTTTATACTCCCACTAGCTTTCTCTCACATCCTTGATTGAATCCCACCACAAATCCTGGCCCTTGGATGATTTTGAGATGATCTTGGCCATTTAACATTTTTGGCGGGAAAGGTTTATTTGACAGGTGGCTATGGTTGAGTGAAATGGGGTGAGATGTAATTAATGGTTTTTGGAGTTGTGATGAGGTGGGGAGACAAGGAGTGTGAGATGTTGAGGAGGGGGGAATGGGAGGTTGAGGATTTTCAGGCAGAAGCAGGTGGGAAGGGAAGAAAATGGCGCCAAGGTTGCTTTGTTTGACCAAGGTTTTGACCGAGATATTATTAAAGGAAGGGGTCAAAATAGGCGGGGGGTCAAAGGGTCGAGAAGGGTCAATGGCTTAAATGACAAGGACTAAGGTGTAATTCTTTGAAAATCAAAGGGCCATTCTCGCCATTTCGAAAAAGTTGATCCAAGGGTTGAAAGTAACAATCTCAAAAGTACAAGGACCAATTTTGCCATTTTGCAATTTTCCGGGGCCATTTTGCCAATTTTCAAACTTGGAGGACCAAACTTGTAATTTTCTCAAACTTTTGACATTTTCACCAAAGGACTAAATTTGACAAGTTATGATATTAAAAGGACCTTTGGTGATTTTTTCTTTTGAAATTTTGTGCTCAGGACTGCTTTTGACAACTTTTGAAACTGGGGACTAAAGCGCAATTTTGCAAATTTGATCGTTTTCATCCGATTTTGATATTTTGCATTTAAAACACATAAAACACGATTTGTGATATTTTATCATTTTGAAGCATTTTTGAGTGTTTTCGGATGATTTTGCAGCTTTATATTGTACAAAAATGATGAGTATTTAGACACTCATCAATCCCCACACTAAGATATTGCTAGTCCCTAGCAATGATTTGAGAAAACATAATGGATTTTAATCTCTTTACCAAAAGCCATTACTTACGGAGTAGCCAAATGTTTCAGTTCAAGTAAGAACCATGGTACACCGATAACCATGTGATTTTGAGCAAACCACCGACTTTCAACGGATTTGATTTTGTCTTTACCAAGCCGCACCATACGGACTAGCCAACTCTTAGATAAATTATCAATATTATCTTTGGTGAGCCGATTACCAATTATGGATTTTCCATCGCCTTTACCACAAGCCATAAACTTCATGGCTAGCCAACTCTTCACTTTTTAGGATATGGTGAAATAATACCATACAATTTTGGGCAAATTGCAAGCCATATAAACGGATTTGAGATATCTTTACCAAGAGCCGTTTGCTCTGGATTAGCCAATCCTTTAGTTTATCAAACATGGCGGATGATAACCAAATGAGTAAGTGTAAAACACTTACTCCAAAAAATTTTGGCCAAAACGGGAATTGGGTGGATAATATATGAAATTCGTGAGAATTCCCCACACTTAGAAATGAATATTGCCCTCAATATTCAAAGTACCGCGGTTATGCGAAACAAAGAACGTAAAAGGAAATATTACGGCCATTATTTAGAAAGATTTTTTTTTTTTTTTTTTTTTTTTAGAGATATATATATATAACATGTGGGCATCACCCCACACTTAGGTGGTAGAAAGGGTAAGAAGTCGAAATATGGGTGAAAACCCATATGGTGTGTGCTCTTGTTTTTGATTTCCGAGTCGCTAGCTTGACTCGACCCAATTCATTGGTTCATGGGAAGCAAAGTGGAAGAAACAATCTCCATCGGACTTTCATTCAATGATGTTTGGACAAACATTTGAAGCACGTGAAAGTTCCACACCGATGAGATATACATAGAACCGCTCAAAATGATATATGGAAATGCCGGATCAAAGATAATGTCTTCATTCCCAAGGAGTGAAGAACAGGAGAAGCGACGAATATATGAAGAAAGAAAGAAAATCATGATAGAAATCATGATTAACTCTTCATCCTCAATAGGAGAATTCATAGTTTCATGAATCTCCTCAGTTAAGCTCAATTGGTCTAGACATATCTCGGGTGTGTCTAGATCAAAGTAGAAGTTATCATACTCCGGCGGAGATATGATATGAGTGAGTTCATCTGAGAACTCCATGAAGGTGAATGAATCATATTCAGAATTGATATGAGTGGGTTCACTGGTGAACTCCTCAAAAGCAAATGATTCATGATCGAGGAGAGAATTATGAGAATGAAAAGTGGTACTGCCACTAATCTTCTCTCCCATATTATCAAAACAGGAGGCTTTCGTTTCCGGAATAGACTCATCGGAAAGAATGTCACTATCCTTAATGGGGATAGGAGATGAAATAGGTTTCTCTTTGAAAGCCTCGATTTTAGAAATGAGAAGACTGACATTCAATAATGTTGCTCAAGAGCTTCATCTTTGATTTCAAAGGTCGATAACTTCATCATTCTCTTCTTCTAAGCTAACAAGCTCGGAAGGTGAATCTTCCACATAAATAATGTCTCCACAAGATAACGACTCATCATCATCGAATCGGAGAACATCTCAACATGATCATTTTGGAAGACAAGAGGAGGAGGATATCACACACATGATCAAGAATTCCTGTGACTCTCCCGGATTGGGACAAGGTCCTCAACACTAGACTTTATGAATTCGTCCGATTCCTTTTCGAGAACAGATTAAGATGCTCGTCCCCATAATAAGAGAGTGAGTGTGAATCTCGGGTGTGATAGCGCTTGTTTGAGATGAAATCTCAATCTTGGAATGTCAACCGACCGAGGAGGTTGAGAAATATTACTTTAAAAGGATAAAACCCTCCTCGTCATCGTCATAAAGTCTTGCCTTGAGAAATTGGGAATGCCTTAGAGTCGCTTGCTCTAGGATAAATAATTCTTCCCTAGATTTGCGAGCTTCTCGTTCTTGCTAGCAATTCTCCTATTGTCTTTTCACCACTCACTTGATTCTTAAAATTACTCATCATATCCTCAAGTGTTTTCATTGCGGTTTCAAGATCCCGGAGATTTCATGAGACAACGGCTCGGATGGAGTTTGAACCGTATAGTCTTTGTGGAGGTTGGAAATTTTCAAACATGTGAGAGTCATGATTGTTACAAGGAACCGAGTTCCCTATTTGACAATCGAGTGAAATGGGGACCTCCACAGACTCACAACAAGAAACTGCTGAGTCCAGACAGTGAATCATATGGATTTTGGTTATACCCAAAGTTCTGAGCATCACTGGAAAACTGTTCATAGACAAACGTGTTTCCTGATTGACACTCAAATCCTTGGTGAGGACCTCCACAAAATTCACAACAGTAATGTTGATCATATGAATATAGGTCGGGCTGGGGTGGGTAATTGGAAAAGTTTGAGGAGTCGTTATATGAGTTCTGATTAGGATCATAATCAAATGAATTCCTTGAACCACAAAACAAACAACTCCCGTTATGAATATCATTACCACATTGTACACATGTACACCAACGATGTGGTGAACCAAAGAGAGGCTCACCACAACCGACACAAGGAATAAACGATTGCATTTGATAGTTATGAAGAGGAATCGGTTTATTCAAAGAATCAAGAAACCAACATGGTGATCGAATGACTATCAAGTCTCAAGAACATTTTGAAAAATCGGGAGGTGGGACAAGTGGTGTGCTCGAGAGCTAGCAATTTCCACCACTTCCGTTATGGTCTCCGGATCCGGTTCTTGAGAAGCGTGAAGATTAAGCAAGTCATTCTTGCTAGTCACCGTAGAAATTTCGCATGTTTGCTCTTAACCGTAAATCGCGAAAGTTTAGAATCAATTCTAGGCGGCTTAGGAGCATTTGAGGTTTAAGTCTTTGGATAACCGTAGGTTGGACGATTAGAACTCCCATTATCAAAAGGAAGTACCGGTCCTTTGTCACCCCGGTTCTCGTTCCATATCCCTACGCAGAATGAATGGATCATCACGAACAACACGAATTCTAGACATTTGTGACACGATCAAGTTTTCAACTTCGTCCTGAGTTGGTCCTCGAGAGATTCCATGAGAATAGAAGAAGTGAGAATCAAAGGATAGAGGTAAAGGGATAAAGAATCAAAATGAGTAAGAGGGTAAAGAGGAATATTTTTGGATTTTTGGATAGACATTTTGCAAAAACAAAAGAATGAAAATATTTTTACGTTTAAAACACTTGTGAAAAGTGTTAATGAACTTTTTGGATTATTTGAAAACTTTACAAAAACCTTTTTACAAAAGATGGGTATGTGCAAGAATGGGTCTGAAAATGGCTAAACACACGCTAAAGCCTCCCCGGCAGCGGCGCCAAAATTTTGATCTGCGCAAAACCGTCAAGTCAAACAGACTTAAAACAGCTCAGACACAAATGCAAATAAGTCCTGGAGAATACAGGGGATTCCCGGGTCGTTAAGTCCCACGGAGACTCAATGGTGTGCAAACACTGATTCAGACGGTAGAATGATCACTAATGATAGCGATCAGAAAGGATTAGGATTGAACACTACACTACTGAAAAAGGTTATAAATTAAAGCGACTTAAATACAAATTAAGAAAATTAAAAAGATAAAATCTATTAAATAAATGCTATCACTATATTTAAAGTGATGAACGTTTAAAAATTAAAACTAAAAACTTACGTTTAAATAAAAAACTACGTAAACGTGCAAAATAAAAAGTGAAACTTATACAATATAAATCCTAAAAATATGAAAAATACATTTTTACAAACCTAATAATATAAGAAAATTATTAGAAAAGGAAAATTATTTTTATAACTAATTATGTAATTATTATTAATTAAAAACTATTTTAACTATTTATTAAATACTCTAAAATAAAAGAAAATATGAAATAAGACTAGAAAAATAAAATAAAGACTTAGAAAAATCTAAAATATGATAAAACTAATTTTAAAACTGAAAATATATTTTTTAGACTTTTATGTATTTATTATTAATTTAAAACTATTTAAAACTAATTTAAATTATTAAAAATACCAAATAAAAGGAGAAAATAGGAAAAATACTTTTTAAGCTTTTACATTTATCTAAACTTAAGAAAATGAAAATTATTTTTTGAACCTTTTCTTAATTATTTGTATTTAAAGCTAATTAAAAATGCTTAAAAACTAATTTAAATAAAGAAAAATAGCAAACAAGCTAGGAAAAATCTGAAAAATTCAGGAAAAGCTTAAAATGATATTAGAAAGCTGGGAAAATAGAAAACAGGGCTTATTTGGCGAATATGAAATGATAAGGAAGTGCTTATTGAAATAAGCACTTCAATAAGCAAATGGAATCCAAAGGGTACCCAACTGATAAACAAGCTATAATAAGCTAAGATAACTGAAATGCAACAAGAATCAACAAGTTCCAACCACTGAATAGCTAGATGCAAAGATTTGAGTAACTGAGATTTAAAGCTAAAAACAGAATTGGTGCCTACTTGCAGTCTCAAATAAAGCACTCAAATAAGCTAAACACTAAAAACCAATTACTAAGACTTAGACTAGACCTGGGTAACTGCTTATAACCAAAAGACCAAACCTTCAAAAGCTTTTACAAGCTCTGTACAAGGTTGCTCAAAGGCTGAGCAATCACTCAGTATTAACTGAGTGATGCGCAGGCAACAGAGGCTGTTTGGGCTTATGCACAAGCTTGTCCAGAAATCTTGAACTAAAAACAGATACTAGGTCTTAAAGATCACCAAGAATACTACAAGTTGACCAAATTTGAGACCTTAACTAGTTAAAATGAACACTATGCTATTGCTACAAGATCTGTAAAAAAACTGACTTTGGACTAATTTGACTTTTAATGACAGATGAGATGTTTGACTAATATGAAGTTTGAAGCTAATTTATATACTGATAATGATGAAATATGATAAAATGAAACTAAAGCAAGCAAGATTTATGGATTTGAAACACAAAATAAGATTTTGACTTGTTAAAACTCCAACAGCTAGCTGCTGAGACAGGTACAAAGAAATATTGACTTTTGTGATGTTGCAGACCTAAACCAGGACTCAAATGAGTAAATTAGGACTAACCAAGCATGAAACAACAAAAGCCAATCAACGAATGGACCTATGGTACAGATTTAATACCAAATCCAAACACCCTTTTAAAACTTAAATACAAACTTAAATTGCTAAGAACTTTGAACTAGCTAGTACAATTGTTCAACTGAGTTCTCATAACCATATTACAACTTTATAAACACTCTTAAATCATTGGTGACTACAGATACATAAACAAGCATAAATTACAAAATGACTTGAAAATTGAAAATAGGAAATTAACTCACAATTGTATTCAGCTGGTGCCACAGGCTAAACCAAACACAAAACCAAACTAACCTATGCTAATCCAACCCAATATCACCTCTGCAACAACCATAATCATCACCAAACCCAATTTGAGCTTCATGTTGACTTTTATTGACCATGGAGCTAAGTTACTTGAAACTGAATAAAAGCTTATCAAAAGCCAAAGTAAGCTTAAATAAGCTTCATTGATTAAATCAGGAGCTTATTTGAAGCTTGAATATAGAATTTGAAACTTGAAAACTTCCACAGTAGCCACTAAACTTGAAATTTGATTAAAGCTTAAAATTGATACTCAAAAGCTCAATATAACAATGTTTTATCTTAAATAGGATACAAATAAACTTGAACTACAACATTTGATTAAAACTAATACATTTTAAAGAAAATTCGACATTAAAGGAAAAAAATGAAAACTAGCTACTCTTTGAAACTGCTCCTTCTTCTCTTTTATACTCCCACTAGCTTTCTCTCACATCCTGATTGAATCCCACCACAAATCCTCGCCCTTGGATGATTTTGAGATGATCTTGGCCATTTAACATTTTTGGCGGGAAAGGTTTATTTGACAGGTGGCTATGGTTGAGTGAAATGGGGTGAGATGTAATTAATGGTTTTTGGAGTTGTGATGAGGTGGGGAGACAAGGAGTGTGAGATGTTGAGGAGGGGGGAATGGGAGGTTGAGGATTTTCAGGCAGAAGCAGGTGGGAAGGGAAGAAAATGGCGCCAAGGTTGCTTTGTTTGACCAAGGTTTTGACCAGAGATATTATTAAAGGAAGGGGGTCAAAAATAGGCAGGGGGGTCAAAGGGTCAAGAAGGGGTCAATGGCTTAAATGACAAGGGACTAAGGTGTAATTGCTGAAAATCAAAGGGCCATTGCTGCCATTTCAGAAAAGTTGATCCAAGGGTTGAAAGTAACAATCTCAAAAAGTACAAGGACCAATTTTGCCATTTTGCAATTTTCCGGGGGCCATTTTTGCCAATTTTCAAACTTGGAGGACCAAACTTGTAATTTTCTCAAACTTTTGACATTTTTCACCAAAGGACTAAATTTGACAAGTTATGATATTAAAAGGACCTTTGGTGATTTTTTCTTTTGAAATTTTGTGCTCAGGGACTGTTTTTGACAACTTTTGAAACTTGGGGGACTAAAACTGCAATTTTTGCAAATTTGATACGTTTTCATCGATTTTGATATTTTGCATTTAAAACACATAAAACAACGATTTGTGATATTTTTATCATTTTGAAGCATTTTGAGTGTTTTCGGATGATTTTGCGTTTATATTGTACAAAATGATGAGTATTTAGACACTCATCAATCCCCACACTAAGATATTGCTAGTCCCTAGCAATGATTTGAGAAAACATAATGGATTTTAATCTCTTTACCAAAAGCCATTACTTCGGAGTAGCCAAATGTTTCGGTTCAAGTAAGAACCATGGTACACCGATAACCATGTGATTTTGAGCAAACCACCGACTTTCAACGGATTTGATTTTGTCTTTACCGAAGCCGTACCTTACGGACTAGCCAACTCTTAGATAAATTATCAATATTATCTTTGGTGAGTGATTACCAATTATGGATTTTCCACGCTTTACCACAAGCCATAAACTTGCGGGCTAGCCAACTCTTCACTTTTTAGGATATGGTGAATAATACCATACAATTTTGGGCAAATTGCAAGCCATATAAACGGATTTGAGATATCTTTACCAAGAGCCGTTTGCTCTGGATTAGCCAATCCTTTAGTTTATCAAACATGGCGGATCGATAACCAAATGAGTAAGTGTAAAACACTTACTCCAAAAAATTTTGGCCAAAACGGGAATTGGGTGGATAATATATGAAATTCGTGAGAATTCCCCACACTTAGAAATGAATATTGCCCTCAATATTCAAAGTACCGCGGTTATGCGAAACAAAAACGTAAAAGGAAATATTACGGCCATTATTTAGAAAGATTTTTTTTTTTTTTTTTTTTTTTTAGAGATATATATATATAACATGTGGGCATCACCCCACACTTAGGTGGTAGAAAGGGTAAGAAGTCGAAATATGGGTGAAAACCCATATGGTGTGTAAGCATCTTGTTTTTGATTTCAGTCGCTAGCTTGACTCGACCCCAATTCATTGGTTCATGGGGAAGCAAAGTGGAAGAAACAATCTCCATCGGACTTTCATTCAATGATGTTTGGACAAACATTTGAAGCACGTGAAAGTTCCACACCGATGAGATATACATAGAACCGCTCAAAATGATATATGGAAATGCCGGGATCAAAGATAATGTCTTCATTCCGAAGGAGTGAAGAACAGGAGAAGCGACGAATATATGAAGAAAGAAAGAAAATCATGATAGAAATCATGATTAACTCTTCATCCTCAATAGGAGAATTCATAGTTTCATGAATCTCCTCGGTTAAGCTCAATTGGTCTAGACATATCTCGGGTGTGTCTAGATCAAAGTAGAGTTATCATACTCCGCGGAGATATGATATGAGTGAGTTCATCCGAGAACTCCATGAAGGTGAATGAATCATATTCGAATTGATATGAGTGGGTTCACCGGTGAACTCCTCAAAAGCAAATGATTCATGATCGAGAGAGAATTATGAGAATGAAAAGTGGTACGCCACTAATCTTCTCTCCCATATTATCAAAGCAGAGGCTTTCGTTTCGGAATAGACTCATCGGAAAGAATGTCACTATCCTTAATGGGGATAGGAGATGAAATAGGTTTCTCTTTGAAAGCCTCGATTTTAGAAATGAGAAGACCGACATTCAATAATGTTGCTCAAGAGCTTCATCTTTGATTTCAAAGTGTCGATAACTTCATCATTCTCTTCTTCTAAGCTAACAAGCTCGGAAGGTGAATCTTCCACATAAATAATGTCTCCACAAGATAACGACTCATCATCATCGAATCGGAGAACATCTCAACATGATCATTTTGGAAGACAAGAGGAGGAGGATATCACACACATGATCAAGAATTCCGTGACTCTCACGGGATTGGGACAAGGTCCTCAACACTAGACTTTATGAATTCGTCCGATTCCTTTTCGGAACAGTATTAAGATGCTCGTCCCCATAATAAGAGAGTGAGTGTGAATCTCGGGTGTGATAGCGTTGTTTGAGATGAAATCTCAAGCTCATGGAATGTCAATGGACCGAGGAGGTTGAGAAATATTACTTTAAAAGGATAAAACCCTCCTCGTCATCGTCATAAAGTCTTTGCCTTGAGAAATTGGGAATGCCTTAGAGCCGCTTGCTCTAGGATAAATAATTCTTCCCTAGATTTGCGAGCTTCTCTTCTTGACTAGCAATTCTCCTATTGTCTTTCACCACTCACTTGATTCTTAAAATTACTCATCATATCCTCAAGTGTTTTCATTGCGGTTTCAAGATCCCGGAGATTTCATGAGACAACGGCTCGGATGGAGTTTGAACCGTATAGTCTTGTGGAGGTTGGAAATTTTCAAACATGTGAGAGTCATGATTGTTACAAGGAACCGAGTTCTATTTGACAATCGAGTGAAATGGGGACCTCCACAGACTACAACAAGAAACTGCTGAGTCCGGACAGTGAATCATATGGATTTTGGTTATACCCAAAGTTCGAGCATCACCGGAAAACTGCTCATAGACAAACGTGTTTCCTGATTGACACTCAAATCCTTGGTGAGGACCTCCACAAAATTCACAACAGTAATGTTGATCATATGAATATAGGTCGGGCTGGGGTGGGTAATTGGAAAAGTTTGAGGAGTCGTTATATGAGTTCTGATTAGGATCATAATCAAATGAATTCCTTGAACCACAAAACAAACAACTCCCGTTATGAATATCATTACCACATTGTACACATGTACACCAACGACAGGGTGAACCAAAGAGAGGCTCACCACAACCGACACAAGGAATAAACGATTGCATTTGATAGTTATGAAGAGGAATCGGTTTATTCAAAGAATCAGCAAAACCAACATGGTGATCAGAATGACTATCAAGTCTCGAAGAACATTTTGAAAAATCAGGAGGTGGGACAAGTGGTGTGCTCTGAGAGCTAGCAATTTCCACCACTTCCGTTATGGTCTCCGGATCTGGTTCTTGAGAAACGTGAAGATTAAGCAAGTCATTCTTGCTAGTCACCGGTAGAAATTCTGCATGTTTGCTCTTAACCGTAAATCGCGAAAGTTTAGAATCAATTCTAGACGGCTTAGGAGCAATTGAGGGTTTAAGTCTTTGGATAACCGTAGGTTGGACGTATTTAGAACTCCCATTATCAAAAGGAAGTACCTGGTCCTTTGTCACCCCGGTTTCTCGTTCCATATCCCTACGCAGAATGAATGGATCATCACGAACAACACGAATTCTAGACATTTGTGACACAGTCTGAAGTTTTTCAACTTCGTCCCAGAATTCGTCCTCGAGAGATTCCATGAGAATAGAAGAAGTGAGAATCAAAAGGATAGAGGGTAAAGGGATAAAGAATCAAAATGAGTAAGAGGGTAAAGAGGAATATTTTTGGATTTTTGGATAGACATTTTGCAAAAAACAAAAGAATGAAAATATTTTTGGCGTTTAAAAACACTTCAGGAAAAGTGTTAATGAACTTTTTGGATTATTTGAAAACTTTACAAAAAACTTTTTACAAAAGATGGGTATGTGCAAGAATGGGTCTGAAAATGGCTAAACACACGCTAAAGCCTCCCGTGGCAATGCGCCTAAAATTTTGATCTGCAAGAAACCGTCAAGTCAAACAGACTTAAAACAATCGAGACACAAATGCAAATAAGTCCTGAGAATACAGGGATTCCGGTCGTTAAGTCCCACGGAGACTCAATGGTGTGCAAACACCGATTCAGACGGTAGAATGATCACTAATGATAGCGATCGAAAGGATTAGGATTGAACACTACACTCACCGAAAAAGGTTATAAATTAAAGCGACTTAAATACAAATTAAGAAAATTAAAAGATAAAATCTATTAAATAAATGCTATCACTATATTTAAAGTGATGAACGTTTAAAATTAAAACTAAAACTTACGTTTAAATAAAAACTACGTAACGTGCAAAATAAAAAGTGAAACTTATACAATATAAATCCTAAAAATATGAAAATACATTTTTACAAACCTAATAATATAAGAAAATTTATAGAAAAATAAAATTATTTTTATAACTAATTATGTAATTATTATTAATTAAAAACTATTTTAACTATTTATTAAATACTCTAAAATAAAAGAAAATATGAAATAAGACTAGAAAAATAAAATAAAGACTTAGAAAAATCTAAAATATGATAAAAACTAATTTTAAAACTAAAAATATATTTTTTTAGACTTTTTATGTATTTATTATTAATTTAAAACTATTTAAAACTAATTTAAATTATTAAAAATACCAAATAAAAGGAGAAAAATAGGGAAAAATACTTTTTAAGCTTTTTACATTTATCTAAACTTAAGAAAAATGAAAAATTATTTTTTTGAACCTTTTCTTAATTATTTGTATTTAAAGCTAATTAAAAATGCTTAAAAACTAATTTAAATAAAGAAAAATAGCAAACAAGCTAGGAAAAATCTGAAAAATTCAGGAAAAGCTTAAAATGATATTAGAAAGCTGGGAAAAATAGAAAAACAGGGGCTTATTTGGCAGAATATGAAACTGATAAGGAAGTGCTTATTGAAATAAGCACTTCAATAAGCAAATGGAATCCAAAGGGTACCCAACTGATAAACAAGCTATAATAAGCTAAGATAACTGAAATGCAACAAGAATCAACAAGTTCCAACCACTGAATAGCTAGATGCAAAGATTTGAGTAACTGAGATTTAAAGCTAAAAACAGAATTGGTGCCTACTTGCAGTCTCAAATAAAGCACTCAAATAAGCTAAACACTAAAAACCAATTACTAAGACTTAGACTAGACCTGGGTAACTGCTTATAACCAAAAGACCAAACCTTCAAAAGCTTTTACAAGCTCTGTACAAGGTTGCTCAAAAGCTGAGCAATCACTCAGTATTAACTGAGTGATGTGCAGGGCAACAGAGGCCTGTTTTGGGCTTATGCACAAGCTTGTCCAGAAATCTTGAACTAAAAACAGATACTAGGTCTTAAAGATCACCAAGAATACTACAAGTTGACCAAATTTGAGACCTTAACTAGTTAAAATGAACACTATGCTATTGCTACAAGATCTGTAAAAAAACTGACTTTGGACTAATTTGACTTTTAATGACGATGAGATGTTTGACTAATATGAAGTTTGAAGCTAATTTATATCACGATAATGATGAAATATGATAAAATGAAACTAAAGCAAGCAAGATTTATGGATTTGAAACACAAAATAAGATTTTGACTTGTTAAAACTCCAACGACTAGTCACGAGACAGTATGAAAGAAATATTGACTTTTGTGATGTTGAGACCTAAACCAGACTCAAATGAGTAAATTAGGACTAACCAAGCATGAAACAACAAAAGCCAATCAACGAATGTACCTATGGTACAGATTTAATACCAAATCCAAACACCCTTTTAAAACTTAAATACAAACTTAAATTGCTAAGAACTTTGAACTAGCTAGTACAATTGTTCAACTGAGTTCTCATAACCATATTACAACTTTATAAACACTCTTAAATCATTGGTGACTACGGATACATAAACAAGCATAAATTACAAAATGACTTGAAAATTGAAAATAGGAAATTAACTCACAATTGTATTCAACGGTGCCACAAAGCTAAACCAAACACAAAACCAAACTAACCTATGCTAATCCAACCCAATATCACCTCTGCAACAACCATAATCATCACCAAACCAATTTGAGCTTCATGTTGACTTTTATTGACCATGGAGCTAAGTTACTGAAACCGAATAAAAGCTTATCAAAGCCAAAGTAAGCTTAAATAAGCTTCATTGATTAAATCAGAGCTTATTTGAAGCTTGAATATAGAATTTGAAACTTGAAAACTTCCACAAGAGCTACTAAATTTGAAATATTAAAGCTAAAATTGATACTCAAAAGCTCAATATAACAATGTTTTATCTTAAATAGGATACAAATAAACTTGAACTACAACATTTGATTAAAACTAATACATTTTAAAGAAAATTCGACATTAAAGGAAAAAATGAAAACTAGCTACTCTTTGAAACCGCTCCTTCTTCTCTTTTTATACTCCCACTAGCTTTCTCTCACATCCTTGATTGAATCCCACCACAAATCCGCCCTTGATGATTTTGAGATGATCTTGGCCATTTAACATTTTGGCGGAAAGGTTTATTTGACGGTGGCTATGGTTGAGTGAAATGGGGTGAGATGTAATTAATGGTTTTGGAGTTGTGATGAGGTGGGAGACAAGGAGTGAGATGTTGAGGAGGGAATGGGAGGTTGAGGATTTTCAGCGAAGCGGTGGGAAGGAAGAAAATGGCGCCAAGGTTGCTTTGTTTGACCAAGGTTTTGACCGAGATATTATTAAAGGAAGGGGTCAAAATAGGCGAAATCGGGGTCAAAGGGTCGAGAAGGGTCAATGGCTTAAATGACAAGGACTAAGGTGTAATTCTTTGAAAATCAAAGGGCCATTCTTGCCATTTCGAAAAAGTTGATCCAAGGGTTGAAAGTAACAATCTCAAAAGTACAAGGACCAATTTTGCCATTTTGCAATTTTCCGGGCCATTTTGCCAATTTTCAAACTTGGAGGACCAAACTTGTAATTTTCTCAAACTTTTGACATTTTTCACCAAAGGACTAAATTTGACAAGTTATGATATTAAAAGGACCTTTGGTGATTTTTCTTTTGAAATTTTGTGCTCGTGGACCTGTTTTGACAACTTTTGAAACTTGGGGACTAAAGCGCAATTTTGCAAATTTGATCGTTTTCATCCGATTTTGATATTTTTGCATTTAAAACACATAAAACACTGATTTGTGATATTTTATCATTTTGAAGCATTTTGAGTGTTTTCGGATGATTTTAGCTTTATATTGTACAAAATGATGAGTATTTAGACACTCATCATTAGTGTAATATCATATATGATATGTAATATCACATGGGATATTAGTGTAATATCACATATGATATTACATATCATATATGATTTAACACATGTGATATTCAATTTAGTGTTTTATCATATATGATTTTTTCACGCAAATTTCAGTGGCGTAAAAAGCGAAAAAATAATGAAAAACGTGAAAAAAGCGAATTTTTTTCTTTTTCAAAATATTCAAAGTCTTGCGTCTATAGAAAGATAATTAAATACTCGTCGCGATGGTGTAAATATTTTCACTTAACGATTAACGGTTTAAGAGGTATTTAAATTATAAAAAACAGGTGAAATAATAAAATGTTTTTAATCTCAGCCATTGATTTCTTTTTAGATGGATGGTGGAGATGAGTCCTTTAGTATGTAAGAAAAGTTTGGTATGTAAAATAACTTTCATCATATGTTACTATGTTAACTATAAAATGTGAAGATGAAAAGTATAAAGAAATTCTAGTTCAATGAACGAAGAGAGAAACATGTAATCATATGTTAATTAAACGAAAGGTACTTAAGTCATTTCCGGTTCAAGCAACTCTAAAAAAACTTAAAAAGCTTGTCTTTTAAAAAAAACGTAAAAAGCTTGTTTTTTAAAATAAAAGGCTTACGGCTTTAAAAAATTTAGAAAAAAGCTCAATCCAAACATGCTCATAGCTTACGTGATTATCTTAAAGTAACTCAAATAAGATCAACTTGTTGAGTATACGTAATATCTAGACATTCGTTTTCTTTTATTGATCAAATAAACTGATGGTAACATAATAGTCTGTCGGCATTCTTTTATATCGAATGTCCTCCAAAAATCCACGTTAATATGTTTGTTTACGAATAATTGCTTAAGACAAAATAGCAACCATCATCGTTTAACTCGTGTTATTAAACAAAAATTGCATTATCTTTTGACATCACATATTAAAAATGGTTAACCCATAATGTTAGAAAGCCGTAGGTATATTAGATGAGTTTCACACGTCAACTTGTTGTTTTAGGGAACTAAATAAATTTAAAAGCTTGAGGGTTCATTGTATCCTTCAATTCAATAATGAGCACCCGTTTGAATTACTAAATTTAGAAAGTGGAACACGTAAACTCTAACTAATCAACTTGTTGATATGCTTTAATGATAAACGGATAAGACGCAAATCGAGTGTTTTAAGTATAGAACTCACTAACCAAAGAAGCATTACACTAGTTATAAACGCGCGGTTATCCAGTTAAAGTGTTTATTTTAACGAAATAGTTTGGTTAAATTCATTGCGACATTTAACCATTGTCTAGAGTTGTTTCTTTTAGGAAAGGGTCATCAATCATCATCACCCACAGATGCACAAGATCCTTTTTTTTACGTCGATTTAAACTTGAGAAATATGAGTCATTATACAAAAATACAAACGATTATACACAAGCAATTAAGTATTTATATAAAATAAGTTATCTACTCATAACATGATAAATAGATAAGATACCACAAATTTTATCCAACTAATACCAAGCGAATGAAATGATCACTAAATAGTTTTGTGGTACCTAATCCACAAAAAATCTATATAATTTATTTTAAGACGGCTATATACCCGTGCTTCGTTGCAAGACGAGGGGTTTTATGTGAATTTTTTGGTTACAGAAGCATCCCTCAAATTTAACTAATGGATCGTTTTTGAAATCGGTAAGTAACTACATAAACTATTTATGTGATTTTTCGTCACACAAATTGTCCCTAGATTTAATCTAGGGATTGTGTGTGTAAGTGCAAGTGTGCATTACAATCCCTAGATCTAACTTTTGGATGGTTTCTGTAATCGCAATTAACGGGAAGGATGTTTTCAAAATTAAGGACCTTTTTGCAAAACACATAAACGGGGTGGACATTTATGTATTTTTTTTACACAATAAGTCTCCAGATTTAACTGAGAAACTGTTTATGTAATCGAGAGTAAACGGTAAGGATATTTTTCGCAATTTTTCAAGGACTATATTTGTAATTAGAAGTAAACCATTGGGAACATTATTACCATTTTTGTTCTATGTTTACTAATAGATGAATAGTAAACACTTTTATGTTTAGATTGAGTATATATGAAATTATTCCTAAAATTAAAGTGTTTGTTAATAGATTTTTTTCTTTATGAAAGGCATTTTATATAAATGGAATTAGGTTGGCGGCCGGCTATTGTATTTGTTGTCACTTTGGGTTTTTGTTTTATTGTTTATTTGTGTATAAATTAAACCATAAGTCGTTATGAGTCGTGTCACCCGTCGTTTTGAAGGTATTTGAATCTGGTTTCATTAAAATACTTACAAGAATTGGTTTGTAATAATTTTTTTCTTCAGATTATTAAAAAGTAACAAAACGTCGATTTTAGTCAAGTCGTTTATGTGCGAAAGTTTTAAATTTTTGGTCAAATCGTTAATGGGGCGTAACACCCTCGCTTTGCTAAAGCATTTTTTAATTGTGTGGCTGAAAATCTTTGGTTCGACATTCTAGTGGGGTTCGTTGTCTAGTCATGGTCGATGTTTCACATGCTTCCATGCTTTTTCCACTGAGTTATTGTTGTTAATTGGTTATGCGTTTTCTCGGTTTTGAATGGTGGTAGTTTCATCTCTTATCATTTGACTTATCATAGTTGTAATTTTTAGATATAGTTTCAAAGTCGTGTAAGTAAAAATTAGCGGTTATGATCGTTGTAATAGCTAGCCTACTGTTGTTTGCCATAGCCTGCGGCCATTTGGCCTTGGGGCCTAAAATAGCATGTGGTTGTTTTCCACAGCCTGCGACCGTTTTGCCTTGGGACCTGAGATAGCTTGCGGCTGTTTTGGGTTTGTTAACCCGAATCCATTTCAAAATCTTTTTCTGTAAAGCTAACTTCCCAAACTCGATAATTCAAGAAACTTTCCAAATTCCTTAGGACATCATATATTATGTAAAGTTTTGGCATTTACATAAGACGGAAGCATGATTTACATCAAATGTACGAAATATCTAAAACGCCCCATTTGACCCCTTTTATAAATCACTTAAGCAACCTACTTACACACTTAACCAAGCATGAAACAGCATAACTTAACATTACTAAAACCCCCCAGAGATGTTTATACAATTTCATGACCCGTAGCATTCCAAAATAGGTAGAATTGGCTAATTGCCAAACACCCCTTTTAAACTATCTCTATAACTACATCATTATCAAATTCAAACATCTTTAACACAACTAATTTTAAACTAAAACATAGAGTTCAAGACTTGATTTTAATATAAACATGGACTCGATGACAACCAAAATGACCCATAACCAACCCAAAATTTTACCAACCGAAAATGACTTTTCAGGACTTTCAACAAGCTTGATCCAAACGATGAGGTCTTCTACTTACCTAGTCCAAAAGCTATATACTAGATAGGGAATCATCTTACTCTTTCTCCTCACCATTTCTAGATTCACCGTCACATATAAAACAACATTAGCTAAAACATATAAGCGAAGGCTTAGTAAGTATATGACATAAACATACATTATACTAGTTATAACTAGTGGGGCACACTAGCCATAACAAAATCAACTAGGAGCAAAAACCATCATTACAACATACCTTTATCAAGCATAAAATTATGCTAACATTGCACATTACTATCATTGGATCCAAGCTACTTTCATTGCAACAAGCTCCTTAAAACATTACACATCATAATTCAATAAATGATATTATGATTATTTTAACAAGTTTAGCCATAGTACTTACCTCAATAACTAAAATCTCTACTTGAATTGTCTACAATCTCCTTACTTCCTCCCTATTATGAAATTAGCCCTAATAAGTGATTAATTCAATAACAACATAATAAATTACCAATCTTTAACCTTTAATCAAATTTCTATTCTAAGAACCCTAACTTTAAAATCATAATTATACTATTAGTGGGTTATGATCAAAAACCCTTTGAAACTTGATTCTACAATACTTCCTTGATTGAATTAAGCACTAAGATGGAAATAGCTTCCTTTCCCTCCCTTTCTTCCTTGCAAACTGAAACCAAACAAACATTCTCTGTATATTTTTCAGGTTGTGTAGAATTATACAGGGAATGAATAATTATCTATATAAGTTTATCCTATTGGCAATTTCAGTCCCTCACGTTTCATTCTTTATAATTTGGTCACTTTACTTTCTACACTATTACACTTTTACACTATAGCTTATAACTTAACTATTTCTCTTATAAAATAACATTATAACAAAATATTATGCTATATTTATAATATGTAATAATACCTTATCGAGTTTCGGGTGTAACAGAGACATAAATATGTTTCACGGAGAAAACACTCAAAATTGTAGAACCACCTCAAGTGTAAACTTCGTTCAATGACCACCTTGACTGACGTCCTTTAACTAAACAACCACAACACTTAAGCCACCAACTTGAACCTTCATTAGTAATGACCTAGAACATGCACAACCTTCCTTAACTACTAACCGTAAGCATGACCGCTTACAACGATCACCACAAACTTTACCATGTACATAACTTGTTTAGATAAATGAGGGATCATATGATAGACCATGCTTTTTCAAAAATTATAACAAGTATTATTTAGGTCTTGACAAAATTGTGTAACCAAACACGTAACAATTAAAGTTTTACTATTATTGATCTTTTTCTATGTCGTTTAACCAAACACTAACGATACATGAAATAAAATTCATATACCCTATCGAAGAATCTCGTTATTTTAAGAACTTAAAATACCATATTGTAAAAATTTCGTGCTATTGAGTAATTTTTAACATGTAAAGTTGTAGTCCTTTAAATAGGGCTAGTTGTATAAAAATGTATTTTATTCGACACTTTATGTAGTTGTAAGTAGCTTCGTTTGAATCAACTATTTAATAACTATCTTTTTTAAATTTGAGTAAACTCCATAATACATTCTTGTGGTTTACCTCATTTCACACCATACATCACATTCCCAAAATTTTAGACATCTACATCCCTCTATTAATAAAAGTTAACCAACATACATCTCTCGGTTAAAATGAGGACAAAGGTGCAAATTATTTCTTCGTTATCTCTTAACGAGATAGAAATATATACACCATTAGTCCTCAATACAAATAGTATTTGCACAGTTAGTCCTCTTTTTAAATAAACTAAAAAGGAAGGACGATGGGATCGAACCCGGGTCTGGTGGCTAATAACACAGCGAACCAAGCACTGGACTACGGGTTCGAACCCGGGTCTGGTGGCTAAAAACGGGATAAAACAGACAAAAATGTGTAATCCAGTAGTTGGTTCGTTGTGTTATCAGCCACCAGACCCGGGTTCGATCCCAGCTGCCTCCCTTTTAGTTTATTTAAAAAAGAGGACTACCGATGCAAATACTGCTAGTTCTAAGGACTAACTGTGTAAATATTTACTATCTCGTTAAGAGATAACGGAGTGATAGTTTGCACCGTTAGTCCTTATTTTAACTGAAGGATGTATGTTGGTTAACATTTATTAACGGAGAGATGTATATGTCTAAACTTTTGAGAATGTGATATATGGTGTGAAATGGGGTAAACCACAATGATGTATTTTAAAGTTTACTATTTAAATTTTGACTATTTTGTGTACTCGGTCACCTACAAAATAAAATACATATACCCTATCGAAGATTAAGAGCTTAAATTACCATATCATAAAAATTTTGTGCTATTCGGTAATTTTTTAACATGTAAAGTTGTAGGCTTTAAAATAGGGCTAGTTATATAAAAATGTATCTTACGTGACTTTTTTTGCAGTTATGTGTAGCTTCGTTTGGATCGGACTATTTAATAACTATCTTTTGAATTTCGACTATTTTTTATATTCGGTGACCTACAAAACGAGAAATGCTTATGCGTTTTTTCCACTTGTAATATAAATTAAAACTTTATTTTTCCCCAACCAACATAATAGCCATATCCAAACACCTTTTTCTTCTAAATTTAACTCTTCAACCTTTATTTGAAAACCCTTCCTTGTAATGTTTTACAAATCAATAAAACCATTAACAAATCTAAACATAATAAAACCCATTTTCATACTCACAAAAAATCATCGTTTTCAAACGGATGGTTTTAGGCTTCGTGTCACTGGTGGAACCATTTATGGAACCAGTCATTGATGGGACCATTTATGGAACCGTTTTAGGCTTCTTTCTCAGAGCTTTCGTTTCTTTTATGGAAGCATTTACGAATTTAGACTTCATGGCACTGATGGCAAAGAAGATGTCGTTTAGGATTAGATATCTCATCACAAAGCGTGCAAAATTATGGAGAGGGTGACTGATAAAGTTGTGGTTTGGTTTAGGGTGAGGGATGTCGACTGATAAAGACGACTGAGGTTGCTAATGGAGATGTCGACTGATTTAGGGTTAGGGATGAGATGACATGGATGAGATGTGGTTTGGGTTATCATGTTAAAAAACTGGGGAAGAGGTAGGTTGTTTGGATATAAACTTAGTGAGGGTGACATTGAATAGTTTAATAAAATGGAATTAGAAAAAAAAATGTCAAATAAAATGGTAATCGGTCACTCTCTAACCAAGACACTCGTTATACAAAATAGTCAAAATTTAACTATCTTATAAAGCACAAAGGACTTTTCTAACATCAAATGTCTTAAAATTAAGTAATACGACTAACAAAGTAAAATATACAAGTAAATTAAACACAATTTTAAAACATTAAATATCTCTAAAACTTAATTTCCTACATTACATATTAGAAAGCTATGTTTACAAACATTTAATGCACAAATACATTAATTCAATGCATATAAATCAATACTTTTATTAAAACACCCTTCACTCAAAAGTATAACTTTATTAACACATGGTACAATCTAAGAATCCTACTAATGTATGCATCAAAAACTTAAGTAGTGACATTTTAAAACAAAGGTTATCGAATTTTCAAACCCGATTTCAACAATGACCTGAGAACCGTGTTATAATCGGTCCTAAACAAAAATTTAAATGAAAAAAAAACAAAGGCTTGAAACAATAACCAACAACATTTCGAATCTTAACTAGACAAAACCATAAACCCTCACATCACTCCTCAACTCACAATCTATATCCTAACTCAAACAGCAAACAATAAAAACAAAAAGATCTCAGGTTGTTTTCTCGTCTTAAAAACGGATCTTTAAAGATCTTTACAACTCATCATAGATCTATAAGAAGCTTCACTTCTTTTTTTTTTATTATCCGAAAATTAAAAAAATAATAAAATAAAACAAATCAGTTTGATTCTTACTACCCAAGGCCTTTGTTACATGATCTTGAAGCCGCGAAGTTAACAGAAAGATTCGAAGGTGTTGTTTGTGCTTTGGTTACTTTTAAAGAAAGAAACTAAGTGAGGTTTAGTATTCATTTGTTTGGTGTTCGGTTAAGATCAATGAAAAAAAAGAGGGACAAAATTTTTTGTTTAAGAGAGTTTGCGGATGTGTGTGCAAAGGGTTTTTAGTTGAGAAATATTAGGGTGGGTAAGATTTGTGTGTCTTATATATCTCCACATGATATAATCTATTCATAGAAAATATTGTCTACTTTCTTATAGAAAGTGCCAAAAAATGATATATCATTGTAATTGCTTAAATTTATTTTAATTTAAATTATCATCCATTTTTACAGTTATTGTTAGAAAAAAAGCATGTAACCAAATAATATTTATCCGCTGCAAAATATAATTATAAGATACCCGCCGCTGCATCGGGTATTCTAATTATTTAAAATAATGGTTATTAAATAGTTTTAATCCAAACAAAATTAGACACAGCTGCAAGAAACAATTATCCCCTTTAAATATATAATAATACCACTTTGACCCATCTAAGTTTTTTACCAGTAATATATTGTTAGGTCATGCAACTATCTCTTTCAAGATTTATATATTTTTAACCACTTTTTAGTTTTATAAGCTTTTGTATATTCTATATTTCTATTACTACATCATTGTACGGCAATGAAATTTAATCCTCATATATATGCAAGTGTTCATTTGCACACTTATGACGTGTTATATGATTATTAGACAACAATAAAGATGAAAACCGAATTAGACAACAATAAAGATGAAAACCGAACATGTGTATGTGAACGAACAAGCATTGACAAATTAAAGAATGTGTATCACACTATCACCGGAAAAGAGAAACCATATATTGGCTAAAGATCCTAGATGATATTATCTTACTTTAAGTATTATGTGTGTTACTTAGTCGTGTTACGTAACCGATCACACTTTAAATTAAGATATCTGATTTCAAATCGATCTAGTAAGATAATGAAAATAACCAGTCTTGTGTCGATAATTTGGTGGCCAAAAATAAGTTAGGTATCAAAAACTGTAGTTTTTTATTTATTTGAAAATGAACTATCTATGTATGCCCTTTTTAGAAATGCAACTTTACACTTTGAGGGTTTGTTGTCACTTGTTAGTATAAGTTTGGTGGTGCCACTTTTCATTTTTAGACATTTTAATAAACTCAAATTATAATTGGACAATATACATATCACCTTTCAATTTACTTACTTTTCCTTCATATTAAATAATTTCTTTTTGAGGAAATCGTTGTGATTTCTCAAACTACTACTGAAATTGTTGGAACTTATTTAGTTATTTGTGATGTAATCTAGCATTTGTAGTTCAAATATATGTTTTTGCTTAACATTTACAAGACAAATACCCGTGTATAGCGACATGATTTTATCGTTGGAAAACTATACTTGTGATATTTTGGTTAAACGCATCGTGTAACGTTAATGAATATAACGTAAAATAAGTAAAATAAAATTAAAAATGTTGTAACATACGATAATTCTCATCAAATAATAATTTTTTAAATGTATCAGAAAACGTATAAAAAATTTTAGTGAAACTAAAAAGAAAATATGACAACAATAAGTCGAAGCATTAATTTTTTTTCCTTCTAAAATTGATGTGTTATATACATAGTTGAAATGATAATTATATATAGTACGTATTAAATAATGTAATTGGTAAATTTTTAATGATGGTTATAAAACAATTTTTTAAAAAAGAAGTTAAAAGTTTTTTGGTGGGAAAGTAACAAAACAAAATATATGAAATTTAAAAGGATATTCTGGGTATAATTTTTTAAAATTTTTTAAATTAAGAAAGAAATCATTCGCTCTTTATATATAGTATAGATAAGTAAGTCTCATAACTCGCTTCAACACGATAAAGTATTGTCCTCAAAGAACATGACTTGATTGGATATTGAATTATTTAAAGCAAGTTTGTCAAGATCGAGATCTTATTATATATTGTTTTTGTCTTTGCAAGATCGACATCATAAGATGGATCGAGATTAGAAGATCTTATTTAAATGTTCAAATGTTTTATATGTATAATAATTCGTATTCAAAGCTGATTGTACAGCAAATTTATGAAGAAATAAGAGTTTTCAAAGTTTTAATAATGTGAAAGTACTATACGTAATGGTTTAAAATAGTAAAATATATAATCGATGATTAAGGGCGTTGAATTTTTAATCTAAATATCTATATATTTTACTTTCATAAATATTTATAATTATCTACGCCTGTTTGATTGTTTTACCATAATAAAATCTAGTCATTTATAGTTTATTAGTTAGTTAATTAAAGTGAAGTATGATTGAATCTAATTGAGTTCTTATGATCTTGTGGTAAGATCGATTCTACTTAAGATCATATACCTCTAAAAATCCTATGAAAAATTGACTCGCTTTTGTTTAGTGAAATCGTAAAATCAGGGCCGGATTTAGTGTTGGGCCAGGTGGGCAATGGCCCAAGGCAGCACTAAGGGAGGGGGCATCATTTTATAGGCTTGTGTTATATTAGACTATATTCAGTTTTACAAGCCCGTGTAAATTTATACTCTTTCAAACTTCAAGCCCATATAATACTAGAATGAGCCTTGTAGTTTTATAAATAGCAAAGTGAAATATTTATGGGACGTGGGAATCTTATCAAAGTAATTGAATCGTATATTATTCTCTAAGCTCTAGTCTTGAATCTTATCATCTCTATGTATCAGGTGATATTATTATTTTTTGGGCTTTTGCATATATATCCTCCCGAAAATGCAAAATTGCATATATATCCAAAGTATGCATAAAAACCATTGTAATATGTGCATAAAAAACTTGTACAAAGGATATATATGCAATTATTCACTTTGGGAGGGATATATATGCCTTTTTGCCTTATTTTTTTTTTATTTCTTTTTTATTTTTTGCAATCTTCGTTATCTTGCCTATTATATTACATAATTTACGCTAAAAAATATCGTGTTGCATCGTTCACAACCATCGGGTGCCCAAAATAGAAAAAGAAAGCGAAAAGAACAAGAATCTAATAAAGCTCCATTTGGATATTTGGAACCGCTTGTTGTTAAACAAAAAAAGAATAATAATAATAATATAGAAGAAAATATTGAAAATAATGAAAATCAAATAAACATTGAAAGTTCGAAAAGTGACGTTGTTGATGTTAATAAAATTGATAATATTGATGCTAATGAAGATCTTGTTGAAAAAGTTTATGAAAGCCTACCTAAAGTAAATATAATAATTTTGATGTGAGAGTTGGAGATGGTTTACGTTCAAACACGAAAGACGAACTTGTAAGCAAATGGCCTTTCAGAGAAGTTTTTTGAAATTAAAGATATTGAAGTCTTATTTAAAGAGTATGACGAGTCAAGAGAAGCTCAATGGGTTGGCAATATTGAGTATAGAAAGTAGTGTTTTAGCAAATGTTAACTATGACAAGATAATTGATGAATTTGCTTCAAGAAACGCACAAATACATCGTTTTAGGTGATATAGGTGGAGCTAGTAATTCAAAATTTATTTTCTTGTATCATAACATTTTACTTAATACTTTACCCAAATAAAAACATTTTGCTTAATAAAAAAGTTACAAACCCCTAAAAAATCGTTTGTTTTTTTAAGAGGGCATATTTTTGTCGACTCGCCCCGGGCATCAAAAACCTCAAAACCGGCCCTGCGTAAAATCAAAAGATTTTACTAGTAAAAGCTAAATCGACATCTTAACCGCTATAATTTAAAGTACTACTTAGATAAAGTCTTAAAAATTGGGATATTCTTTATCGTACGTATCTTTTTCCAAGAACAAATCTTACCGAGATAAATCAGGTATGGAAAGTAACCTTGATTGCATCACAAAGATTTGATCACGATCCTAAATACTTTTTCAGCTTATCAATACTTTGTTGTTGTTAATTTGTGGGGTTTGTTCACCTCTTATCACAAAAAGAATACAACATTTCAATATCTAGTTTCTTTTTAGAAGATAGACATTTCAGTATCTAGTAATAACAACTTTTATAAGAAAAACAAAACTATGCTGATATTACAATGAAAAACAAATCAATACATGTAAGAAAAACATACGTTTTTAGTTGGAATACAATATAAAAGCAAAGTTGAGTAGTAATTTTTTTTATACACATGATGCAAAAACATTTCTCAACTAGGGGTGGCTCAATCTTTACCGAGGCTTAAAGCAAAGTTTAAAAATAAGGCCTTTCGATTATTTGCTATAATTTTAGTAAAATTGTCTATATAACGTCTATCTAGAAAAACTAAGAACGCTTAGTAGATTAAGAGCCGATTGATGATTGAAAGACAAAATGACAAATAGAGAAACCAAAAATCGTTGTTTCACAGATCTAGAAATAGGGCTAAAACGACATAATTGAACCAACACAAGTGTGCTTGTGTGTTCTTTAGTGAACATTTAATCAAACAAACCCTACATAAATACTTAAAACAATTAAGCAAAAGAAATATTATGCTCGTGCTCAATATATAAGAAAAAAGTTTCTTCGTTTTCATTTATGAACGCACTAAACAAAAAGTACAGAAAATACATGATCAAAAGAGCATAAGAGCAATTCACAAATAGATCGGCGAGCTTTTAGTTCATTTACAACCCTATCTATTACTCCAGTCTTTAAGAATTGGATTAAAAAAAGTGAGCTTAATTCATTTATTTTTCCATTACCTAAAAAATTAGCTAAAAGATGATCTTGGTCCCTTTTATAAAACTAAAATGACGGGCTTAGTGATTTTCCGTATGCCTAAAGATATAGATAAAACTATATGTGGCCTCAAATTCTAACTCGTATCAAGTATTTTAGTAGAGGGGGGGCCAAAAATTACTAAAATGAGATTAATTCATCATTTCCAATGCCCCAAAAGACCATCTTGATCGTTTTCATAAGACTAAAATGATGAACTTAATATCTAATAAACTTTAGGCCTACAGAACAAAGATAAATGTAGATGCGGCTTCAAATCCAAAATTGTATCAGTTTTTTTGGGAATTAGGGGGGGGGGGGGCTTAAAAATTGGCAGGGCCCTAAAGGTGATGTTGAAGAATATATGTAACGACTTTATAGATGATGGTGCTTTAGAAAATTGGGGGCCTTAAAATTTTGGGGCCTAAAGCGATGGTTTTAGTAGCTTTTCCCTTGAGCCATCCCTGTTCTCAACCCATCTTAAATAATATTAGTGTCAGTCAGTATTAACACTTTAGTAACATATTTGTATATTAACCCTTTTATAAAAGAGCTAGCAATGAGCTAGAAAATTACAAACAAACAAGATAAGGTTTTTTAAGCCAATCTACCCAGCTGAAAGAAGCCTTACATTTAAATCTACATCAATAAAAAGAACGAGCGACTATATCATCGAAAAGGGTCGCTTTTGAAGGAGGATCCGAACCAAAAAGAGATTTGTTACTAAAATTCCAAACAAACCACCACATAATATAGCAAACTCCTTCCAGCAACTGTTTAAGGTTAGAATGCATTTGAATATTTGAAATTCAATCCACCCATTCCTCGAACGCAAAAATCTCCACGAAGATACAATCCCACCAAAAGGAAATCTTACGATAAAGCTCTCTCACCATCGAACATGCCAAAAATATGTGGCTAGTAGATTCCATTGCCTTGCCATAAGTTGGACAAAGGATAACATCGATCTCCATACCTCTACGAGAGATATTGAGCCTATTAGGCAAACAATCGAATCTAACTTTCCATGCAGGAACATTAACCTTTATAGGCACTGCGTTAATCTAACGAGTTTTGGATGAAACCTCCGGCAATAAACTATCATCTAACAGCCTTCTAACCGAAGCCACAAAAAACTCACCTGAGCCCTCCAATGACCACACCCATCTATCTCACATGCCAGGAAGAAGAGTTCCCTTCACGATAGTACACATCTCAGAGAACTGAGCTTGCTCAGCTCTACCCTTCGGAGAACGACGTAAAGAAGAACCCATATCAACATGTGACAACTTCGAAGCAACATAAATACTTTTAACAGACTGAAGTATGTTAAATAATGTGAATAAGTAAGCAATCTACTAATTTTCTTGTACATTTTTTTTTAAATAATAACATCCTTTCATTACTATTGCTTAATAAATTTGTTCAACCAAAAATTTTCGTTAACAATAAACTGAATAAAGTAAGCATCAAACAAAATGTACCACAGAGCTAGAAAATGTATAACTGAATGACATTTACTCTAAAAAAATTAAGTTGCAATCAAAGGGCTTGCGTTTTAATGGTACCCATGTTGTGTGAAAAGTTCTTCAACTAAATGATTGTTGGTTTAAGTTACGCTTAAGACATGTGAGGTAAACTTATAATATATATAATGTGAGAAAGTTAGTTGTCGTTAAAAAAAGATTACACAAATCTCAGCCGCCACAAAACACGAACACCAACCGGTATATCTTTTAACCTTTTCCATATCACCTTTTAACACATTTTCATACTTTTTTTCATGTCACTTTCATTTCCATGAAGTATATATCTTGCCTAAACTATATGTTAATTTAATCTACATATATTAATGCTTACTCATTTTTTTGAACAAAACATTTATTAATGCTTACTCATCCCACACTATTTCTCACATTCTTTCATGCCATAAAACCCTCCCTTATTTTATAAACATCTCTTCAAATCCACATTTCAAATTCACACAAATTTCATCACACATTTTGTTTATGCTCATAACTACTGTATAATGTAAGATCAACCCAACCCAAAACTCATTTCATGTCATATAAAATCATGGGTTCTCGTTAATTTCACATAAAAATCAAATCTTTATCAGTTTAAGCACTACCCATTTGCTCAAAACCCTTTTTAAAGCACTTTTTGATCATTTTTAACAAATGGGTATTCGTTAAATTTGTGTTTTTTTGAGTTTCTTGAGGTTTAGAAGGTGTTTGGAGTGTGAAATATTAAGTGGGTTGCTTTTAGAATCATGTAAATTTTTTGGGTTAGTATATGTTGCATTTTAGCTGTTTGAGGAATTGCTTAAGAGGGACAGTTTAGTATGTTTTTTATCAGTGAAATGAGCGCGTTTCGTTAGTTAGTTAATTCGGATTCTTTGCTAATTGGTTTAGAAATATTTGAGTATAGACATTCTTTGATAATTGATATACCCCTAAGATGTAATCATACAACAAGTGTATATAGATTTTATTACTATCATGAGCTTCATCGGGGGTTGTTATAGTTTTATACGAAAAATTTACTGATTTAACGAAAGATTTTGAGTGTTGCAATGAAGTAGAGTTCATTGTGGTTCTGCCCATTCCTAAATATATAGTTTTTATATGAATTTGTATCTTTTGTTTTGAAAAAATAAAACGAAAAGAATATACTAAAAATCATGGAAGAAACATTTGTTCCTTTTCGTGGAATCAAGAAGGATCTTAAAGGGAGATTCTTGTGCTATAAGCAAGATTGGGCTGGTGGCATCCGTGCGGGTATCAGGTTCGTGATTCTTTATGGAAATTATATTCCTTAAAGAATAATTCCCTGTGTATATAATTTTTGCCTTAAAATGATCAGTCTTGCTTTTTTGTGATCAGGATTCTAGCCCCAACAACATATATATTCTTTGCTTCAGCAATTCCAGTTATATCTTTCGGAGAACAACTAGAAAGAGATACCGGTTAGATGCTTTTTTAATTGTTAAAAAATGTTATGTTGCTAGTATGAATCTTTATGATGTTTATTTGGCTGCAGAGGGGAGTTTAACTGCAGTTCAAACTTTAGCATCGACTGCACTATGTGGCATCATCCACTCGATAGTTGGAGGACAGCCACTGCTCATACTAGGTGTGGCTGAACCAACGGTGTTAATGTACACGTTTATGTTCAAGTTTGCAAAAGATCAGAAGGATTTAGGACAGCCCCTTTTTCTAGCGTGGACTGGATGGTACTTCTAGCTGCGGCTAATACTAGCATACCCTTTTAAAATTTATAAATAGAGGTCTTAAATAAGTTGTGTAATCTCATTGAGAACAGGGTTTGCGTTTGGACGGCCTTTTTGCTGATTTTGCTATCTGTTCTTGGTGCCTGCTCAATTATCAATAGATTCACACGGGTGGCTGGGGAATTGTTTGGTCTTCTCATCGCAATGCTCTTCATGCAGCAAGCTATCAAAGTGAGTTTTTTCCATTTCACCCTAAACTTTCTCTTACTAGTTAATACTCTAAAATTATATATTTTTTATGATGCACTATAATCTAACATATAATAATTTAATAGGGAGTTGTGGAGGAGTTTGGTATTCCAAAAAGTGAAAATCCCAATCAACCTGCTTTTCAACCCTCATGGCGTTTTGGCAATGGAATGTTTGCACTCGTGTTGTCATTTGGCCTTCTTATCACAGGTTTGAAGAGCCGTAAAGCAAGGTCCTGGCGTTATGGAACTGGTTAGTCTTTTCACCTTTGGACTCTGCTTAAAGGAATTCAATAAAAATTGTACCTCCTTTTTTAGGTTTGTTTTGTTTTATATTTCGTTGTTCTATATAGGGTGGTTTAGGGGATTCATTGCGGATTATGGTGTTCCTGTTATGGTGGTTGTTTGGACTGCTGTCTCATATATTCCAGTTAACGACGTGCCAAAAGGGATACCAAGGCGGCTTTTCAGTCCCAACCCATGGTCTCCTGGTGCATATACAAACTGGACTGTTGCAAAGGTGGCTCCTGCACTACATTTCGAATTCCTTAAATGTATTATTATTTTCACTTGCACAAATAGTTAAACCTTTAAGACGTGCAGGAAATGTTGAATGTGCCTCCCGTGTATATTGTTGGAGCGTTTATTCCAGCAACTATGATTGCGGTGCTTTACTATTTTGATCATAGTGTTGCATCTCAGCTCGCGCAACAAGAAGAGTTCAATTTGAAAAAACCTTCGTCATATCATTATGATCTCCTCCTTTTGGGCTTCCTGGTAAAGATATCTTTCACGCTACAATCGACCCAAATCATATTAACAAGCAGTTACATTCATATTTATTACTACTTGTTTGTGGTCAGACATTACTATGTGGGCTAATTGGCATTCCTCCAGCCAATGGGGTTATTCCACAATCTCCAATGCACACGAAGAGCTTAGCGACTCTAAAACATCAGGTACATATTATTATTTGAATTTCGAGTCATCTGCTATTATACTCTGATTAAGGGTATATTTTCTGTCCCATACAACAGCTTCTACGGCGTAAACTTGTGGCTGCAGCTAGAAAAAGTATAAATAACAATTCAAACTTGAGTGAGTTATACGAGGACATGCAACAAGCATATAACGGAATGCAGACTCCACTTGTTTATCAAAATCCATCAAGTCTGGTAAATAACCTTCACTTCAATGCAAAACAATTTTCGATAGTACTCCATATCCTCCATTTATATATTACCCTATAAACAGGGATTAAAAGAGCTAAAAGATTCCACAATCCAACAAGCGTCTAACACTGGTTACATAAACGCACCAGTTGATGAGAGCATCTTTGATGTCGATAAGGATGTTGATGATCTTTTACATGTTGAAGTAAAGGAGCAACGGCTTAGCAATGTGCTACAAGCATTAATGGTTGGTGGGTGTCTCGCTGCTATGCCATTGCTTAAAAAGATCCCAACTTCGGTTCTTTGGGGTTACTTTGCTTTTATGGCCATTGAAAGTCTGCCTGGAAATCAGTTTTGGGAGCGGATATTGTTACTTTTCACTGCTCCAAGTCGAAGATACAAGTAAAGTTATAACCATTTTCACTAATTTTATATGTTATGATTCTTGGTTATAATTTTTTGAAAATTCTTGAACAGAGTCTTGGAAGAAAATCACGCCACGTTTGTGGAAACTGTACCTTTCAAAACAGTTGCTGCTTTCACATTGTTTCAGACAGCTTATTTGCTCGCGTGTTTTGGCATAACATGGATTCCAATAGCCGGTGTTCTTTTCCCACTTCTGATCATGCTTCTTGTTCCTGCAAGGCAATATTTACTTCCTAAATTGTTTAAAGGTGCACATCTTCAAGATTTGGATGCAGCTGAATATGAAGAAGCCTCAGCCACACGCTACAACATGGCCTTTGGTGTAAGTCATCTTCTTTTCTTCAGTCTTCACTTCTCACTAGAAAAGTCAACTATAAAGTCAAATTTGCGTTATTCTTGCAGGATGATGATGCACATTTAAGAACCCCACAACTCGATAGTGCAGAAGTTCTTGATGGAATTATAACTCGAAGCAGAGGAGAAATTCGCCACGCCAGCAGTCCAAAAGTAACAAGTCTAAACCAAACTCCAAAGGAAGATATGAAGCCTATGTACAGTCCCCGTCTCACACAACGGGCTTACAGCCCACATTTGAATGATTCAAGGGTGGACACGAGGCCTAAATCTCCTGGAGAAGGGCTAGGGTTCAAGAGAACTCCCAGTCCACGCCCATCTATCCTTGGTCAGACCAGTAATGGTTCATCTCCTTGCTAAATGGTGCTCGAGAGCTTGTGTTTCAATCATGGTTTTGTAGGTGCTATGTTGGTTTGTCACGCATGTACTTTGTGGAAAGAGTGTACATTGTCTCTTCATGGTCTATTATCTAGTATGTATGCATAGGTTGGGCAGAACAAATATTATCAGATTTATAGTGGAATAAAACTTTCTCATATGATTACTGCACAAATTGTTAGGAAGCTACCTTGTGGTTTGTTATGCACTCGTATTATAGTATTTGGATCAATGTTCATGTTATGATCTTGAAGGTAATAAAACACTAAGAGTGCTCGGTGCAGTGGTAGATAACATGACATAGGCGATTTTGGCCACCTATGGAGCCCCCGTACTGCACCGGCCATGGCGTCATAGAGGCATTATAGGTGTCATCGCCAACAGGTCGGCGATCATCTTCCGTGTTTTTTTTAATTGGGTTTGTGTTTTTGTGTTAGATTTTGTGTTTTTGTTTGTGTTTGCGTTTTTGTGTTTGTGTTTCGTTTTTTCTTTTCTTGTTGCAGGTTAAGCTTGGCGCCAAAAACATACTTAGAATGTGTTCTCAAGTTATGATTTGAGAAGAAAGTGAAAGAAAGGGAGAGAAACTTAAAAGTTGTTATGTTTACCATTTTCAGTTTGAGCCTTGTTGTTATGGTTTTTTTTTTCATTGTTAGTCCTTTTAACTATTTTTCTTACACTTTTATTTTGTTTACAATGCTTTCTTTGTCCCTAACTTGTATAAAATTTGGTTTGAATGTATAAAATGAAATGTGTTTGTATTAAAGAAAATGAAAAAGAAAAATAAAAACCGGGACCCACCGGCACCTATAACATGTTATAAGAGCACTTAGGTAGGACGGAGTGGACGTCGGGTTGCCAAGCGAGCTCGTGAACCCGCTCGGCTACACCATTCCGTGTAGTGCGGGTTAGGGGGGCGGGTATTAAATTCGAGTTGGGAAGCCGAAGGTTTACGTTGCAAAAGTTTACGTTGGAAGGTTTTATGTATTTAAAAAAAAAAAAAAAAATTGAATTCGGGTACTAGGGTACCACTCCCACTAGTTAGGGTAGTGTTAGGGTAGTATTGTGGTAGTTTTGAGTTGGAAGGTTTTTATTGGATAGAGGATGATGTGGCCCTCGCAGACAGTAGACAGCCCACCTCCTCCCTTACAACAATAACACCAATAACATCACCGCGTCGCCACATCGCCTTTAACATTTAACATTAACATCTCCAAAAACACCCACAACAATAACATCAATAACATTCCCAACAATTTACAATAACAACCCATCATTTAGGAAAAAAAAAAAAAAAAAAAAAAAAAACGGCGTTAAGGGGTTAACGGGGAGGGACTAACGCTGCAATAACGCCGGAGGTCCAATAACGCCGTTAATTTGCGTAAAAACGCCGTTAGGGCGTTAGTGTTGTAACTGCTCTAACTGGGGAGCATGTTTATTTTACAGGAGTGACAGTTGGGTGCAACTGCACCTTGCATTCTAACTGTTAACTCGTTTAACATGTTCCATTCATTTCCAGTTATACAAAATAACATGAGATACGGTTACAAGAAAATGGGGTATCATTAGTAAGTGCTGTTATGATTAGCCGTAGGACAACAAACTCGTAAAACTACAAATTTTAGCAATTGATCACTAATAGGAGCAACAAAGGAACCACTCCACATTGACTTTTTTTTAGAAAGGCAACATGATATTAAGAACCCCGAAAAAAATAATACAGATTTTTTCTATTTCCGTAGTCTCGTACTTCCCTTTACTGAAAATGACTGAAATGAGTAATCTGCATCATCACAATTGTGCTTCATGTCACTCCAAACCTACCAAAAGATGCATAATCTAGCATCATCACATTGTTAAAGTGATGAACTTGAAGGGACTTGGAAGTGACTTTAGTGGCAAGGGATGCTGATGAAAAGTGTTATCTTGCTTTAACACTTGCTATAGATAAGAAAATGAAATAGTTTCATGTTATTTGAATGTGACACTGTACTATAATTCACCTTTGTTTGAACTCCTTTTTTATCATTATGAAAATTAGAATTCAATCCCCACCAAGTGTTAGTTAAATGATTTGATGATTGAGAGGGTACATTTCTTAGTGGAATTCAAAGGAATTATTCCACTACAACTTAATCAACTGGCTCAACTTGTACCTTCATGTTTATTTTAAATTTTTGTGCCTTCTTTTTTATGAATCAAATCTTTAGTGACCATTTGATAAGCACTTTTTTGTGATAAAATCTTTTTTTGTGAATCAAATATGAGTAAAACGGAACCTCTTTTGTTGGGTTTGTTCAATTAGCTGAGAGACTCTTATGAAAACTTTTTGTTACTAGATTCGAACCTACATGCCCGAAAAACTATAATGGTAAAGAACTATTGACTTGGTAGTTGATAGACTCCAACTTTAGTTAATAAGGATCTTGGAAAATAAAGCATCTCACATCAGTAAAAATAAGAATTTTTTAGATTAAAGTTTGAAATCACTTTCCATATATGTTAAATAACACAATACAAAACTATAGATTAATAAAAGTAGTAATTATATGGGTTAGTACTTAGTAGATGAGTTTTGGTTAAAATGCTAGTAGTAACTTGTTGAAGGTTGTTCCCAAAAAAAAAAAAAATAAAAAAAAATTGTTAAAGGGACATACCTAAATGTTGAATCAGGACACAACCATGATCCAACTACAAAGACCACCCTTTTGTTTGGACTTGAGAGTTGGACCATATTCTTAATAAATACAGTAAATAATTAAGCCCATAATAGCTCCTGAACTTCTGAAGGTCATTAACCAATGTAGTCATACTTAAGAGAAGATATATATTATAAGCACAAAACTTTAAATGACAGCCAATAATCATGTAGATGATGCTCCTTCGATTGTTGGATTATCACAATAGTGATTCCAAGGTCGTTTATTGTGATGGTTGTGTAGTGTCATCGTTCCAAGGGTCACAGATTCGTAGTAGTTTGACGGCAGTTTTTGTTCAGAGTTTTTAGTGTCCTTGGAAGTCCAGGCATCATTTGTTAATATAATTAACCACTCAGAAGTGGCTTAGTGTCAAAAGGGTCCATGACTATCAAACTAAATTGTGTGAGGTTTCAAGTTCAAATCCTGCTAGATGCAAACAACTCTGAAGTAGCCACGTCAACCTCCTGAAAAAGGAGTTTACCATGAGTCTGTGTGACGGTGAATTTAAAATTTGGCCAAAATACTGAAAACCATGGTAAAAAAATTTAATTGCCTTAAAAAAAACATGCATAAACACAAGGAACGGAAAATGCCTCCTTAGCAAAAAATGTGTGGAAACAGCAACTTTCCCAAGACTTGTATGTATGTAATGTATTGATGTTGGAAATGTATATATTTATAAAACAGTGCATGTCCGGATTCGAACTCGTGATCACGAGATTGCACACATTACGAATAAGAATTAAAGTTAAATAATTAATGTTAATTGATTACGATTAATTATTAAACAAAACTCGACTAACGATCTTTAAGTATTTAACGGAAAATAACTAACGACCGTTAAATGTAAAGAGAAGGTTTCACAACCCAAACCCTAACTTGTTCCCAAAGATTACGATTAATTGTATGTATGTAAAATGGAAAAGATATGGGTATCCCTTTGGGGCCTGGAGTGGCCGGCCATAGGGAGGGTTTCACAACCCAAACTCTAACTTGTTCCCAAAGATTTTGTACACTATATATACAAAGGCTAGGGTTAATGTTTTTTATAGCTTTTGTGCACACACATTAACCTAAAATTTCTTTGTTTTTCTCTTGCAAAAATCGGCCAAGCCTTTTCATAGGGTGTTTGGTTTTGTTTTTCTAAAACAAGGTTTTGTAGATCTAACAATCTCTTTAATTCGTTTGTTAATTCGTGTGTACAAGCGTGCCAGTGTAACACACTATTGTTACATCAATTGGTTTGAGTTATAAAACGGTAAGGGATAACTCGTTAAACCACTTTGTCACATTCATTGAAGAGATCTAGCCAATTGCAAGAGGTACGTTACGCATTCTTTCAGTTAATTAATTATTGTTATGATTCTAAGTCTTCTGCTGTGTACTCTGTGATGTCTATATATTATTATTGTATATCATATATCTAAAACTCTACAGTGGTATCAGAGCTTTGTATAACAAGTAGTTAATTACTGAAACACATAAAACAAATAAACTGGTTGTGTTATTAATTGTATGTGTAAATCTAGGGTTTGCAAAACCTAAACCCTAATTTTTTTGGGGCGTATTTTTGTGCAAACTTCAGTTTTAATTGGATTAGAAACCCTAGGTTGCATGCAATTTTATGTGTATTAAATTACGTAACTCTTGATTAATTGCATTAATTGTTAAGTGTGATTTATATCCATGATAAGTACATGCATGTTTTATCATAGATCTGCTTTTATTGTATGTTTTACTTGGTTAAGTGATATACACTAAATTCTTGATAGATCTAAAATTGGGGAAGACCTCAATCATTATTATTAAATCAATTATGTGCTATGTGGTATATGCTTTAATTTTGACTTACGCAATCGATGAATCGATGCATGTGGCTCACTTTGTACATTGCTGAAAATTGGTGAGAGTCTTAATTAAACATGTACATATTGACAGATCTAGAATTAATTATTATTAATAGGATTTATCAAAAGGTTTGCATGTGGCTATTTGATATGCATGACTTATTATTATGTTATGCATTCATTATTTATATCAGTGGCGGACCCAGAATAAATTCTAAGGTGGTTCCTTAATGTATAAGCGACATAATAAAAGGGTCAACAAGTCAACCGGTCAATGGGCCGGGTTGGATTATGTCTTATCGGTTACGATATAAAACAAGTAGTTATAAGAGAAGAAAAAAAATCAACAAGTAAGGTCGTTTTGTTTATGATGTTTGTTAAGTGATAACAACGAGAATATTTTCCTCTAATTAACTAACAATGCTCTTTTTGTTTTGATAATTTGTATTTTTATTTCTGTCTTGATGTATTTCAAATAAGAAATAATAAGGATATTTAAATTAAGCCTAATTTATGTTTAAAACAAGTGTACTTCATTAGTTTGTGAAAACATTAATTCATTTGCAAACAATAAAAAATTAACAAGCATGATTAGAAACAAGAAACAATAAAAGATTAACATTAGTCCATTTACATTTAGTCGCTCTAATCACTTCTCAGTCATTAAAATGAATTAATTAATTTACTTTAAATTTCAAGTGATTAAAATGATTTTAAAATGTGAAAATAAGATTTTAATTAAGTATAAAAGAATGGTACAAGAATTACCCGTAAAACAAAAAAAGAAAAAGACTTCACCCAACTTAAAATTACTATACCCAGCCAAAAGTAACTTTGTAATAAAACATTGCTATTTCCAGATTGTGGAAAAGTAACTTTATAATAAAAAATTGCTATTTCCAGATTGTGGAAAGATTCTCCTAATCCTGCCATATTCCTATTCCAAAGAGGACGGCTTTCAACCAGTCCACCCCTGTTCTTCATCTTCATCAATATTCCGGCAACAATGTTCGATTTCCTGCAAAAATTAATTTCGTTTTTCTTCTTTCTTCTTCTTCATTTAGATTCAAGGTGGTTCCTACATATATTCTAAGGTAGGTCCTAAAAAAAAAGCCTACATTGCTTCTTAGTGATTTTTTCGTTCAAGGCGGTTCCCGGGCACCACCTGGAACATGAATAGGTCCGCCTCAGGTTTATATGTTTATTTTTAAATACTTGCTTGTTTGTTAAGTGTAATAAGGGTATTTTTATAAGAAAAATAACCTGACCTAAACAATGGTGAAACATGTATTTTAAGCATAGTAATCGTAATCGTTTAATTGATTGATTTTTTGCACAAAATAGTTAGAACGGCTCACCCATTAAGACAAACCGTGATGGGTACAAGGTTGGTACGCATTAAATTGTGACCTTAAAGATGAGGCTATGTAATATGCTTCATACGACCGATTCTCCGCTCGTTTGTGCGTCTTAATGGAGCTACCAAGTATTCCTATATATGTGCATAAAATCTTAAGGGTGAATTTACTTTAAATTCTACGCTACCACTTTTGTAGTAATTATCCGAATAACTTGGGTCTTATGACTCATGCAAAGAATGGATATAGTGGTAATTAAAGGTAATTCTTTAATTGGTTATCCAATACCTCGATTAAAGTTTGATGATGAAAAGCTTAAACATTAAAACAAGGATATAAATGTTTTAATAAAACCTATGCTACGAAGATGAATGCATGACATCTTTGTACATATTTGATTTGACATCAAAATTATTACCCTTTGATTTAAGTTGTATGCCATCCAACGAAACGGAAACACCTGAGATTACCTTTTATTTGCGTGAGAACGTGACTTAGATCGTAATCAAAGGGTAAAATGTCCACGTGACGTGAGAACGGGCATGGATGATTTTGCAGTTTCTTAAGTTGGACAACTTAATTGAGTTAGGCGGTGAGAACTGGCAACTCAAGGCATAAGATGTGATAAAACATGTTTACATGGCAATTGAAATTGGCAATATGTAAATCCATTAAATCTAAGAATTGTAATTGAAATTAGCAATTGAGCAAAAGCTCTACCATATTGTATAAATTCATTACTAGCAGATCAACTGACGTGATGAGATTATGACAATTCGGATCCTAGTTTTCAATAATAATTAATTGGTTATATGAATATGAACCTTGGGTATTTAATTTTTTATTGAAAAGGAAAATTATCAAAATACTAATTATGGTTTTTGAACTTTTTCTGTAGATGGCTCATCAACCTGAAAACACTATGAGCTTAATGAGTGCTGCTTTCAAAGATATGATTGAAAGAGACAAGTCGATCGCCTAAATTTCAATGATTGGCATCGTACACTTAGGATCATCCTTCGTGTTGCCAAAAGACTTGAGATTTTGACTACACCTCTACCTGATGCTCCTCTCAATACGGCTACTGCTCTTGAACAAGAGGAGTATCGTGTTGAATATGAGAAGCACAATGATGTGGCGTGTCTTATGCTTTCGGGGATGTCTGCTCAATTGCAAAAATAATTTGAGCACTATCCACCTATGAGCATGCTAGATGAACTCAAACGTATGTTTGAGAAGCCACCAAGAATGAACCGTATGAACTTATTGAAAAGGTTCATAGTCGCAAGCGTGAGGTTGGTAAATGCTCTCGACCACGCCCTCGAGATGAAACATCACTTGGACCAATTGGAGTAGCTCGACCGTGGTTACTCCCAAGATGTGTGTCGGCCTCATCAATCACTCCCTTAATCGAGAACGATTTTGTGATTTTGTGCGACAAGATAACATGCATTGCACGGGAAGACAAATGAATGAGTTACATGCAATGCTTGTAGACTTCGAGAAGAGATTACCAAAGAAGGCTCCTACACCGCTGTACTAGCAATACAAGGTGGTAGGGTGAATAAGCCAAAGACGCAAGCGAGATAAGAAAGGGAAAGGAAAAGGAAAGGGAAACAACTTGTCATCCCACCAGACTCCTAAGAACCCCTCAGAAGAAAAAGGAGAATCCTAAGAAGGATTCACTTGCCACCATGTAACTCACTGTGTCATTGGAAGCGAACTGCCCGTGTGTTTCGAATGAGTGCCTTGTAATAAAAATAAGATGGTGCCTAGCTCATCAAGTATTTTTATGTTTGAATTATTTTCTTTTCCTCATAAGCAAAATTCCTGGATTTATGATACAGGATGTGGTACTCACACCTATAATACATCGCAGGGACTTAGAGGAGCAAGGAAGCTGACCTGTGGAGAAAGATACTTGTACGTTGGCAATGGAAAGCGTGCAGTTGTCGAAGCCATAGGGACTTTTGATTTAGTGTTGTCTTCGGGCTTAATTCTTGAAGTAAATAATTGTCATTATACACCCTCCATTGTTAGGGGTGTTATTTTAGTTTCTTTGTTAAAAGATATTGGTTTTATGCACACTTTTACCAGTTATGGAATTTCGGTTTCTTTTAATAATGTTTTTGATTTTAATGCAATTCCTTTACTTGGTGTGTTTGAAATTGATATGGATGGTTGTGTATCGAATGGAAATAATTCGTTGTATAGCATTAGCAATAAGAAGAGCAAGTCTAACTGGGACTCTTCTTATCTTTGGCATTGTCGCCTTGCCCATATAGGCAAGAAACACATGGAAAAGCTGCAACACGAAGGGCTTTTACAAAGGGTCGATGATGAATCATTTGACAAATGCGAGTCTTGCATAGCTGGGAAGATGACAAGGAAACCTTTTTGTTGGGATATGAAAGTGCTGAAGAATGTTAAAGTACTGAAGATTGACAAAGTACTGAAAAAGTCAAAGTACTGCTAAAGAGAAAGTCAAAGTACTGTTGTCGAAGTCAAAGTACTGCAAAGCTAAAGAACTGTTATATTTGGAAAGCTTTGTTTATTCTAGAATATTCTTTGTTTAGATTACTTGTCGTACAAGGATATAAATTGTAAACCGACTAGGGTTATCCTTGAGCCTATAAAAGGACCCCTAGATTGGCATTAGATATACGAGTTTTAGATAAGATTTTTAGAATCCTAAAGTACGATTATTATTAGAGTTTTAGAGTTGTTAAAGAGTCTGCATAACAAGCAGATTTAGAGTTATTAATAAAAGTTAAAGTTATATTCTTCTTAGATTTGTTAAGTAAATTTCGCGTACTTAATAAAGATTACTCAGTGTTTCATTGTTAATAACTTAGGATTTATCCGAGGTTATTAAACCTTAACAAGCTATTTAAGTTAGTTTGGTTAGAGTACATCGATCCAACAAGTGGTATCAGAGCTTGTGTGGAAACTCGACTAAGAAGAAACCCTAAAACCTTGATAACTAAAACCTAAAGATGTCGATCGATGTCGCTCCACCACCTTCCATCACCTCACTCGGGATACCGTCATTAAGAAGGGAGAATACGATCTATGGAGCATGAAGATGAGGCAAGACATTGCAATTATAGACCATGCACTCGTGGAATGTAATTGTCAATGGTAATGAAGTCGCTCCAACCTATTGACATACCGACAACCCAAAGCACCTAAGCGGTCTTACCAGAGCAACAATAAGGAATCAAGAGAAGGCACTCAACATTCTCTTGTCTCGCCATTCCGATGGTCATCTTCTCAAGTTCCATGATGCTAAAGATGCAAAGCAACTCGGGTCGCTCTCAAGACAAGGTTTGGAGGCAATGATGCTTCCAAAAGATGCACAAATCTGTTGAGCGGCGGCTTGAAACATTCATCGTTGGAGAAAGAGAAACCTTGATGTCGCTTATGATGATTCCAAAACCTTCTCGATGTTGGAGCTATACAAAGCGAGGTCTCGATTGAAGATGCTAATCTCAAGTTCTTAAGGAGTTTGCCATCGACATGGCATGTGATTGCTACAATGATTGAGGACAACCTGGTCTGGATGTAATGGACTTTGATGATCTCTACAATCATCTGAAGGTGTATGAGCATGAGATGAATGGCCAAACTAGTTCAAAGTCTCATAGTATAGCCTTTTATCATCCGAAAGAGAGGCGATTTCCACCAAAAGTACTTGCTTCTCCTACTCAAAGCTCGTTGCTCAAAGCATCGCTTCCTATTCTACCCCAATGCTCAAGAAGCCTCACCAACCATCCACTCGGATGAAGTTGTATGCTCCTTCTTTGCACAACAAGCTTCTCTACCGCCACTTATGAAGAAGATCTCTCACATCAAGAGGATGCTCTTGAAGAAATTGATATCATGTGGCAAGTTGCTATGATCAACGCAAGGATAAAGAAGTTTATGAAGAAGACGGAAGAGGCATTGACTTCAAGCCAAAACAGGAATCACTTTTGACAAATCCAAGATTGAATGCTTCAATTGTCAAAAAATTGGACATTTTGCAAGGGAATGTAGGTTTGCTAAATATCAAGAAAACAGGATGACCGAGAAACCAAAGCTAGAGTTGAAAGAAATTCCTATTACGTAAACAAAAGCTTTGGTTGCTCATGAGAATTTATCGAGGTTGACCGGAGTCCGAGTTTGATGATGAACCAAGAACTCACCGTATGGTAGTCGTGGAGGATTCGTGGAAGAGTTTGACTAGAGCACAACTTTTGATGAGGAACCCATATATGCCGCTATGGAGTCTAAAGATGGTTTTGGAAGCTTTGACTAGAGCATGGAGAGTGAAGATGATCATGTTCTACTTGCTATGATGGCTACTTCACCAAGCTCATCCCCTATCTCCGAGGTATGCTCAAACTGTCATGACTTTTATCAAAAGTACTTAATAGTTATGTGATTGAAAGAGATAATCGATAAAAGCTAGGTTCGAGGTAGCGGGTTATCAAATAACCTTAGAGTCTATGGAAGCCAAAATTATAACACATGAAAATAATGAAATGGCTTGGCGTAAAAGTATGAACAACAGGATTATCGCTAAAATTAAGTGAATGGAAGTTAAATTGTAAGATTTCAAATTGAGAAACCGACTAAGGAGAGAGATGATTTGTTAGCAAAGTTTGATGCCCGGAAAGAATCGGTCTTTCTCATGTTTCTTATGTTCAAAACAAAGAAGAGCTTACAATAGGATTGGTCTTGGTTTTGGTATGGATTTCAGAGTGTAGAAGAAAACCCACCTAGTGATAAGGATGACCTTGATTTTGAGGATATAACCACTAGTGATGATGAGCTTATTAACTATGTTGACACATCTAGTAATGAGGAATCATTTAGTGAACCACCTCCGTAATATAAGAAAGACAAGGGTTATCATGTTGTCCCACATCCCATCGGGTAGTCATCAACCTATAAGACCCGATGTTTCTCGTTTTGGTGTAGACAACCTCGAATTTAGAAAGAAGCTTATTGATCAATCTAGGTCTCGAAACCCAACATGAAACAATTGAGACACCTAAGGTAGATGATACTAAAGTCAAGCAAGACTTTCACCTCAAAGTCATCACACCTCAAAGCATCGCTACACCTTCAAGAAGACTTTAAGAAAACCTTTTCACAATCATGCTAAACCTTTTGGGATAATTTTGGTCAAAACAGTTTTAATCATTCACCTAGAAATCGTGATAGGTTTGGTAATACACATAGAAGAAGAAATTTTGGGATTATAGAACAAAACTATGTTTTGTTTGTTTTAGTCCCGGTCATTTGATTAAGGATGTGACTTACATTCGTAATACCTAAGTAAGTTCCCTAAGAATGCACTCACAACCAAAACCAAGAGAGAGTAGACCACTTGGAACCATTCAAATAGGGTTAACCATAGAAACTTCTCACCGTAATATAGGCACCTCACCGAGAAGACCCTTTTCAAAACCTACAAGACCTTCAAACACTTCCAAGGTCATAAGCAAAATACAAGACTTTCTCAAAGTATTGCTCGGCCACCAAACACCTATTGGAATAGGAGCCCTAGGAGATCTAATTACTATCAATCTAGAAGGCGTTACAACCCGTAAGAGTAGCTAGATCAAGGACTCTACACCGTGGTTAAAACTAAATGGGTTAAGAAGGAGTATCGATGATGAACAAACAAGACTTTCAACAAGTACCGGTGAAACATAGATTTTGATAAAGATGATTTTGTGGTAAAAGAAAAGGAGATTTTTGTTGAAAAAGAAATTTTTTGAAAATTCACCACAAGTTTTAAAACAAAAGATAATGCTTGATTCGTCTACAAAATCATGAAGATTACATACTCAAAGAATTTGAGTATGTTACTCCACAAGGGAACACAAGTCAAGAATGGCTTAGGTTCCTAAAAGACACTAACTTTTGTATCTTTGTGCGGGCAACCCGGAGGAGGAGCTTAAAGATCATCTTATTGTGGATAGTGGTTGCTCGAAGCATGACAGAGACAAGGAGATTCTCCGATTTTAGATCTATTTGTGGAGGAAAAGTTGCATTTGGGAATGATCCTAATGGAGGACGATCACCGTAAAGGAACCATCAAGACATGGAGCATAGATTTTGCAAATGTTAGATATGTGAAGGAGCTCAAGTTCAACTTATTGTCGATCTCTCAAATCGTGATAAAAGGCACCTGTGTTATTCAACGACACGAATGTCTCATCATTTCCACGAATTCAAGCTCGTTGATGATAACTTGGTAGTTCTTAGAGTACCAAGAACCAATGATGTGTACCGGATATGAAGAGTCTTCACTCTTCCGGGAGAGCTACATGTTTAGTGGCAAAAGCAACATCTCAAGAAGCACATCGATGGCATAGACGATTGGGCCATGTAAATTTCAAGAATATCAACAAACCGGTCAAAGGAAATTTAGTTAGAGGTTTACCTTCAAAGACTTACAAGAATGATCACTCCTGCTTGGCGTGCAAGAAGGGTAACAACACAAAGCTTCATGCAAGAAGCTTGAGGAAATGACTATTAGAGAACCTTTGAGTCATTACATATGGATTTATTTGGACCTGTTTCAATTGCAAGCCTAAACAAGAAAAAGTACTGCTTGGTTGTGATAGATGATTGCAGTAGATTCAGTTGGGTATTTTTCTTGTGATTTAAAGATGATACTTTTGATGCTATTCATAATCTAATAATAGCACTTGAAAACCAACTGAGACTCAAGGTTAGAGGTATTAGATGTGATAATGGGACTGAATTCAAGAACAAGCTTATGGATGAGTTTTGTGCCAACAAAGGGATCAAGAGGGAGTTCAGCATTGCAAGAACACCACAACATAATGGTGTTGCAGAGAGAAAGAATAGAACTTTGATTATTGGACCTTCTTAAAAGTTCATAAAGATCATCCTACTGGTCAAATTATTGGACCTTTTTCTCATGGAGTGCTTACAAGAAACAAAGCTAAGGGTCTTTCTACACCTCACAATGATTTACTTAGCTTTGTTTATAAACAAAACAGATTAAATCACAAGGATCATCAAACATGCCTGTTCACTTGCTTTATCTCTCAAGAAGAACCCAAGAATATAGCTCAGGCATTAACAAAGGAGAGTTGGGTTGAAGCTATGCAAGAAGAACTTCTTTAATTTAAACTTCAAGAAGTTTGGGTACTATGTAATCTACCTGATGGCAAGAAGGTAATTGGTACAAGATGGGTATTCAGAGTCAAGAGAGATGAAAGAGGGAATGTCATCAAGAACAAGGCAAGGTTAGTTTCACAAGGCTACAGACAAGAAGAAGGAGTGGATTATGATGAAGTATTTGCTCCTGTAGCAAGGATTGAAACAATTCGAATCTTTCTTGCTTTTGCATCCTATATGGGATTTCAGGTTTATCAGATGGATGTTAAGAGTTCCTTTTTATATGGCAAGATCATAGAGGAGGTGTATGTTAAGCAACCTCCTGGTTTTGAATATCCTACTCATCCTAACAAAGTCTACAAGGTGGTTAAGGCTCTTTATGGCCTTCATCAAGCTCCTAGAGCTTGGTATGAGAGGCTCTCTACTTTCTTATTGCAACCTGGTTACAGAAGGGGAGCAATTGACAAGACTTTGTTTATCAAGAGAGACAAGAAGGATATCATGTTGGTTCAAGTGTATGTTGATGATATCATATTTGGAGCTACCAAACAGTCCATGGTTAAGGAGTTTGAGCAAACCGATGCGTATGAATTTCAAATGAGTTCAATGGGTGAGTTAACTTTCTTTTGGGACTTCAAGTTAAGCGATTAAAGGAGGGTATTTTATCACCAAGACAAGTATGTATATGACATACTTAAGAAGTTCAATTTTGATGCTATGAAGCATGTAACTACACCTATCAAGTCTATCAACTCACTTTGGGAAAAGATGAAGATGGACAACCTGTTGAAGTCAAGTTATACAGATCAATGATTGGTTGTCTTATGTATCTCATCGCATCTCGGCCGATATCATGTTTGTTGTTTGTTTATGTGCAAGATATCAAGTCTCACCAAAGGTCTCTCATCCGAATGCAAGAAAGAGAATTTTCGCTATTTGAAACAACAACCTAACTTAGGGTTGTGGTATCCAAAGGATTCACCTTTTCACTTGGAAGCTTTTTCGATAGTGATTACGCAGTGACAATTATGACGTAAGATCAACCACCGGAGGATGCCAATATCTTGGAAGAAGATTAGTCTCATGGCAATGCAAGAACAGACTATTGCAAAGAACATCCTCATCAAGCGAGAATACGTGGTCGCCGCAAGTCGTTGTGGACAAGTTTTGTGGATGCGTAATCAACTATTGGACTATGGGTTCAATTTCAAGAATACTCCTATCAATATTGATAATGAGAGTACCATTTTCATTGTGAAGAACCCAGTTTATCACTCCAAGACCAAGCATATTCAGATTAGGCATCACTTCATCAGAGATTGTTATGAGCATAGGCTCATTAATGTGGTCAAGGTTCACACGGATGATAATGTAGCTGACTTACTCACCAAAGGCTTTGATGTTTCAAGATTCAATCACTTGGTGGTAAGCATTGGCATGATTAATTACTGAGCTACATTTGAGGGGAGGACTATTTAGTGTAAGTATAGTCCTATGCATTGTTTGAGGGGAGGATATTCATGCTTATCTGTTGTATTTGCTATTGCAAAGAGGAGAATGGGAAAGCATCGCTTTTGGTTTTATGAAAGTTGCGCTGAAAGTCTTGCTTTTGGAAATCTGTGCACGTGTCGTATCAAAGTCTCGTTCCAACGGTAATATTGAGGGTAACTACTACTAACGGTAACTTTGTTATTAAGGGTCGTGATTTTTAAATCTCACCTATAAATAACTACTCTCGAATTTCCTCTCATATTGATACCTTATAATCTTTTCCATATTTCTCTCTTTCACTCATATTATTCGTCATATCACTTTCGTGAACATATTTCATCAATGGCAAATCGTAATACGCTTCAAAACACAACATGGTGGCGAATTTAGAAAAGACCAAGCTAATGTTATCTTTCATGATATCATTGATTTTCTCACTGGGTCTCCGATTAGTTATGCACTTTTAGTGGAACCGATATCATTGAGCCTGGATTCAACAATTTTGGGCAACCGCTAGGGTTCATATGGAGAATGATGATTTGTATATTCAAGCAACAGCTCTTTGGGAGAACTGTGAAGGTTATCAAGCCTCTATACGTGAAGACTTATTGTTTGATGATGCGTAAGGGTCGTTCGCTTTGATAAGCAACCGATTTGGGATACATTCAAGAACATTGGCTATGAAGGGTCCTTAATCGAACAAACATTCAAGAAACCCTTATTTTGTCCTCACCGGAAGTATTTAGTTCATGTACTACTTCATTGTATTAGTGCTAAAAGTACATCATGGGAGCAATTGGGTCTAACATAGCATCTCGCTATAGTGGGGTTGGCTATGATCAAATTTTCAACTTTTCAAGGTCGATCCTAGATGGAATGCTCTCACACATCTCTCATGGTTCAAGATGGTTGATGTATCCAAGGTTTATTCAAGTGTTCCTGAACAAACAACTTACTGATGTACCTAAGCCTACTGATCTACTACATGTTGTGGTGCAACCAGCCAAGATCTTCACTTTTATGGCAAGGAAGAGTGATTTATTCACTGGTAGGGACACTCCATTGACTACTTCAATGATGGAGATTGTTCAAGCTATTAGAGATGAGGCTGCAGCTAGTGATGAAAGAGAAGGTACTGCTTCTGAGGGTACTGCTTCTCAAAGTGTTGCCTCTCAAGAAACTTCACCACAAGGTATTGCTTCCCAACGTACTGATGTTAATGAAGGTACTAAAGTTTCTCCCATCTCATCTCACCATACTACACCTCCTATGGCATCACCAAAACAAGATGTTCCTATTTTCTCATCATCCTCTGAGGAAGATCCAACTACCATACCCCCTGAAGGTTTGGTGTTGGATAATTATGTTTTGACAAAAGAATTGGTCCGATTGAAGAAAACTACTGAGGCGCAAGCTGCACAGATAGCCAAGTTGCAGATCAAGTTTAGAAAGTTCAAGAAGTCTGTTTGGCCCTTGGTTAAACATCACAAACTATGGGTCAAAGCTAAAAAGAAGCAGCAACGGCAGTTTAAGAAGACCAAAAGCAAAAAGGTTCAAAAGCAATCTTCATTCCAATTAGGGAGGAATTTAGAAGAAGAGAATTTGAAAGAAGATGTTGAATTTCATGAAGAAAAAGAGAATGAACCTCAAGGTACTGAAGAGCATGTCAATATTGAAAGTACTTGAGGAATAAAGGACTAAGGTTCAAAGTAATGATGATCAAGGTACTGGCGATCAAAGCATCGCTTTCATGGAACCTACAGCAAGAATTGATTACTCCAAGGTTGATAGATTTTGAAGAAGAAACGGTCCTTCAACTGCTTTTAATCAAGAAGAAGTCGGTCCTTCAATTGTCATACCGTAAAAGGAAGCTAAAACACCCAAACCTATACATACTACAAGTGATGATGAAACCATTGTCGAGATCTTGCATGATTTATCAAAGCCAAGAGGTGTTAGCATTCCAGAGTACAAGAAGAACAACCAAGAGCTTTTCAATCTACTATAGATCCTAAGGATAAAGGAAAATGTAAATTGGTAGAGACAAAGAAGAAAAGAAACCTACTTTAGCACGGATAAGGGTCGCTCAAGTTGCTATGAATGAAGAAGCGACTAGAAAGATACAAGAAGAATTAAATGTCAAGTTGTTAATGAAGAGGCTATGAATGAAGAAGCGACTAGAAAATTACAAGAAGAATTGAATGTTGAAGTCATTGCACCATTGAAGTCACCTATTCATGTTTCATTTTACCAAGAAGACCAAATCTTGCTAAACAAAGGAATACAATGATGGCATATTTGAAAGGTCAAGGTATATTGGATTGAATAAATTAAATTGTGTTGAGATGAAAGGTTTGTATGAAGTCGTTAGAGAACATTATCGTAAACAAGTTGATAGTATCAAAGACTATAAAGATGATGATGCTCAGATAGAAGATAAAAGAAAAGAAAGGTTAAAAAGAAAAAGATCAACTGAAGTTGAAGACACACAGCCATCAAAGAAAGTTGAATTAAGGTCTGATACTGATGATGAACTAAGTAATTACTTAAGAATAGTAGAATTTGAGTATTCTAAAGATGATGCTGAAATGAAGATGAACAAATCTCCAATAACTACTTTTGAAGTTGTAGAATTAAAGGATGGAAGTTATCTGATGTTTCACAGAGAAGATGAAAGCTTCAGAGTGTTCAACATGTTATGGGATCTATTGCACATAATAGATAGGGTGGATTTATTTCATTTATATCATTTGGTGCGAGATTATTTTGAACATAATACATCAGAAGGAGTTGGTTTAGTCTTGCTTGGGGATCTCACAACTATTTGGGAAACTGAAGAACAAAGCACTACTGAGATTTGGAAGATCAAGAAGGTTGGGAGATTATCAGCTGGAGATTCTTTGAAGAATCTGGAGTACATGTTCTAGAGTTAGAAGATCGGACTATGATTCACATGCTAGCAGATAGAAGATATCCACTAACAGCAGATCTTATGAGAAGAATGCTAGAGCATGGAATGGAAGTTGAAGAAGACAATGAAATTGCTCTTATGGTCATCAAATTATTTATCAGATGGACTACTATGGCTGATGATGATGAATAACTGGTATAAATTTTAATTGAATAAATTTTTGATATATCGATTATTTTATTCAAAATATCGCGATCAAACAAGATTTTCATCAAAGTATCGCTTGCGACTTTAAACCGCTTAATGATTTTGAACGAAAACTTTTGTTAAGTGACAAATATTTTGAAACAAAGGTTAAATGAAATAAATGGTTTTGAGATGGTAACATCAATAGGTTATCAATCCACCATGGTTACAAAAGGATTGGCTAATCCATGAGCAAACGGCTCGTAAAGATATCTCAAACCGTTTTATAGTTGATAACTTGCTAATAAGTTGGATGGTAATCAACTAACCATATCGAGAATGTGAAGAGTTGGCTAGCCCACAAGAAAATGGCTTGTGGTAAAGGTCGTGGAAAACCATTATATGGTAATTAGTTCACCATAGATGAAAGAACTAACTAGTCCAAAAGTGCGACTTTTGATAAAGACAAGTCAAATATGTTGATAGTCGATGATTTGCTAAAAGTCATATGGTTATCAATGTACCATGATCTTACACATCAAAACATTTGGCTACTCCAGAGTTAATGGCTTTGGTAAAGAGACATCAAAACCATTAAATTTTCAATGATTCACCTCTCACGGAGTTTACACACCGGATGTGATGAGAATAGACCAAACTTAAACCGAATTAATGTGCCAACTGCCTTATGTTGCTTAAATGATGGAGCTTCTTTGAATGTTCTTTGAAAAGAAATTACGATCAAGGATGTCAGAAAGAATAATTTATAAAGAATACTTTGATAATGATGATATAAGCACGTAGTCTACAAAGATACAATCCAAAGACAAAGACACAATCTTTCCTTAAAGATGGAGATGTTAAAGATATGTTTATAAAGGAACTTGAAGTCAAGCAAGTAGAATTCAAGTTAGGGAGGATTGTTGGGATATGAAAGTGTCAAGAATGTTAAAGCATCAAGATTGAAAAATCTTGAAAAAGTCAAAGCATCGCTAAAGAGAAAGTCAAAGCATCATTGTCAAGTCAAAGCATTGCAAAGCTAAAGAACTGTTATATTTGGAAAGCTTTGTTTATTCTAGAATATTCTTTGTTTAGATTACTTGTCGCACAAGGATATAAATTGTAAACCGACTAGGGTTATCCTTGAGCCTATAAAAGGACCCCTAGATTGGCATTAGATATACGAGTTTTAGATAAGATTTTAGAATCCTAAAGTACGATTATTATTAGAGTTTTAGAGTTGTTAAAGAGTCCATAACAAGCGATTTAGAGTTATTAATAAAAGTTAAAGTTATATTCTTCTTAGATTTTTAAGTAAATTCGCGTGCACTTAATAAAGATTACTCAGTGTTTCATTGTTAATAACTTAGGATTTATCCGAGGTTATTAAACCTTAACAAGCTATTTAAGTTAGTTTGGTTAGAGTACATCGATCCAACACTTTTTCACCGCAAGTGGAAAGGGCTTCTGATCTACTTGGATTGATACACACTGATGTGTGTGGTCCACTTAGACATGTGTCAAAACGTGGTGCTACCTACTTCTTAACCTTTACGGATGATTTCAGTCGTTATGGTTATGTTTATTTACTTAAACATAAACATGAAGTCTTTGAAACATTCAAGGTTTTCAAAAGTGAAGTAGAATTACAACTCGGTAAGAAGATTAAAGCTCTTCGATCCGATAGAGGTAGTGAATATATAAGCCAAGAGTTCAAAGATTACTTAGCCGAGTGTGGAATTATCCAACAGCTCACATCTCCTTATACTCCACAACAAAATGGTGTATCCGAAAGGAGAAATCGTACTTTACTTGACATGGTACGATCAATGTTTGAACTTACGACTCTTCCTTTTACTTTCGGGATTATGCCTTGAAACCGCTATTCGCATTTTGAATATGGTTCCAACGAAGAAGGTTGTTAAGACTCCATATGAAATATGGACAGGAAAAGCTCCCAACTTTTCTTACTTAAAGGTCTGGGGATGTGAGGCGTTTGTTAAACGTGACTCACCAGATAAGCTCCAACCCAGATCTGTTAAGTGTATCTTTGTAGGATACCCTAAGGAAACTATGGGTTACTACTTCTACTACCCAACTGAGAACAAAGTCATAGTGGCTAGGTATGGAGATTTCCTTGAAAGGAATCTCATATCTCAAGAACTTAGTGGAGAGTATATGATCCGAATATGATCAAGAAGATACAACACCTTCGAAATACTAGCCAACTTCAAGAAGAGCAAAGCTTAGGCGCCTCCCAAGTTGTTCCCATTCATAGGTCCGAAAGGACTATACGTGCACCGACCGCCTATGTCTTAACGTAGAGGTGGAGGAAAATATGGTTGGGGATCTTAATGAACCCGCTAACTATAAGGTCGCCATGGTCGATCCCGAAAAGGATAAATGATGATTACTATGAATGGGGAAATGCAATCCATGAAAGATAATGATGTCTCGGATTGAAGTTGACCTTCCTCCCAATGCTAAAGTCGTTGGAAGTAAGTGGATCTTCAAGAAAAAACCGACATGGATGGCAATGTACACACCTACAAGGCTCGTCTCGGTAGCTAAAGGTTTTACTCAAACCTATGGCATTGATTACGAGGAGACATTCTCTCCTGTAGCGGACATAAGAGTTATTAGGATTCTCATAGCCATAGTGCATACTATGACTATGAGATTTGGCGATGGATGTCAAACCGCTTTTCGAATGGTCGCTCAGATGAAGACATCTATATGGCACACCTGAGGGTTTGTGAATCCACTATTTCCTAACCGTGTATGCAAGCTTAAAAGGTCCATTTATGGACTAAAGCAAGCATCAAGGCAATGGAATAAAATATTTGATGGAGAAATCAAACGTTTTGTGTGGAAAACTAGAAGGGGGGTTGAATAGTTTTACCAATTTAAAACTTCCTTTTAAATATTTAGATCGACTTATGTTAATCTATTTGATTGTTTATGTTGGACGTTGATAGATAGATATATAGATGTGTAATGAAACATAAAGAGTAAGAAGCACATCACCACGACACAAGTTTTTTATAGTGGTTCGGCTACAAGAACACCTTCCTTGCCCTACTCTACTCCCCGAGTCACCTACTCGAGAGTTCGTAAGCACTACACCAACTCCTTGTGGCGGAGAAGCCTTCACAACGCCGCTGAACCTTTTTCCCAGACAAAGCTAAATACCGAGTTCTTTCACACCAAGGCGAACCACACCTAACACAACGTCGCATACCCTTTATATGGTGCTAGGCTAACCACCAAGTTCTTTCACACCTTAGGAGAACTAATCCTATCACAACGTCGCCTACCCTTTATTAGGTACTAGGCTAAGCACCTAGTTCCATTACTATGGAGGAACTACTACCCTTCACGACACAACACCTAATCTCAAGGAGATCTACTCCTTGTTACAACACCATCAAGGATATCACCATCCTTATAAATAAACAAATACTTATATGTATAACGATGCACCTCATCGATTATACGACCTAGGCTTTTCTCCACAAATGCTACTTGATTTGATTCTTTGGCATCCTTCACTAATGCCTTTGACACAACGCTTGGCACCCTTCACTAATGCCTTCGTCTTGACACCTATAGCATTCTTCACTAATGCTCTTGACACAAACGATAAGCACTTTTCACTAATGCTTTCGTCTTGACACTTTCGGCATCCTTCACTAATGCCTTTAACCCAACATCTATGGAGAAAGGAAGAACTTATCAACAAAAGAACCTTCATTGTCTTGATGATGATGAAGCATGACAACTCATGGACTTGAGCTTGCACGTCTTCAAGAAGTGGTGATCTTTCCTTTAAGAGGAACCTAGAAGATCACACAAAAGACAAACTACATAGATCACTTGGATCTAAGGTTAGAGGGTTAGAATACTTGGGGAAAGTATGTGTGTAAAGTGATGAATAGAAAGGAAGAAATGGCTCTCTATTTATAGAGAAAATTCTCATCGCTTCCGGATCCCACGGATCCTTCCACTGGGATCCGCTAGCACAAAGCCGTGGATCCGTGGAACGCCTCTCTTTGCCCATGGGTATTTTTGGTTATGGGTCATGGGTCATGGGTTATGGGTTGATCCATGGTTTTCTTTCTAGATACAATGTATCTTAAGGATACAATGAACTTGGTTAAGTGGTATAAATAAAACCATGGGTTATGGGTCAAAACCATTTGCTAGTTTTTACCTATTTAGTATATACTTGTTTTTACCCATTTTAGTGTATACTTAGTTAAGTATATGTTATCCCAATATGTAAACACTAGTTGTTATACATATGTATATCTAAAGCATAAAATCACTTATACTAGTTTTAGTGTTTTATGTGAAAGCGTAAGTGTGTTAGAAAACTATTAGTTCAAACCATTTACGTATTTTATTTGTTTCGTTAAAATGATCTTTCTTTTGTTATCGACAAAACATTAGAAGATCGTAAAATATAAATAAACATTTTTACGGCTTATTTGTATTAACAATCTCCCCCTTTTTGTTGATGACAAAACATAAGATTATTTTAAGGAAAAGCTAAAATTCGTAAGAGTTTGAATTTGTAGTTTTACTTTTTCTCCCCTTTTGTCAAAACAAAAAGAGCTAAAAGAAACTAACACAATTTTTACAAGAAAGTTATGCAAAATGTAAAGAGAATAAGTGACGGAATGGTACTCGCCTTAACTCCCCTTGATGAGTCCATCCTTTGAAAGGGCGCCAGGACATGACGTAAAATAAACTAATTGTGTTTGCAATTAAGTTTGCAAATGGTTCGTCTAAGTGACGAAAAGCGTGCTCCCCCTTGAATATTGCAAAGTTGCAATGGGGTATCATGAAGTATAATCCAAGAACGGATTAAAGTTGCAAATGTTTTGCCATATCGTTTGACACAAAGCTCCCCCTAGCTTTATGGTGTCAAACTCTTCATGTGTTATTTTGAAAATCTACAAAGTAAAGGTTAGAAAACAGGAGTATAATGCATAATTTTCTGCAAGAAAAACTCAAGTTAGTACAATTTTGTGCTTCATACCACGGATCCCACGGTTCCTTCTTGAAGGGATCCGCCTAGGCATTATGGAGGATCCTACGTCTGCTGACGCTTTCTTCAAGAATGAGAGTGTTTCAATCAATGTCGATATATGTGCAACAAAGAGCACAACGCACGTAATAATCAAAACATAAAAATGTTCATTCAATAAAACAAGAGATACACAACCAAATCTCTAAAAACTAAGAGAATGAACTTTAGCCACACAAGTACTACTAATGCTAATCTCATTACGAGACTTAGAATGTGATAATGTGCTTAAGTCTAGGGATGAGTGGACTTGTTGAATTGATCCAACTTTGCAAGAAGATGATTGAACATGAAATGTATCTCATTTCGTACTTCTTGAACAAGTCCTTGAGTTTTTAGAAAATTTGGGCAAATATTGTCTTGGTTTGGCCCCGAAGGGAAAAGGATGTTTGAGGGGCTCAATGTGTGTTTGGGGTCTTCATTTTGAGAAGTAGGAGAGGTTCTAAAATGAGGGTGGTAATGGAACTTCTTCCATATGATCAAGGTTGTTCCTTGTCTCCCATGATGGGCTAGTTGGTGTTGTAGGGGTTCCCATTCAATGAAAAGGTTGGTTGATCCGCAAAACCGCCAAGTTTTCACGCAAGTGACCACTCATGAATGGCCAACTGTAAGAAACTTAAAATAGCTTAAGCACGAATGCAATGAAGATCTGGGGAGTATAGTGTTTCCCCGGGTCGTTATGTCCCAGCGAGCTATGCAATGAATCACCAAACGGATAGTGATCGAGAAATTTGAACGGAAAAGAGTATATGATATGATTATAACTACGTAAAAGCCAACAAATTACAACGGCTTAAATGCAAATTAAATAAAATTAAAAGATAAAAATATTAAATAAATGCTATCACTATTTTTAAACCGATGTTTTTGTTTTATGTTTTATAAACCGAAATTAAAACTACGTAGCGTCTAATAGAAAAAGTGAAACTTACACAATATTAACCCTAAAAATATGAAAATGATATTTTTACAAACCTAATGATAAAAGAAAATTTTTAGAAAAAGAAAATTATTTTTATAACTATTTAATTAATTATTATTAATTAAAACTATTTTTAACTATTAAATAATTACCTAAAATACAAGAAAATGTGAAATAAAGCTAGAAAATAAAATTAAGATTTAGAAAATCTAAAATAACAAAAGAGAATTTTCAAAACTATTTTTGTATTTTTCCGATTATTTTCTATTTTCTAGGAATTAAAACTATTAAAACTAATTAAATTACTTAAAATACAAATTTAACTAAGAAAAATCTAGAAAAATATTTTTTTTACTTTTTATATTTATCTAAACTTAAGAAAAATGAAAAATTATTTTTTTGAACCTTTTCTTAATTTTTTGTATTAAATGCTATTTAAAAGTGCTTAAAAACTAATTTAAATGTAGAAAAATAGCAAACAAACTTGGAAAAATATGAAAATTTCAGGAAAACTCTAAAATAATATTAGGAAGCTAGGAAAATTGGAAAAACAGATGGTTGTTTGGAGGAATATGAAACTGATGTGTCAAGTGCTTATAAATAAGCACTTTTAATAAGCAAATAAGCACCAAATGCCACCAACTGTTTACAGAAGTCCTAATATGCTATAATAACCAAAATGTAACTAAAACAACAAGCCTTAAACACTGGAATGCAAGATACCAAGATTTGACTTATTTGAGCTAATGAGCTAAAATCAGTGAGAGGGTACCGTGTTTAAGCGTAAAATTAAGCACTCAAATGAGCTAGAAATCAGAAACAATAACTTGGAACCTATACTAGACCTGGGTGAGATCTTGTAAACCAAATTCCAGACCTAAGTGAGCTCTATTGAGCTCTGTGCAACCTTGCAAAGATCTGAGAAAACTCAGCTTAAGCTGAGTATATGGAGCAGGGCAACTAGAGCTTAAAAGAGAAGCTTGTTTGGAGCTTATAGAAAAATAACAAAAATCCACAAAAATGCTGATAAGTAAGGGGACCAGTTGAAGTTTTTATAATGCCAAGTTTCACTTAATATGGCTCAAGAATGAACCAATGAAAAATCACTCCAGTTGGCTTCAAAACAGGTTTTTCATATTTTGACTTTTGAACCAAAACTGAAATGTTGACTTTGTTGAGTTTTGAATCAAATGTGAGGACTGATATTGGTTTATTATGATGAAATGAAGTTAACACAAGCTTGGTCTATGGATTTTGAACATAAAACAAGTGATTGGATTTCCAAAAACACAACAGTGAAGACAGTTAGACAGATTTGATGTAATGCTGACTATTTGAGTGTGCATGCACCAAACTATGACCAATATGAGTCAAAATGAGTTAAACAAACTTAAACAAACAAACTTCAACCACTAAGCTAGCCTCTAAATCAGATATGACAAGAATTCCAAACACCCTTTAGCTACTAAATTGCAATAGAAACCGAGCTAAACCCTTACCCACTAAAATAAATGATCAAACCGAGTCTATAAGTCCTAAATACGACTAATGAAACAGTTTTAACTACTTAAAATTACAAAACAGATTATGCTTATGAACTTGAAATTTGCACTTACAATGGGTCCTAGCCACTATGGCTTGAAACAATGAACCAAAGTACCACTAACCTATCCGTAACCAACCCAATATCTCTCGAACTAACCCAAATCCATGGTCGCTTCAACCCATGTCCATTTCCATTACCAACTTGACCCAGCTTTGACTTTCTTTGACCAAGAACCACTTTTGCTTAAAATCGAAATGTAAGCTTATAGAAAGCTATTGAAGCTTGTATAAGCTTATTGGGACTGAGAAATGAGCTGTTTGAAGCTTGTATACAAGACTTGGACTTGGAAATTTGAAACAGTGGACATAAACTGAGAATTGTAACAATAAACTGAAATTGATGCTTGAAATGAGTTTCAATACACTTAAATACTTTAAGTTGATACAAATTAACAAAAGATTACAGGTTTTATACTAAACTAAAGCTTTAAGATAAAAAACGACATTAAAGATAAAATAAAAACTAGTAGACTACTTCTCTTGCTTCCTTCTTGCCTCTTTTATATCCAAAACTCTTTCTCTCTCATCTCTGAATAGTTCCCATTTCAATTTGAGGCCATTGGATGCCTTGAATTAATCTTGGCCTTTGAATCCGTTTTTGGCGCCAAAAGGTTTTATCAACTGGGAGATTGAGATGGTGGTGGCTGGGAAGCATTTAATGCTTCTTGGAGGCTTGCTGAGGTGGGGGGAACAAGGTGTGGTGAGAGTTGAGCTGGTAGGTTTGTGTTGGTGGCCTGGTGGAGTAGCGAGCAGCAGGGGAGAGGAAAGGAGGAAAGGGGGTTGGTTTGACCGTGAGTTTGACCGGTTTGACCACGAGGTTCAAGGGTTCAAGTGGGTTAAGTTGGCGGGGGTCAAGGGTTTTGATAGGTCCAAACCGGTTATGACATGGGTCCAAAATGGTTAAAGGTTTTAATAACACAAGGACTATTTGTGTAATTTCGAAAAGCAAGGCCAAGGTCGCCAATTAAGCAAAGATGTTCCAAGGACTAAAAGTGACAATCTCAAAAAGTACAAGGACCAAACTTGCCATTTTCAAATTTCAGGGCCATTTTGCCAATTTTCAAACTCAAGGACCAATTTTGTAATTTTCTCAAACTTTTGATATTTTTCACCAAAGGACTAATTTTGACAAGTTATGATATTAAAAGGACCTTTGGTGATTTTTCTTTGAAATTATGCGCTCGGGGACTATTTCGACAATTTTGAAACTGGGGACTGAACCGCCAATTATGCAAACTTTGCTCATTTTTCATCCGATTTTGAACATTTTGCATCTGAAACATATAAAATGCAATTTTGGAATATTTTCAGTATTTTGATGCATTTCTGAGCATTTTTAGACGTTTTGCAGTTCAGATTGACCCAAAAATGATGAGTATTTACACACTCATCATTGGTGAATGGGAGGTTTTTGGTGGTGAATGGAACAATGAATATATGTTTGGATGAGGAAGAGGCTCATTCAAGGAGTGTAGTCCATTCTCAATGAATGAAGGTTTTGATGGCTTGCTAGAACTAGCCATGTTTGGTTTAGAACTAGATGATCCTTTTTCTAGTTGGAAAGGTTTGATGCTAATCCTTGCGGTTCTCTTAGCTTTTGTTGGATTGGTTTGATGAGGTGAGATTCTAGAGTCATTATTTCTAATGGGAGATGTTTCGGTGGATGAAATTTCATGAATCATTTGACCATTTCTTTTGGATGATCCTATGTTTGAGGAGTTGTTGCTAAGAGCCTTTGTCATGGTGATCAAAATGTTAATGTGAGCTTCTAATTTCTGATTTTTGAAAGGTAATTGAGGATGGTGCCATAAACCTAAGATTGTTTGGTTTATAAAGAATAATTTGAATTAGTGAATTAAATTCTTGACCACTTAGAAGACTAAGCATGCTCTTGAGGTTTTGATCAGCTCTAGGAGGATAATTAATGTATGCTAAAAAGGTGTCTTGAATTTGAATATGGAAGTCGATTTATGCATTCAGATCACGGATCCCGGATCCTCTCGAGAGGATCCGCTGGTTAAAGACCGTGGATCCGGCTATCAGACAAGGTCTAGGTGAAATCATTATGCTTATGTAAGGTTTGTTATTAATGGATTTCGAGGGTTTGACTCAATTTTGAAGTCTTTAGTTGTTGGATATCTCAAATCCTTAACCATAACAAGTAATGGTGCTTAATGATGGTTTTGGCCAAGAAAAATTGACCTTGGGTAGTCTAACTATATGTTAGACAATGATTCCATTTAATTTGATGTGGAGAAATGGTGATACCAAGTCCTAAAAGTCAAATAATGTCCTAAGAGGAATTTACTAAAATCTCTAAAAAATAAAAAGAAATGAAAAACTAATTTTTGAGCCTAGTTTTGAGTCCAAAAAAATGATTGAGATCAATTTGCTAAAATTAAACGATAGACCTAACTAAGTGCTATCAAACGTGATAGATAATGTGTGAGTGTTGGGGCGGAATTATGGTGAGTTTTGACTAGTTGAAAAACAAATGTTTCGAAAATATATCCTAGACAAGCCATGGATGAGTGTGAGGTTTTCAACTAATTGAGAAAGACTTAGTTGGCTCTAGTATCTTGTGTTTGACTTGTTTGAGGTGATCTATTTTGATGTACTTAAATCAGATTGTATATCGATACCACGGATCCCACGGTTCCCTTCCGAGAGGATCCGTCTAGTACAATGTTGGGATCCGCCTCTGCAGATCGAAGGCTTTCAAGAAATGTGCAATTTGCACTTCTTAGTAAATGCTTCTCCTAGTTGTTTCTATGGGACTTAATGCAAGAGTACAACTACTATAATGTATGGCAAGGTAGGAAGATCTAAAGTTCCTAGAATGAGTCACGACGACCACTCAAGGGGTCGTAAAATCTCATTTTTCAAATACTTAAGTTAGAGTTGTTTAGTGCCAATATATGGCCATACCTACATTCTACAAGCATAGTTTAAAGTGTTACAAACCATTGTTTGAAATTGTTCATCATGCACTTGAGTCCTAAGACTTTACCTTTCTTTTCTCTCCTTCACTTCTTCACCCGTCCTCCCCTTTTTATCAAACCATCTTTACTTCTTCTTCCTCAAGAAATTGGCGAAGCATTTGAAGATTCCCTTGGTTTGTTGCCATTCGGGTGATTCATTGGGGATGTTTGGCAATTGGTTAATGTAGTCCAAGGGGTCGAGATTGATATTTTCGAGTGGGTTGCTACTACTCCCTTCACCTTTGCCTTTCCCTTTCGTCCGAGGAATCCGTGGGTGGGTGTGGCCTCTTGCCTTCTACCATAAACCTTGTTGTTCTACCCTCGGTTAATGGTACCATAACCTTATTACAAAAGCTATGATCCAAGGATTGTGGGGAAGGGTCTAATGCAAAGATGAATTTAGCGAGACGGGTTAGAAGCATTGCATATGGAAGCACCATCTTGTCCATGCTTCTTACACTTGCCATTCTCTTGATCATGTAGTAGGCAATGTTGAAGCGGGTCTCGGTCACAAGACAATAGATCATGAAGCTTAGACATGCGTTGGGGTGATCCTTGTTTCCTACTAGACACACCACATTCTCCCTTATCACAACTTCCCATTTCCTATATAATGCAAACATCTCCGAAAGCTACATTTGAAAAGGATCCCTATAGATCACTTTCGACTTTCTAGTCACCCTTGAAGGGGATGCTCTTGGCATAAACACGGTGTCCCTTACCGTGGTTGCTTCCGGGATTATTGTGTGATAAATGTCGTGATGATCAACCATAGAGTGTAGCTCCTGCAACGACCATTCATTAGAATACATGCAAACACCATCGGATATTATTCTTCCAAACTCCTCCAGTGAAAGAGTGTACTCATGTCCATTTATGGTGAATTCAATTGAGATGGACCCATCATCATTTCTAATTATACCCATAGTCTTGTAGAACTCAAGCACAAAGACCGGGCAAATTTGCTCGTTTATATCCAATAAACAATCAAACCCAATAGTTTCAAATACTTCCTTATGTCGGTATTTGCAAGGAATGATGGATCAACAACTCTACCTTCATGAAAAGTCTTCTTTCAAGAAACTTAAACGCTTTCCTATCGTCCGGACTTAAACCATCTTTCCTATGGTACATGGGTATGTAGTGAGCGGTGTCTTGGTAATCTTGTTGTTTGTTGCTTGGCATGATTGTTCCTAGATAATATAACCACAAAGTGGTGTTAATGGTGAATAGTGACCTAAAGGGTTTAATCACAATTTTGCTCTCATCATCTTTGTTGAGTTTACGAAATGTGTTTAATTTGTATTAACAATGTTAATTCTTTGATTTAGATTATCTTAGAAAACAATGTGGTGACAAATTATGATAAACCCATTTGAACCCAACTCTTAAAGATGAAGATATTGTAATTCTAAGAATCAAGGAATTAAATTAACAATGTAGTGAAGATTATACTTACACAAGTGATTGTTAAGCTTGAGAAGAATGATCAATTTGCTCCTATGAACAAGCACTGAGTTCTTGTTCGTGAGTCTTTGAGGTGAGAATGATTGTGGAACTTCCACAAGAATCATTTTAAGCTTATATCGTCTTACATTGCACGGATCCCGCAGATCCTCTCATTTGGGATCCGCTAGTATAACTGAGGATCCGCATAACAAAGAAAAGTCACCAAACATTCCTTGATAACTATGGTTTGGGAGTTCTAAAACGCCTAATGTTTTGGTGTTAAGGTTCTAAAACTTGTGGTTTGAGGTTTTGATGATTTAATGCTATTCCTATTAGACGAGGTTCCCTTTTTAAGAACTAGTCATAATTCTTGAGAAGCTTTTCAAACATTATAATAAAATCCCATTTTATTATAACATAAGAAGTTTCACATGGATATTTATTGATATACATGAAATGTCAATAAATCCTTTGTGATGAATAATGATTGATGTTATCATATAACTTAAGATATCATTATTGTGAGTTGGTGATGTAGTTTTAACTAAGTCGGAGAAAACTAATAATATAGGGACAATAATATAAAAAGCTACAAGAACATTTTCTAGTAAGTCATGCAACTAACATTTTGATAAAATCAATAAATGTAAGTAATTATAGATCATACCTTTGCCAAATATTCTTTTTAATAAAAGAAGTATTTAGATATTTTTGTGATCTTCTTGGAATCTCCGTTTTATGTTGTAAGAATATTTAAACATTCTTTTGCGAAATGTTTCGAGAAATTCTTTATGATCTTCTTGATGACTCCAAATCCAAGTATGGATAATGCTTAAAAAAATGTTAGAACATTCTATCATTGTCCAACAATAAGCAACATAATGAATTTTTAAAATGTGACAAAAACAATCCTTCTTTGTAGTTTTCAAACATACATGGATCGTATCAAGTTTTTAAAGTACAACATACTTTAAGAAACTTGGTAACGAAGCTCTGATGCCAATTGTGGAAAACTAGAAGGGGGGGTTAAATAGTTTTACCAATTTAAAACTTCCTTTTAAATATTTAGATCGACTTATGTTAATCTATTTGATTGTTTATGTTGGACGTTGATAGATAGATATATAGATGTGTAATGAAACATAAAGAGTAAGAAGCACATCACCACGACACAAGTTATTTATAGTGGTTCGGCTACAAGGACACCTTCCTTGCCCTACTCCACTCCTCGAGTCACCTACTCGAGAGTTCGTAAGCACTACACCAACTCCTTGTGGCGGAGAAGCCTTCACAACGCCGCTTAACCTTTTTCCCACAAAGCTAAATACCGAGTTCTTTCACACCAAGGCGAACCACATCTAACACAACGTCGCCTACCCTTTATACGGTGCTAGGCTAACCACCGAGTTCTTTCACACCTTAGAGAACTAATCCTATCACAACGTCGCCTACCCTTTATTAGGTACTAGGCTAAGCACCTAGTTCCATTACTATGGAGGAACTACTACCCTTCACGACACAACACCTAATCTCAAGGAGATCTACTCCTTGTTACAACACCATCAAGGATATCACCATCCTTGTAAATAAACAAATACATATATGTATAACGATGCACCTCATCGATTATACGACCTAGGCATTTCTTCATAAATGCTACTTGATTTGATTCTTTGGCATCCTTCACTAATGCCTTTGACACAACGCTTGGCACCCTTCACTAATTCCTTCGTCTTGACACCTATAGCATTCTTCACTAATGCTCTTGACACGAACGATAAGCACCTTTCACTAATGCTTTCGTCTTGACACTTTCGGCATCCTTCACTAATGCCTTTAACCCAACATCTATGGAGAAAGGAAGAACTTATCAACAAGAGAACCTTCATTGTCTTGATGATGATGAAGCATGACAACTCATGGACTTAAGCTTGCGCGTCTTCAAGAAGTGGTGATCTTTCCTTTAAGAGGAACCTAGAAGATCACACAAAAGACAAACTACATAGATCACTTGGATCTGAGGTTAGAGGGTTAGAATACTTGGGGAAAGTATGTGTGTAAAGTGATGAATAGAAAGGAAGAAATGGCTCTCTATTTATAGAGAAAATTTCACTGCTTCCCGGATCCCACGGATCCTTCCACTGGGATCCGCTAGCACAAAGCTGTGGATCCATGGAACGCCCTCTTTGCCCATGGGTATTTTTGGTTATGGGTCATGGGTTATGGGTTGATCCATGGTTTTCTTTCTAGATACAATGTATCTTAAGGATACAATGAACTTGGTTAAGTGGTATAAATAAAACCATGGGTTATGGGTCAAAACCATTTGCTAGTTTTTACCTAAGTAGTATATACTTGTTTTTACCCATTTTAGTATATACTTGTTTTTACCCATTTTAGTGTATACTTAGTTAAGTATATGTTATCCCAATATGTAAACACTAGTTGTTATACATATGTATATCTAAAGCATAAAATCACTTATACTAGTTTTAGTGTTTTATGTGAAAGCGTAAGTGTGTTAGAAAACTATTAGTTCAAACCATTTACGTATTTTATTTGTTTCGTTAAAATGATCTTTCTTTTGTTATCGACAAAACATTAGAAAATCGTAAAATATAAATAAACGTTTTTATGGCTTATTTGTATTAACATTTTGGATTTACTCATAATCTTGATGAGCCATGTGTGTATCACAAAGCTAGTGGGAGTCATGTTACTTTCCTTGTTCTATATGTCGATGACATATTAATCATGGGAAATCATATACCAAGTCTAAATGAGGTGAAAGCCTATCTTTGTAAATATTTCTCGATGAAGGACTTAGGGGAAGCAGCATACATACTCGGAATCAAGATCTACAGGGATATATCAAGGCGGCTAATTGGTTTAAGCCAAAGTGCTTACATTGACAAAATATTGAAGAGATTCAATATGCAAAATTCCAAGAAGGGATTTTTGCCTATGCAAGTAAATCATGGTTTGAGCAGCGAAGGTTGTGCTTCAACACCTGCAGAGGTGGCGCGTATAAAGAAAGTTCCTTATGATTCGGCTGTTGGATCTATCATGTATGCGGTGCGATGCACAAGGCCTGATGTGGCATTTGCTCAAAACCTGACCAGTCGATATCAACGTAATCCGGTGAAATTCATCGATCGTCATTAAACATATTCTCAAGTACCTTAGGGCTACAAGAGATATGTTCATAGTGTATGGGGAAATCCGAAGCGTAACTAGGTGTTACAGAGTTATCGCGATGCATCTCGGAAGTGTGACAAAGATGATACGAAGTCTCGACGGGTTACATATTTGTCATCAATGGAGGTGTTGTGGATTGGAAGAGCAAGAAAGACCACTCTTGCGATATCTCGCTATGTAAAGTGAGTACATAGCGGCGCCGAGGTCGCCATGGAAGCTGTTTGGATAAGGAAGTTTGTTTCGGGCTTGGTGTTATGCCGTCGATTGAAAATCCTATTAAAGTATATTGTGACAATTCTGCGCAATTACTTTTGCCCATGAACCCGGAGTCATGAAGGGCACCGACACTATCCTAGACAATATCACTATGTTCGAGAGCAAGTCGAGATAGGTGAAATTGAGTTGCTCAAAGTTCACACAGATGATAACCTAGCGATCCTTTGACGAAGGCCTTACAGGTGAAAAACTTAATCATTTGTCCGATAAGTTTGGACTTCGCTTAGCTAGTAGTTTCATGCCCATCTCGTGACTAAGTATTTTAGATAAAAGGATATTGTAAACATTATTATTGAAATGAAATAAAGTATTTTGTTATGTTTATTATTCATTTGTTATGATGTTATCCTATATTTGCATGTTTAAATCCTGAATAACTTAAGTTATTCTAAATAGTCTGTTGTCAATCAATAACATGGGAATGATATTGAATTAAGACAAATCGAGTATTAGTTAGAATATACTTGAAAGTATATTGATGCGTAGCATGACTAATTTCGATGATATTCAATGAATTGAGTATAGGACTTATCCCACCCACATGATGATACTTTATGGATCTTAGTCATTAAGTACATCATGAATATTTATCCTCGACTTGAGATACCGTAGATATGTCATGGATGTAGTGCATTTCGTGAAGCAATCTAACGCTATACGAATCGGTAGTTATAAGGGTTGTTTTCGAAGTGTTGCGAATTTATGAATCTCGCTTTAGTCAAAATAGATTTGTTTCCTTCAAATTTATTTTGCAAGATAATATCTTGGGGCCCTCGTAGGGTTGTCAAGATGTTTGCATGGCCATGCCCAAGGTCTTCTGGAATATGTTCAGAAGAATTGATCTTGATCAATCATATAAAGCGAGAAACATAATAGTTAATTAAGTAATGAGTGAGATCCATATTCTTATTAACATGGTATTAGAAACAAAAGGATGAATATGATGATGAATCATCAAAATTGGTTTTTCTCCAGAAAACCATACACGAGTTATACTGGGGGCATTGGCGTGTTGCTAGACGCTAACCAATGTCATTACACGTTTTGAAAACATATCCAAGTGGGAGCTGTTGCAAATGTATATATTTATAAAACAGTGCATGTCCGGATTCGAACTCGTGACCACGGGATTGCACACATTACGAATGAGAATTAAAGTTAAATAATTAATGTTAATTGATTACGATTAATTATTAAACAAAACTCGACTAACGATCGTTAAGTATTTAACGGAAAATAACTAACGACCGTTAAATGTAAAGAGAAGGACTTGTAGTGAAAAATCTTAAAATAGAAAAGATATGGGTATCCCTTTGGGGCTTGGAGTGGCCGGCCATAGGGAGGGTTTCACAACCCAAACCCTAACTTGTTCCCAAAGATTTTGTACACTATATATACAAAGGCTAGGGTTAATGTTTTTCATAGCTTTTGTGCACACACATTAACCTAAAGTTTCTTTGTTTTTCTCTTGCAAAAATCGGCCAAGCCTTTTCATAGGGTGTTTGGTTTTGTTTTCCTAAAACAAGGTTTTGTAGATCTAGCAATCTCTTTAATTCGTGTGTACAAGAATGTGGTGTAACACACTATTGTTACATCAATTGGTTTGAGTTATAAAACGGTAAGGGATAACTCGTTAAACCACTTTGTCACATTCATTGAAGAGATCTAGCCAATTGCAAGAGGTACGTTAAGCATTCTTTCAGTTAATTAAATATTGTTATGATTCTAAGTCTTCCGATGTGTACTCTGTGATGTCTATATGTTATTATTGTATATCATATATCTAAAACTCTACAGTTGATACAAATCCGGGCACTTCCCTACAAAGGCTAGTTTAAGCTATCTTTTAAGAGAATGGATCTTGAATCAAGTGAGAGTCTTGGCTTGTAGCTGCTAAGAAAGTAAAACACCGTTAGCCTCACCGCGGAAGGGACATCCGCGGTCAACCTCCGGCGTAAGAGTAAGTATTGATTTAGAGAGAAATAAAATGTTCTAGAGAGAGAGAGAGAGTGTGTGTTCGTTACCGTTTGAATGTCGGCGAGGGTCCCTATTTATATGTTTGACCTTCTTGTCATGTTCTCATAGTCACGGGTCATGAGAGCGACAGCTTGTGAGTGGAGAATGACGTAAGTCAACCCAGGGATTGTCTTATTGTTGTGACCGCGATAGTTTTGGGCGGGAACCAATCGCGCTTTCCCTTTTTAGGGACCGTGGGTGACAGTACCTCATTCCCATGCAAGATTCCTTACTCTTTAGTTGGGTCGTCGGTTGGGACATCCGCGGTTTGACATCCCTGTCTGGGTGATGTGTTGTGATGATGGACAGCGCCCGGATGAGTCTGGTCCAATGGGTCGTGTTCCGGGTCTGGGCCTGATTCTTCTGCGTGTCCGGGGGTACCGTACACGATCATAATGAATTGCCAATCGACATCCGATTGAATTTGAGAGAAAATACTCATGTATTCTAAAGAGTTCTTTAAGAGCACAAGGTATGCACAAGCTATAGGTTGCGCTATGGCTTGACCACCACACCCCCTTGAGTTATAAGGGTTTGCATCAAGAATACCAGCCAAGCCATAGGCTTCTCTCCTTTTTTATTATTATTTTTTTTTTGTGTGTTGTATTTGTGATTTATTGAGTTATGTGTGGGTCATGGGTTGGAGGGAGGGTGTTTTTTATTTAAGTTAATAAGTTCTAAGTTATAGGAGAAAAACCTAAGGAGGTGGCAACACTTTTTGATATAACACGAGCTTATGGCTCCCCTGACACCTTGTACTCTAAGCATGATAGAAAGTGATTAGAAGGGAATGGTGCCATATAATTTAATCTGCGACAGATAAACTAGTTTTTATCTGATTTTTTTTTTCTTGCAAAGTTGGTAATCCTTTGGGTAGGACATTTTTTGGCCATTTCATGCCAAAATTATTTTATGGGACACATTTGGAGCAGAATTTGTTAAACATAGTTGATTTGATCAGTCTAAACATGTGATCCAATATTTATATTCTAAGCACCCTAAAAATCATCATAAACAAACGCAAACGCAAATCTTACTGCATTTTTAATGACCAGGATTCAATCTTTATGCATAATTCGCATAGCCACTCAAAACCACCCGACAAAACACATCAGTTTCCCGCTCATATCACGACAAGTAAACCTGTACACTTTCAGTTCTCGTAGCCTGGCAAATAGGGCATTTTTCTGTCAACACTTCACACTCTTTACATAGACACAAGTGCCTACAAGGCAGTAACAAAACACAAACTTCTTTACCATTGCATGCTTTGCAGAGTAAAGGCTTCAAAGAAAATGTTTGAAATGGGTTCCCCATAGCATTAGCATTTGTATAAGAAGCGGCGTCATCTACCTCACTATCACCATAGCCTTCTTGTACAGGCTTCTGCGCAATGAATTCCTGAAGATTGCTTTTGAGGGCGTTTACTACCGACTCGTTGTATTTCGCTCTATAATGCCAAGATTGAGCTTCCATCGCAACTTGTTTTATTTTCAACCCTAGTTCCATGTTTCTTCGGTTCATATTGACGATTTCCATATCTTTCTCATTCAATTTCTTTGTTACTTCTTTTTCCAATGTGTTTAGTAAGGACGCGGTATGCTTCTGGTTCAAGTCTCTAATACCCTTGATGATATTTTCTTCCTGAAAACAATTAAATCTTAATACTATTAGTAATGATAAAAAGGCTATGACTTTTCAACCAAGCTCATGAACTAGCGGTGGCAAGATCGGTAATGGGTCAAAACGAGTTAGGGTCAAAGTGATCTAATTTTGTATAGGTCACTGTTTAAATATAATTCCGTTAATAATCTAATAATCTTTTAAAACAATGTAGGTATTTTAAAGAGACTTGAGCTGATTTTCAACCCATTTTAATTGACTTTTTGGACCCATTTAACACGTTCCCCTCCTAGCTAAGAAACAATTTAACTGAAACAACGAAAGTGATCTAATTTTGCACAATTCATTGTTTAAATATTATTCCTTTAATAATATTACTCTTTGATAACAATGTAGGTATTGAAAAGAGAGACTTAAGCTGCTTTTCAACCCGTTTTATTTGACTTTTTTGACCCATTTAACAAGTTCCCCTTTATGAAAGTTTTACCTGAACTTTAACATAGTGATCAATGACTTGCTTTTGACGACCCAATTCAAGTTTAATGCTATTAGCAAGAGAATGATTAACGGGCTGGAGAGCTATCATGTTTTCACTAATGGAAGTGACAGAAAAGTTGCCTTGATCTTCATAAGATAGTTTCAGGCCAGTCGATACAGGATTTGGATTCATTGTGTCGTGACAGAAGTTGTTGTTTAACGATATGTAACTCTTTTGTTGTGTGGACATTAGTCCTTGCTCGCGTGCCCTCTTGATAGGGCGACTTGAAGCCATGGTTTGCTCGTTTCCCACGAAGTTTATGTTATCTAGTGTATAACCAACCGGACCTGCACCATGAGTTAAGTTGCTATAAATAAGCAAAGCACAGAACTTGCAAAGATAAAGTGTATATTCTTAATGGTGTTCGACATTGCCTTTAGATAATGATAATAATGTGATAGTATTAAATAAAATGGGTTGTAGGGGGTGTTTGACATTGCGTTATAAAAATGACAATGTGATACAAGATAATACTAATTCGATAATCAGTTGTTACTAAACATTCTAATGGAATGCATCACAATATTTACAAGTATCACACATAATTGTCCCAGATGGGACTTGAACGCACAAGTCACAACCACTTGGTTGTGAGCATCTCACCGGTATGGCTGGGCTACAAACCCTTAGGTATGCAAAGCATTTTCTAAAGGGCTTCTGACATTTCATTACGAAAAATTACAATGTAATATGCAATCTTCATAGTCGAAAAATGACAGGGTTTGTAGAAAACTGTGTGTTTGTTCTTTCAAATTTGTGATGATATGACCAATTCTGATCATTTAAATATTTCTTGTACAATGACTCGTGAATAACCAAAATCAGTTTCAATATAACAAAACACTAAAAACTAGATTATTTAACCATCTCCAAGATGGCTAGGAATTTTTTTGGAAGCGGCCACGGGAATACCCGCGTACATCAGAGACAAAAAGGCTCGACTTATCCGTTCACCAGTTTTAAAAAATAAGTAAAGAAGAAAAACTTACATTTTGCAAAAAGTCGAAGATGAGGCGAAGAACTCATATCATAGTGTTGTTCCTCATGATGATATCCAGAATGACCACCAAACATGTTACTATATATATATTTCCAAACAAAACAATATTCCATAAATCAGTAAAATCCCATACAAAGATGTACTTATATAAAAACCCAAAGAAAATACCTTAAAGATTACAATATGAATGATGATAGGAGATGGGTCTAAAAGTAGTGGGTGAGAAATGGGTTAATGATAGTTGTGGTGGTGTTGTTGATGTAAATAAAACTAAAAATAAAAGATGGTGAGGAATTTTTCTTCCTTCATTGCAGCAGAGACAAGAGAAGGCTTTGTTTACGTATTCCCACTACTTAAATTTTCTTGGTTGCCGTTACCGACTGCGGACTATTTGACTGTTTTTAAATTTTCTTTCGTATGTTTTTTTGTGGCTTTTTTTGTTTTTCCCTTCCTTTATTTATTCATCACATATCCCCAACGAACTTTTCTTTCATTCTTTCCTATTCCTTTCTTTAGAGTTTTTCGATTCTGTCATCTTTAGGTTTCGACATTTTTTCGAGTTGTTTGACTTGTTGGTTTAACTCGGCCCTGTCCTCCTGTGACGCTTTGAGTTTGTCATCTTTAAGTTTCAACATTCTTTCGAGTTGTTCGACTTGTTGGTTTAACTCAGCCATCAAGTGCTATCATTGTGGAAAGAAACTCAAGAAATAAGACACTTAGAAGACCCTTGGTGAAGATATTCGCATATTGAAACCGAGACGGAACGTGCAAAACATGCACTTGCCTAGAAGTCACATAATCACTATTGAGAAAGAAACAATGCAGAAAAAAAGCTTTATGTAGAACATTTTTCGAACGCGACAGAAAAACTATTCAATTCTAAATTCGAAGAATATTGAAAGGTTATACGGATGAAACTAAAAATAACAGATAGAAAAATATAGTATATTGTAATCTATGCTAGTCAGACTGAGGTGCAACGATAAAAGCCCTACATGGAGTATACACATCTCCATGGGGTGTTGTCCCATCATTGTCATCTTCGAAAAGAGGACTAATGATGTACCTCTTATAAACTGTTCCAGAATCTTACATATTTCGAAGAAAAAATGAGGATACTGAGCTGGAAAAGATGTGTAGCAGCATGAAGTGGGTTATGGGTCAACTGAAAGGGGACCGTGAGAAAGGGAAACATAAGCTTTTGCCGATTAACAAGGTTGAATCTGGAGAAGAAAAACTAGAACTATGTAAAACATCCAACAAGCATGTAAAAGGCCAAAACTTTCAACGGTTTTGCACCTCCCATATATTAATGCACTAAGAATATGATTGCAACAAGGTTTTGGCTTATAGTCCATGGTCAAAAATGCATGTTTTTGTCATGGAACACAATTATAATAACAGGAAAATAAAATAAGCCAGATAATCGAAAGATTTAAAGCACGCAAACCCGTGGCCCTGGCGTTCTCAAACGCTGATTTTTAAGACTACTTAGGGTTGATTTTTACAGGAATATTTTTTCCCTAAGGGACGTCCAAAAATCTTTGCACAAAAATCACGCGAAAAACGCGTTTTTTTTTTTTTCTTTTTTTTCACTTTATACATACAAACATAACCAAAAACATTCTATGATGGCTCGTGATGCCACTGTCGAGATTATATATATAATTACACATAAAAGCATTTAAAACACAACATATTAAAGGTCTCCAATCATGGATCCATATAATGTATAATGATTAATAAAATAACGATTGTTATTACCTTTTGTAGTGTGATTTGTTGAATTAACGGAGCAAGTAATTGAACCCTTTGTTTCACCCAATGAAACTAACGAAATCCATTAGGTTGGACACACTCGAGGATTTGAAATCGGTTGGGCATCCAAAAAAACAAACAACAACCGATTTGGAAATCGGTCGTATCGAGTGTGGAGGTTTGGTTGCAAAGTCGGTCGAGGGCCAAAATTTTGATATCGGTTGAAAATCCAACCGATTTTCAAACTCTTCTTTTCCCACTTTTTACCGTTTAACATTAAAAAAAAAAAAAAAAAAAAAACGTTGAAGATATCGGTTTGATTTTGATATCGGTTGAAAATCCAACCGATTTACAAACTACTTCTCAACACAAGATTATTATGGCTTGCCGTCTCCTCCATTCCATTGAAGATATGCAAATGTACGTTAAAAAACAATGTGAAGAAGACGATGTGGCTCGAAAAAACGCTATTATAGACGTTATCAGTTTGTTTGAGCAGGCAAGGGCAAAGAAACAACGTATGAGAGAAGACTATACGATTTGCAACGACATTACGCCTGAACGAAAAGATGTGATCGACAAATTCTTGATGGATGAAGCTCGCAAAGACGACAACATTGCTGACATGTTGTGGGGGGTGTTCAACAAATACAGAACAACATCAGAACTAAAATCAATTGGAGCTATCGGGAGAACAAAACCGATGGTGTAGGTGCATCAAGTTCGTCTGCTATATTTATTGGGCAACCTCTGCTAGACGAGGAACATTTGGCTCGATCGAGGAATTTCGGGTTATCGGTCTCCTTCAGATGATTCGCATGCGGGAGCATTCGATTAGAATTTATAATTTAAGATTTCGTGATCGTTTTTATTTTTAATACATTAATGTTTTTATTTAGTATTGTAATGTTTTTATTTTTAATGAATTTTAAATTTGTTGTTTAAAATGTTTGAATTAAAAAAAAATGTCGGTTATCGACTGTGGCAACTTGGTCGGTTGAAGAGAAAGTCGATGTGGCACCCGTGACTGGGTCACGATTGTCCAATTTAAGCTTCCAAAGTAGAAAGCCTCTAAGAATGTCCTCACTACACGTCACGGTGTATCACCTGAATGCTAGTTCTAAACCCCATGATGTTGCAACGAACAACCTTGTTAAATTTTGGTTTGTGTATTAATTAACTGTGGCAAACATGTCATTCTATCAATTGCTAATGGTCTTCAAGTTATGTTCAAGCAAGTGTGCTTATTACTGTGGGTTAATCATGGACAAAGCATAAATGGTTTAAAGTTCCAAGAAGCTCATTTCACTGAAGCATTTCTCATTTCTCACGATGAGTCATTTATAGCCGTTAGAGGGTCTTTGTGTATCTTAATCTCCTATTTAATAAGTCCCTTAATCTAGGGTTAGATACAACTATGTGCAAATCATTGTCTCACATTCTCTTCTTTCTCGATCATTTCACCGATCTTGTCTCTTCTTTATATTTGTATGGTTATTGTCTCATTGACATTAATCGATCTTGTAACACTTTGGATACTATTGTAGATTTAATCTAAGCCGACTATTGAGGCTTAGGTTTGAATAAAGGTTCCACTGTTTATTTGTTGTTGCTGATACTTTCGTACATGGTATCAGAGCATCAGGCTCATTATCATTATTGATTCACCATCCAAGGGTTTCTTCATAGAAACTTGGGGACATCTCTTCAGCAACAAGTTGGTAGTTTGGGGCTATTGCTATTGGCATAATCACCGGTTATTTCTTATTGTGATTTGTTCTTTCCACGATATTGCTCGTAAGTCTAAGTCTAATCTCTTCTTCAAACAAACAAGACTTAAGTCTTTGTGGGTGCAAACGGGTAGACTAACATCTTGATCCGCCACCTCCGAGTGGTATGAATACTGCTCGGTTTACCCCACCCACGTGCTTGGTGCTTGTTGTTTCTTAATTACAAAGTCTTATTTATTTCTTTATCTGCCTATCTCGCTTGCTATTATCTCTCGTCTGTTTTTTTTATCTGCCTTACTGTTTGCATTATGGCTGTTGGTGATGATAATATTGGTGGTGGTGGTGGTTCTTCCACTGAGAAAAGCTTATCCTTTGGTGATGCTTTGTATTTACACCCCAATAACACCAATGGTACTCCCATTATTTCTATCAAACTCACTGGAACTGAAAATTATAAAATATGGAATATGGCCATGACCTTTGCCTTAAGGAATCATAATAAGTTAGGGTTTATTGATGGTACTTGCATAAGAGATGACTCAAACCCTAGTCTTGCTAATCAATGGGATACTTGTAACTCGTTGTGGTTACCGGATTCTTAACTCTCTCATCCCGAATTATTTGTCGGTGCTATCTATGCTAAACCGCTTATGAAATGTGGAATGATCTTAAAGATACTTATGATAAGGTTGATGGTTCAAATATTTTTAATTTGCATAAAATATAAACTCTCTTAGTCAAAGTGGGTCTTCTTGCGATTATTACAACAACCTTAACTCTTTATGGAAACAATTTGATTGTATGATTAGCTTGCCTCCATGCACTTGTGAGGCTGCAAAACATTTTGAAAAACACAATCAGCTAATCAAATTAATGCAATTTCTTATGGGTCTTGATGACACTTATGTTCCTATCAGAAGTAATATTTTAACCAGAGACCCTTTGCCTAATGTCAAAACTGCTTTCTCTGTTGTCTCTGGAGAAGAATCTCACAGAAATGTGTCATCTGGGAATAGTTCTGCTAAACCCAATGCCACTGCTTTTGCTGCAAAAACTTTTGATAGTGGAAAATTTTTTGATAACAAAAAAGGATCTAACAACAACAATTTTAATAAAGGTTCTGGTTTTAATGCTGGCAACAGCTCTAATAACAGAGGACCAAACATGAATCTCAAATGTACTAACTGCAAAAAACCTGGTCACACTGTTGATAGATGCTATGATCTTGTTGGCTATCCTGCTGGATATGTCAAAAGGAACTTTAATGCTAAACCCGCAAGAAGAATAATGTTTCCACCGATACTAATCATATCACCGATAATAGAGCTAGCAACTCTCCTGCCTCTTTGTCTAATGAATAGCTCTCCGCACTTATGAGTCTTCTTAATGACAACAATGTGTCTTCGCTAATGCCAACATGGCGTAAAAATTTTTCGTGAACTTTCTTTAATGGCGTGTCAAGTTTAACATAAACTTCAAAGAAATTTTTAACAACAACACAAAACCTTATCCGAAACATCGGCCTTGGTTGGATTGTTGACTGTGCAAATCAAGACATGACCGTGTTCGCAAAATTTTAATTAATGTCGTTGACATTTCAAATCTTGGTCTAACTGCTGGACATCCCAATGGTACTCGTGCCTTAATTACTAAAATTGGTGATTTAAAGGTCAATAATGACCTAACTCTTTTGATGTTCGTTGTTCCCGAGTACAATGTCGCTTGTTGTCTGCTCATAAGATTGCTAGAGACAATAAGATGTTTGTTGGGTTTAATGAATCTAATTGCTATATACAGATTTACATCAAAAAGGATTGTGGGATTGGTAAACAATGCAATGGGTTATATATGTTTGATATTGATTCTACATGTAAGATTACTTCTAATAACCGCATTGCTTGTCATGTTTCTAGAAATCTCGGATCAAAGACTTGGTCATCCTCCGACCAAGTCCTACATATACTTAAACCCACTCTTAAACTTGATAGTACATCTGAATCTGACCATCTTTGTGATACTTGCAATAAAGCTAAACAAACCAGGGAACCATTCCCTCTAAGTGAACACAAGTCAACTAAAATTGGTCAACTTGTTCATCTAGATGTATGGGGACCATATAAAGTCACTAGCAGAGATGGTTACAAATATTTTTTAACCATTGTTGATGACTATTCTAGGGCTATCTGGGTGTATATGCTTAAATGAAAGGATGATGTTTATGTTTCCATTGTTAACTTTATTCACATGCTATCAAATCAATTTGAACACAATGTTAAGATATTCAGAAGTGATAATGGGACAGAATTTGTCAATAACAAACTTCAACACTTCTTTCATGAAAAGGGAATTTTACATCAAACCTCTTGTGTTTATACACCACAACAAAATGGTATTAGAGAAAGGAAACATAGGCATCTCCTTAATGTGGCTAGATCCCTTATGTTTCGTGGGAATTACCTCTATATCTTTGGCCCGAATGTGTTCTAACTGCGCTTATGTCATAAACATGTTACCTCTTCGTTGTTGTCCGCAAGTCTCCCTTCTCCCTTGTGTATGGGCATGACCCTTCACTCTCTCTCCTTAGAGTCTTTGGTTGCTTATGCTATGCCACCATTCTTAACATCTCTGATAAATTTGGTAGTAGGTCTGAGAAAAGTGTCTTTATTGGTTATTCAAATGAGAAAAAAGGTTATAAACTTTTGAGCTTAGAAACAAAAAATATCTTTTATTCCAGAGATGTCAAATTTTATGAAACTGTTTTTCCTTTCAAAATGAAAAATACTTTGTCAAAACCTTTTGTTGAAACTTATGTGCCTAAAGATTTAAATCACAAAAATTTCTTTGACTCACAAATAAGTCCCAATGATGAAGGGAGAGTGACATCCTATGATGATGGCACAGTGTTGAGTCATCCTACTAGGATGATGAACCTGCTGCAACATCTATAGATGATAATACACACCCGAGGGCACCATATCACATGAATCACATCCTCGCCGATGCATCTTCCGATTCTCATTGATACATCATCCGATTCAAATCGTAACTCGAACAAGAAAGAGGCTTGCCACCATCGCCGCTAGAAGGTCAACCGAGTTTCTAAGTTGCCCAAGAATCTTAATGACTTTATTGTAGAAGGAAAAGTCAAATATGGTGTTGAAAAGGTTGTTAATTACTCTAACCTTAACAAAGAAAATTATCGCTTTGCTTCTAGTCTTAATAAAAGTATTGAACCTACTCATATGAAGAAGCTATCCTTGATAGTAATTGGGTTGATGCTATGAACTCAAATTGAGGCCTTAAATGAAAATCATGCTTGGGATATAACTGATCTACCTCCTAATAGAACTCCCATTGGTTACAAATGGATCTTTAAAATCAAATATAAAGCCAATGGTGAAGTTGATAGATACAAGGCTAGATTAGTTGTTAAAGGTTATAACCAAAGGGAAGGAATAGACTATGATGAAACTTTTTCTCCTGTTGTGAAAATGTCTACTGTTAGATGTCTTATTGCCTTAGCTGTGAAAAACAAATGGCCTCTTTTCCAACTTGATGTTAACAATGCTTTCTTGTATGGAGATCTTGATGAGGATATCTATATGACCATCCCTAAGGGGTTCTCAGAATGAGAACAATAAGAATAAAGTTTGCAAACTTGTCAAGTCTCTATATGGCCTAAAACAAGCTCCCGTGAAATGGAATGAAAAACTTGTTAGTGTTTTAAAGGAAAATAACTTTGTTCAATCATCAATGATCACTCTTTGTTCACCAAAAGAGAATAACAAGTTTATTGCCCGCTTGTTTATGTGGATGATATTGTCCTTATCGAAACCGTATTGATGAGATAAACCTATTCAAAGAGTTCCTAAAATCAAAATTTCATATCAAAGACTTGGGAAACTTAAAATATTTTCTTGGCATTGAGGTTTTAAAACTGGAATGACATATGTCTCACCCAAAGAAAATATTGTCTTGAACTCCTCAAAGAATTTGGTCTTCTTGGTGCAAACCTCGTGTCCACTCCTATGGAACCCAACTCGTCCTTCCATACATTCCCACCGCCGATGATCCCTTACTTGTCAACATCATCGGTTATCGGGTTACTTGGGAAACTTATCTATCTCACCCATACAAGACCGACATCTCATACTCGCTCATTGTCCGGCACAATATATGCATTCTCCTTTGAAATCTCATCTAGAATGTGCCTCAATGTTCGAGATATCTAAAAGGAGCTCCGTGAAAAGGTCTAAGGTACAATTTCAAAGAACTCGAAAATCATCTTGAAGGATATAGTGATGCGATTGGGCCAAATGCAAGAAAACCGTAAAATCATCACGTGTTATTGTGTTTTCTTTAATGATTGTTTGATCTCATGGAAAAGTAAAAACAAAACACTCTTTCAAAATCTTCCACGTAAGCAGTATAGATCTATGTCTCATCGCCTCGTGAAATTATTTGATTCAAAAATCTTAAAAGATCTAAAAGTTGATATCAATCTCCTCGTTAATCTTTTTGTGATAACAAATCGCTTTACAACTTGTCATCAATCCTGCTTTCCATGAAAGATCAAAACACTTTGAAATTGATGTTCACTTCATCGTGGAAAAATTGCAAGAGGTGTTATAAGTGCCAAAAGATTGGCTCTTCAAACCAAACTGCAGACATACTTACTAAAACCTCCTGCTTATCAAAGATAAATTCTTGTGTGAAAAATTGATATTGTTTGATATGTTTGCCCATCGATTAAGGGGAATGTTAAATTTGGGGTATTAATCTGTGGCAAACATGTCATTCTATCAATTGCTAATGGTCTTCAAGTTATGTTCAAGGTGCTTTATTACGGGGTTAATCATGGACAAAGCATAAATGGTTTAAAGTTCCAAGAAGCTCATTTCATCAAGCATTTCTCATTTCTCACGATGAGTCATTTATAGCCGTTAGAGGGTCTTTGTGTATCTTAATCTCCTATTTAATAAGTCCCTTAATCTAGGGTTAGATACAACCTGTGTGCGTCATTGTCTCACATTCATTGTCTCACATCTTGTCTCTTCTTTCGATCATTTCACATTAACGATCTTGTAACACTTCTTTGTATTTGTATGATTATTGTCTCATTGACATTAATCGATCTTGTAACACTTATAGTGGTATACTATTGTTGATTTAATCTAAGCCGACTATTGAGGCTTAGGTTTGAATAAAAGTTCCCCTAGACTTGTTTATGTATCTATATGTTTCGAGTTTGGGATCTCCGATACTTTGCCACCTTTGTTGTATCGGACTTCTCTGACTGTTGCAGTCTCCCTTCTTTCCTCTAGCAAGTTCAGATTTAGACGGAGTTCCTGCTAATTTCTTGCCTCATCCACCTGGTCCGGTGTGTTGGCATGCTTATCTCCGCCGGGATGACTGCTTCGGTGCCATAGGTCAAGCTATAGGGTGGTTCCTCGTGACTATTATTCATCATCGTCTGGTGTGCCCATAACACATTTAGGAGTTCCTCGAGCCAACTTGTTCCTTCTCTTCCCAGTCTCGTTTTTATTCCGTGCATGAGACTTCTATTATCTCTTTCCACAACTCCATTCGCTTAGGGGTGTGCTATCGAGGTAGAGACTAGCTTGATGTTAAGATCTTGTGCCCACTTCTTGAAAGGATCATTCACAAACTAGGTCTCGTTGTCTGTTACTATAGTGGTTAGGATTCCGAACCTGCACACTATATTATCCCAAGTGAAAGTTTTCACTTGCTTTCCCGTGATTGTTGCTAGCAGCTTAGCTTCTATCCACTTGGTAAAGTAATCTATACCAACGATCAAGAACTTGACTCTTCATGGACCTTGCGGTAGTGGTCCCACCATATCCACATCCCATTTCATGAACGGCTAAACTGACATCCACCTTGGGGAGTTTCGGAACCGAGGCGTGGGCTTGACAATTTCACCTTGCTAGCATCCTTATGCATGGTGGGCTAGTAATATCCCAGATTCATGGCCTAAATTCCAAGAACACCCATTTCAATAATGAAAACATGGCAACATAATCACTGTTGTACATGCCACACCCATCTTTCTTGGCCAAAATCTATGAGTTAGAAGACTGATTTAAACACTTAAAAACAATGGAAAAGAAGAAGAAGTGGTTTTGCCTAGATCTATTTGTAATGTGGCCGATGAAGTTTATAAACTAGTAGAACATAAAGGTGGTTGTGATTTTATTGCACTAGTAATGAGAAACTGTACTTTGAGTAGGTGTGTACGACAATATTTGAATGAGGTGTTATGAATGAAGATGAAAGTGTACTTTGGATGGTGTGTATGACAGCCTTGAAATGAGGTGTTATAATGAGAAAGTGTACTTTGGGTTAATAAATGAGTTTTGGTTAAAATGTTGGTAGTAAACTAGTAAAGTGTTCTAGTACCTAAATGAGTAAATCAGGACACACCCCAACTACAAAGACAAGCCTTTTATTTGGACTTGGAGTTGGACCATACTTTTAATGAATAAAAAATAAAGCCCACGTAGACATAAAATTCTAATAAGCTCATTGGACTATTGGAGTATAATAACCAGGCCATTAACCAACAAAATTGTTATGATTTACTCTAATTTATAAGAAATTTATGACTTCGCAAATTTCAAATAAATTCTCTTAACCTAATCCGTGTTTGAAAAATTATGAGCTATCACAAATAAAAAGTAAAGTGTACATTGTTTGTCGATGTTGGTACTTCTAATCAGTTGATCCCAAATCACTTAATAAAATTTGAAAACATGATGCACTTCATAATTGTCGAAACTAAGAATTGAAGAAGCCAAAAAGTAAGATACAAAGCAAAAACAAAAAATCCCTCCGCCCCTGAGTTAAACAGGTTTAAAAATATATGCTAAGCAGACTTTAAATGACAGCCATTAATCATGTTGACGCTCCTTAGATTGTTGGATTAACAGAATTGTAATTCCAAAATCGTACAAGCTTGAGGGTCGCTTTTTGTCAGGATTAGTGTCGTCGTTCCAAGGGGTCGTAGTACATTGAAGGTAGTTTTGGTCGGAGTGTTGTTTAGAGCATCCGGTGTAGGGATTGTTGTGGCTCGCCGTGGGTGACGTGGAGCCCCGCCGTGGCTCGCCGCCACACCGGGGTCGCTCGTGGTGGTTAGCCGTGAACTTTGAAATCGTGGGGACGACGAAGGTAACGTTCTGACAAAAGGCAGCAAGTTTTGTTTTTTTTACTTTGTATCCGTTACACAACGGATTAAAAAAGTTATTATTATTATTTTTTTTAAAAAAACCCACCACTCACTCTATAAATTAACATTACATTTCATACAATTTTTTCATATTCAAGCAAAACAAAACCATTCAAACTTGCTGAAAACATGAGTTACGATAGTGAATCATCTTATTCCGGCGATAGTGATCTTGAAGAGTTAACGGACTTAGAAATGTTTATTAAAGAGTTTGAGGCGAGCAAACGTTGCGAGAACAAGCACCGGTCCTTCAAAGCGTCGTCAATATGTCCTCGTGAACGTGAAATTGTCAAGCACGTCTTCTGTCGACTATTTTGGCGACAACCCAAAATATACTGGACGCTAATTTTAGACGTCGATTTCAGATGAGCCGTCGTCTATTTCTACAAATAGTACAAGGTATTGAAACATATATTGAAACTCATCATTGTAACACCCCAAAATTATCGCAATGAAGATTGTGTCACCGGGTATTACTTCATAGTTCACAAAGACAGTTACGTAAAACGACTCTAAATGAGACGTTTTGAAATGAATTATCATTCGATTAAAATATCAGAGTTTACAAACCGGTCCCACAAGTTTGTACAATCATAAAAAGTACAACATAAAAGTTGTAATGTTTTTCGAATGATAATATATGCATTGTCTTCAAAAAAAATTTCCGTGCGCCTTCACATGCCATGCCAGCTAATTCCTTTCGAACCTGAGATAACATGCTAAAAAGTGTCAACACAAAGGTTGAGTGAGTTCATAGGTTTGTAAGCAAAACAGTAGTTTGATCCCAATATTTCAAGTTTATAAAAGTAGTGGGCTACGCCCATAGTGCGTTTGATTGCTTCACCGGTCAATACAAACGATAAAAACCTCATAGGTTTGAAAACAGTAGTGGACAATATAGTTTATAGTATAATTGCAATGTGTACAATTATCTTCTTGAAAGTTATTATTGCTCTAAGCTCATGGCACTCACGACTGACTGTTGTATATATATCAAGGCGATATATATAGATAATAACTTGCCCCGGTAGGTATTTTGCCCTATACCTAGATAATCTCAAATATAGTGCGCCTTGTTATTTCCGATAACATAGACGGGTTCGTCAATTCGATAGGCCTATCCACAATATTTGCGCTCACTCCCGTGATTAGTGGTCCATGATATTGGGGACTTTGGCATAAACAACTTAGTGGTTTGCAATAATACTGATCAAGGCATTCGGTTTACAAGTAATTGTCCATAATAAAGCATTTTAGCATATAGTAAAAGCGAGCATGTATCTCCCAAAAGAGTTTATAAAACAGTTAAACAAAAGTCGGGCTATGAAACTCATCTGATTGATCAAGATCGGAGTGTAACGATATAATGTTAATCAACGGTAGAGTATGACAATATCACGATCTTTAACGATTACCTACGAAAGCATAGTATTCGCGTTTTAGTATAGTGTACGATATAAGTGTACAGGTATATGTAGCATGTTGGCTTATGATGTTGTACATGAATCTTAAGTTGATGAATCTCTTAAGTGTTGTTGGCCTATAGCCCTTTTATAAATAAACTCGTACCATCGTTCGGGCTATCAAAATCAAGAGGTCGTGTAGTGAACGTATGAGGAGCCGGGACACTTTAAATCGTAAATCCACAACTCGTCGATACGACACTTCGAAGACTCCCTACTATTATAGTACTTATCATTTATAAGTAAGTATTTGACGAGACAAATGTTGTACAAAACATATGTCGTGTTTCGTCAAAGACTATTGATTGACTTGTGTGACGTGATAGTATAAGTTGTGTGTCGTTAAGTAGTTTAACTTGGCATATGGTCATTTACTTAGTTTGTCAAGGTCTAGCAAAGTCTAACCCAATGAACCAAGTTTTTGAAAACAAGTTTCGGGTTAACATACCCAAACTAGCCGTGCGGCTAAATTATGTTTAAACAACTTGAGATGATATTTAAGGTCATTACTATGGTTATTTATAAGTTTAAAGACCTTAAGACAACAGCCTCGGCTTAACCTTGGCTTCGTTTCGGCCTCAAAGAAATCAAGATATCACTTAAAGTTTCTCAACTAAGGTTGTTTTCCGGTATACAACAGGTCCGTTTAGTATTTTCTGTTTTTAAGACTTTTCGTTCACTTTCAGCGTACGTGCTCCCGAGTTTTTGAAGAAAATTTCATTCCGAGCAACTTTCGTGTTTTACACTTCTGCTGATTCGGACCATAAAAGGGTTTAAATCACGTTTTAAAATCGTTTCAGCAAGCTTTTGACTCAATATCAAGTTTTCATCTAACCATCTTCTTTTAACCATAACTTTTTATCTATAAGTCTATTTCAAGTGATTCAAAAACCCAAGTTTTAGTTTTTACTTCCTCCAACAGATTCTCAAGCTTAAGAAAGTCCAAAGTCCAAAGTTTACTTATATCATTAGTCTAATTACAAGTAATTACTTATATTTCATTGCAGAAAGTTTGGCTGCACATTCAGCCCTGCCAAAACGACCATAAGTTGAGTTCTACAACTTTTTGACACGACTTTCGCCAAACTTCAAGTTTATGTCTTAGCTACATTTCATAAAACTGAGTCGACTTCCAGAAATGACCAGAACCATGGGCTTTTCCCAAATGAAGTCTGGTGTGCAGATTTTGACATGTTTTGCCATTTTGGCTCTCATTTACTCATCGGGTGGAGTTATGAGGTGCGCCACCCGGCTAAGTGACCATAAGACATAGCTCTACAAGCCTATCTTATTGAATTAACCTCAAAGTTTACTGAGATGATCAGTTTAATCAATCTTTGGGCCTGTTCCAGATTTCAATTTACAAAACCCACCTAAGGCTTGTTTTAATTTGTTTTTCATGCTACAAACTTCATGTACAACATCAATCAAACCATATTACATATACTACTTATATCAAATTTTCATCCAATAAATATTATTACAACCATATTGAATGATAAGAAATATTAGACAAACTCTTACAAAGTTGGGTTGAGTAGTTACAAATAATCAAGCCTAACTTCTTTCAATCTTCAATCCTTGTCTTCAATCTTTTCACCCAACCTTGTTTAGCCTTAGAAAATCTTTGTTATAACCCTTGTAATATCCTCATAACCTCAGCCCCTAAACACCTTACATAACTCTTGATTCACCCAATTGATCACCAAGATAATACTTGTACTTTGTAGAGATCACCTAGGTCTTCATCTTCTTAGCATAACTTTTCTCTTGATTTGAAACTTAAGTGGTGATGGTGATTCGTACATATGGGAGAGAATGGAAGAGTTTTTGTGTTCTAGATAGTTAAATGAGATGAGAAGTTATAAAATCTAGATATTATGCTAAGTCTTACAAGAGAAGTTTTGCAAAAGTCTTGCAAGTGTAAGAGTGATTCATCACCAAGACATTAATGGTCTTGGTGAGTCACCACTAATATGTCGACCATATCACTTATGTGGTGATATATTTGGAGTTTTTATGATATAACTAAGTTACACAGTGTCGTTTGGTCCCGGTAATTACTAATGTTAAGCCCTTAAGTCACGAAACTTAAAACCGGGTAACATAAAAATATAATACTTATGAAAATGTCATAACTTATCAATATACTCCAACTAAGTATATTAAAAGTGTGATAAGTCTATTTGGGTGCGTCTATGTTGTTAAAACCTAATAACGTAGGTTTGAGCACGCCAGACACGTAAAGAGTAAAATATTTACGTAAAAATAACAAAGTGCTAATAGTTCATATAAAATATGACTATTGATAAAAATAGAGTATTTTGAACACCTAGACTTATCGTAGTCTTGTGTTGACCGAGGAAAGTTTACACGATTAAACTTTCGTAATTATTAAAGTCACAACTTTAAATAATTATTTATAGCCAAAGGTGAACAAAATGTTCAGTGTAATAATTCAAAACATATTGAATTATTTAACTTGGGAAATTATCTTGGTTACTACCGATTCATGATTTGCTTTACTTTACGGTAAAAGTCAAATAGTAAAAAGTCAAAGTCAAGGTCAACTTTTAAGAAGGCAAAGGGTAAAATAGTCATTTTACCTTATGAAAATTTACGAGTTGCTACAATCATCCTCTTTCTAAGCATTTTGATTTCTTTAGAGTGCGACCCGATGGTAGGGGTGTAATGAGTTTTAGTGTGATTATGAAATGCACATGTGCCCTACGCCAATTGGCTTACGGGATATCAGCTGATGCATTAGATGAGTATTTACAAATAGGTGAACATTGTGCACGCGATTGCCTAGATTTTTTTCTTATGTGCATAATCCAACTATTTATTAAGGAGTTTTTAAGAAAACCAGATGAGGATGACATTCGTAACTTATACTATGCACATAACACTGTTCATGGGCTTCCGGAATGTTGGGGAGCATCGATTGTATGCACCGGGAATGGAAAAAGCGTCAGAAAGAATGGCAAGGCCAAATTCATAGAGGTGATAAAAATATCCCACTATAATGCTTGAAGTCATTGCTTCATACGATTTAATGGATTTGCCATGCTTTTTTTGGGTAACGGTGCGAATAACGATCTAACGGTTTTAAATAATTCTCCGTTATTCGACGACTTGCTTGATGACATCGCCCGAGGTTGAGTTTGAAGTTTATGGGTGTAAATTTAACCAAGGGTATTATCTAGTCGACGGAATCTACCCGGAGTGGGCATCTTCGTCAAGTCATTTACGATTGCAACTAATCCAAAAATGCCGCATTCAAAGTGAAACAAGAAAGTGCTCGAAAAGACATCGAAAGAGCTTTTGGTGTCCTTCAAGGACGTTGGCATATCATTGCCCAACCGGCGCGTGCATTTACTATTGGCAAGTTACGGAGAATCATGTACGCGTGCATCATAATGCATAACATGATTTTGAAAGATGAAAACTTTGCGATATCCGATATTGCTGAAACGTATATTTCTCCAACACCAAATTTACAGCAGACATGGATTGAACGTTGCCAAGTGCAAAGAAAAAAAGCCAAAGAACTACATGATAAACGCAAACACGCAAAGCTTCAACGATGTCTCATCGAGCATGTTTGGCAACAACTTCAATGGGCACAATTTCAACAACATCCGGATAATTAGTTTCGTTATAATTTCATGTATTTCTTGTGTATGTTTTTTTTTTCGTATATTTATTTTATGTTTTGTACGTTTTTTATTGTGTTATGTATTGTATTTTTAATTTGAATGAAATGAATTTATTTAGTTTTTATTTGGAAATGAAAATTAAATAAAAAAAATAAAGTGGTGGTGGTGGGCCCCAAATGAAGAGGTTGAGGTTTGTTATGAGTGAGGAGGGGGTTTGTTGTGGTTAGTTGTGAAAAAATGGGATGCTGATGTGGCGCTGAGGTAGCGCGATGACGAAGCTAGTTGTTAGCATTTATTAATATAATTGCCCTAAAATAAACTATGCAGAAATACAAGCAAAGGAAAATGCCTCCATCTGTGAGCAAGGAAGAAGCAACTTTCCCAAGACTTATATCCAACAAATTGGCAAATTGCCAACTAATACCAGATTGAATTTGACAAAGTATACATGAATGTATTCTAAAGAGTTCTTTAAGCATGAAAGAAACTGATTCTGCAGATATAGTTTGATTTGTTCAGATATAATTTAATTTGTGATCTAATATTTATATTCTAAGCACCTTAAAAATCATCATAAATAAACGCAAAACGCAAATCTTACTGCATTTTTAATGACCAGGATTCAATCTTTATGCATAATTTGCATAACCACTCAAAACCACCCAGACAAAACACCAGTTACCCGCTCAGTCACGACAAGAAAACCTGTACACTTTCAGTTCGCGTAGCCTGACAAATAGGACATTTTTCTGTCAACACTTCACACTCTTTACATAGACACAAGTGCCTACAAGGCAGTAACAAAACACAAACTTCTTTACCATTGCATGCTTTGCAGAGTAACGGCTTCACAGAAAGGGTTTGAAATGGGTTCTCCAAAGCATTGACATCTGTATAAGAAGCGGCGTCATCTACCTCACTATCACCATAGCCTTCTTGTGCAGGCTTCTGTGCGATGACTTCTTGAAGATTGCTTTTGAGGGCGTTTACTACGGACTCGTTGTATTTCGCTCTATAATGCCAAGATTGAGCTTCCATCGCAACTTGTTTTATTTTCAACCCTAGTTCCATGTTTCTTCGGTTCATATTGTCGATTTCCATATCTTTCTCATTCAATTTCTTTGTTACTTCTTTTTCCAATGTGTTTAGTAAGGACGCGGTATGCTTCTGGTTCAAGTCTCTAATACCCTTGATGATATTTTCTTCCTGAAAACAATGAAATCTTAACACAATTAGTAACAATGAAAAGGCTATGACTTTCAACCAAGCTCATGAACAATGTAGGTACTTAAAGAGACTCGAGCTCATGGTAAGATCGGTAATGGGTCAAAACGAGTTAAGGTCAAAGTGATCTAATTTTGCATAGGTTACTGTTTAAATAATTCCATTAATAATCTAATAATCTTTGAAAACAATGTAGGTACTTAAAGAGACTCGAGCTGATTTTCAACCCGCTTTAATTGACTTTTTTAACCCATTTAACACGTTCCCCTCCTAGCTAAGAACCAATTTAACTGAAACAACAAAAGTGGTCTAATTTTGTACGGTTCATTGTTTAAATGTTATTCCTTTAATAACAATACTCTTTGATAACAATGTAGGTATTAAAAAGAGACTTCAGCTGCTTTTCAACCCGTTTTTTGACCCATTTAACAAGTTCCCCTTTACGAAAGTTTTACCTGAACTTTAACATAGTGATCAATGACTTGCTTTTGACGACCCAATTCAAGTTTAATGCTATTAGCAAGAGAATAATTAACGGGCTGGAGAGCTTTCATGTTTTCACTAATGGAAGTGACAGATGAGTTGCCTTGATCTTCTTCATAAGATAGCTTCAGGCCAGTCGATACAGGATTTGGATTCATTGTGTCGTGACAGAAGTTGTTGTTTAACGATATAAAACTCTTTTGTTGTGTGGACATTGGTCCTTGCTCGCGTGCCCTCTTGATAGGGCGACTTGAAGCCATGGTTTGCCCGTTTCCCACGAAGTTTATGTTATCAAGTGTATAACCAATCGGACCTGCGCCATATAAAGTTAAGGACAGAACTTGCAAAGATGAAGCGTATATTCTTAAGGGTATTCAACAAAGCCTTTTGATAATGATAATAATGTGATAGTATTAACTATTAAATAATCCGAAACAGATCATCATTTGTTACAAAATGGGTTGTAGGGGGTGTTTGACATTGCATTATATAAATGACAATGTGATATAAGATAATCACAATTAGATCATCAGTTGTTAATTAACATTATAATGCAATGCATCACACATTTTACAAATAAGTTCACATAATTGTCCCACAACCACTTGGCCAAAAGTTATGGTCGAGGGTGCAAACTTTGATAACTTTTAGAAACTACGCTACAAATCAGTTCGTTAGGGGACAAATTATAAAAAAACCGGATATTTTTTAAAATTTACACTACAATTTTCTCCGCTAGGCGGCAAGTGCCCACCCTGCGCCCCCTCCTGTCTCATGGGTATGGCTGTCTTACAAGTCCTTTGGTATGCAGGGTATTTTGTTAAAGGGTTCTTTGAAATTTGTGATGATATGATCGTTTAAAGATTTCATGTAAAATGACTAGTAAATAACCAAAACCAGTTTGAACATACCAAAACAATAAAGATTAATTATTAAACATCTTCCAAAATCTTTGGTTAACCAAAGAAAAGTCCTAAACAGGGATCCTCTTAAAACAAATAATGATAATTAAAAAACTTACATTTTCCAAAGAGTTGAAGATGAGGCAAGGAACTCATATCATAGTGTTGTTCCTCATGATGGTATCCAGAATGACCACCAAACATGTTACTACTATATATATTTCCAAAAACAATATTAGTAAAACTAAAAAAACCAAAGGTTAGATGATCATAGGAAAAAATACCTTAAAAGTTAGAATATGAAGGATGGGTCAAAAAGTAGTGGGTGAGAAATGGGTTGATAGTTGTGGTTGAGTTGTTGTTGTTATTGTGGTTGATGTAAATAAAAAGAGAGAGCTTGATGAGGAATTTTTCTTCTCCTTCATTGCAGGCAGCAGAGACAAGGCTTTGTTTACGTATTCCCACTACTTTGTTGTTAATAATAATTCTTGGTTGCCGTTACCGACGTGCCCATTATAAATTTATTTGACTGTTTGTATTTCCCTGCCATCACTCTTTTCCTTGGCTTTTTTCGGTTCGCCTGTTCTCTTTATTATTTATTCATCACACGTCCCCAACTAACTTTTCTTTGATTCTTTCGTATTCATATCTTGTATTTCTCTCCCTCTCTTATTTTTTTGGATAGAGATGTAAATGTTATTTATATTGGTTTGTTTTTGGTTTAGTGGTGCTCTTTATTTATTTTCTATTCAATTTTAATTTGGTCAAATTAATTTGGATTTACATAAAAGTAGAAGGTAAACAAACAACAAGCTGCACCGTTGGCTCTTTTTAAATTGCAATTTTTTTTTAAACTACATCTGTAGATTTAGCTGTCATATCATTATTATGCATAACTCGTTGTACTCTATTGATGAGTTCCACAGCATCAGGTGCGAGGAAACTAAAAGTATCATACGCAAAAGGAATAAAAACATGTTTATTTTCAATGACGCTTTCTCGTGTTTTGTCACTTTATACGAGATGGCTTTTAAAGCAGTTTGTCCTACTTAAAACCCCAGCTACTCAAACCAACTAGAAGACAAACCCCGGTTAGGTCCACACACGCATGTTTCCCTCCAACTCATCCAAACACCAAAACGTCTGTCGGTCTGAGTGTGATCTTCCATCCAACGGGTCAGTCAAAAAGTTTACATGTGCTTCTTTCTTGACGGAGATCCCAACATGCCTACAAACGTCAAAAAGGACATCCCTAATCATATCGTGTCTGTACTTGAAACCCGAAAACTCTTTGCAATGAACCGCATGTTCGCCAAAGGAATACAAACATGCCTTGCGATAAACCGGACATATCTCATCAACCGAAAAAAAAGAATCATAAGGCGATACTTAATGATAGTATGATATTTCACCGGTGACATATGTTGACCTTGCCCGTTTATGAGGATAACTAGTAGAAAATCTTGGGCATGTGGAGCCCATGATTTATTTGAAAAAAATTATGATTAATTGCCTTTTAGTGCAAACAAATGTTATTAAGATGGCACGGTATAAGTGTCATTGGTACTTTTAGAAGGAATGGCTAGCCATACTGCACCATTTTCTCATGTCATTCATTACTTAGTCATCATACTGGATGATGCCATTTTTATTTTTATTTTTTTTAGTGAGTAAATTTCTTTTAAGAGGTGTCTTTTAGGATCTACATGCACCAATACATTTTTTTTTTCTTTTTTTTTTTTTTTTTTTTTTTTTTTTGTAGAAATGTATTTTAGTTTTGGTGTGTTATTGGAAGGGTGATAAAGTGGCAGACGAATAAGAATTCATCATCACACCACCTATCTCTTTAATAAGTAAGTACAAAATAAAAATAATAAGTTTTTGTGTTCATGAATTCTAAAAAAAAGGAAAAAGGTTAATATATTTACAATTATACCAATGTTTTAAGTTCAAAAAGTAAGAATAATTATAACTTTACTTTCATTTCATTTCTTCTCATTTTTGAAACAAAGTTTTATTCCAAATTTTCTTCCATTTCCCTCCTTATCATTTTTTTTTCTTTTATAACAAAAATGAAATAACACAAATTTATTTAAGTTTCTTTTGCTTTCCCTCTTTTTTCTCCAAAACTGAACTCGTGAACACAGTAAATAATATATTTGGTTAAAAAGTAACAATAATCTTAGACAGACAAAGAATATATTTGGTGAAACTAGTCGGAGTTTTTAAGATTTAAACCATGTAAGAGCAGAAATTCGTGCTAGATTTTTATTTATTTTTTTATTTTTTTTATTTTTTTTCACTTATGTTTGACAAAGTAGTAACTTAAAGTGAAATGACGAAAAAAAAATAGACAATGATAGTAATATTATTCATGGACGTTATTGTAATTAAGCATCTCAAAAGCTTACACACTCTTTAAGACCTATTTTAAGTAGATTCTAAACGAATCTTATATTAGAAGCTAACTTGTTTTAAAAACTCAAACTCTCGCAATCTCTGATAAAACTTTTGTCAATCGTACCTCGTAAGCTACAAAAATTTTGGTAACAACTATGATCTTATAAGTGAGATGTCAAAACAACAATATCAAATTTAAGATGATATTTGCTTATAACGGAGAAAAAAAATATTTATAGAAAAAAACCACCAATATGTACATACGAAACGTGAATTTTAATTTTTCGAGCAATAACAATTACATCTTTAGCAACTAACAATGTAACCATGTATCATAGTATTTTATCAACGACTCGTGTAATTTTGTAAATGTATTGAAACTTCATTCAAATCAACCTCTCATGCCATGCCACATTTTGTTCCACAAACAATAAAAATTTGGCAAAATCATCATCTCCCGTCTACTTACTCTATTAGTTTCACTTTCGTCTTTTACATCTCTCTCCCGTCTATTTACTATATGAAACGCCCAAAAAAAATGTATTTAAAATACTGAATACGTCGTATAGGATCTGCAGTACATAAAACTGCAAAAACTGAATTATGAATTAAACTCGTTTATGGTTAACATGTAAACTCTGAATTATATCTCATAATTAAAATAAATAACAACTATACATGAGTTTCATAAACGGAAGCGTATGTTTCTACGTAAAACGAGCTTATTCGAAAAGCTATTTAAAACTTATAGTTATAAACGTACATATCTTATACTATACAAACTTGTTACAAATACTCTTAATTTGTGGGCATTCCAAACTGATAACAAATGATATGAATGAGAAGCTTGTTGCCTAACCCGCGAGCTACACTATTTTGACCCCTTACGCCCCATTTAACACATAACTTGGTCTCATCTAACAAACATGCAAAACATGAGACTGAGAATGGTAAGACCTTGCGACTTAGTGAGTAAACGGAACTAATATGAAATAATACTTACAATTCTAAACATTAACATATTAATATATGGTATACTATATGTAGTACAACTTTTACCCGTTTTGCTACTTGTACATTACATATATCTCTGATTCTGAATTTCATAATCACAACATAATGTCTTAGCACGTGCTTCTAAATAGACAATGCACATTCGTCCTGCTATAAATAAGAACTTCCTTAACCAACAAGAACTTCCCTAAACATTAACATATTAATATATGGTATACTATATGTAGTACGACTTTTACCCCGTCTTGCTACTTGTACATTACATATATCTCTGATTCTGAATTTCATAATCCCAACATAATGTCTTAGCACGTGCTTCTAAATAGACAATGCGCATTCATCCTGCTATAAATAAGAACTTCCCTAACCAACAAGTACTTTTCTTGGGGTTCTAACTTGTTATCGTGTTTATCTATATTCGGGTCATCCACAAAGGATACTTGATCATATATACTTGACATGATAGTTCTAAACATAAATCTTCGCATTGGATGTAAACACTATAATAAGCACGGGTCACCCACAAAGGATGTATCTACGGGAGTTATATGTCGTGCACTTCTTAGGCACGCTACATGACTAGTGGTGCATTTCTTAGACACCCTAAACTCGACAAACGATACTTTTTGTGAGCACCCTAAATATGATTTGTTTCGGTTATATATAAAGCTTATGTAGGTTCTAACATCATGCTAAAACTAATAACATAAAGCTAATAATACGTTACTCACCTGGGCCGTATAATGCAAGATGAGTAATTATGAAAATGTCTCGAGCACCTAAATCATGATACTAAATCATGATAAATGCACACATAGACTATTAACACATATCTAACACATAAATATAATCATGTGTACACTGGAAACATAAACTATAAAACTACTCGAACATGTATAAACACATAACAACACTTAGAAATAAAAACACATAGCAAAATCATGCTATCAATTCTGCAACAACCTGTACTTTCCCACTTTTTACTAACTTAAATTCTGAATCAGCTCATGAAGCTAATTTTCCATAAAATTAGACTCTTTTGGCTTTCTAAAAAGGTTTGGTAAACTCACCCGAAGCTACGGTTGATCCAATATGAAATTTTAAAGTTTTGGTTGTTTCACTTTTTCAAAATCTAACCTTACTGCACTAATTTGCATTTTACACCAATTTAACTATTGAACTAGCCAAAACAAAAGCTTACAAATGAAGTAGACCTAGAGGGCTACAATTTTTTTTAACCTCATGTCAATCCAATAAATGGTTAGTTCTCTATGATCCCTCAAAGTTGACTCAATTTCTGAAAACCTTGCTGTCCCAAAAGTGTATTTGTACAAAACGACCCAAAACTCAAACTAAGCTATACAAAACACTTCTATGACTTATCCCAGCTTATTAGACATCTTGAAAATCATTTTTCAACTGATGCATAAGCAATTTCATCAAGTTAATCACTAGTTTGGCCTTGTGCCAAACACATTTTTAAAGTCTTACACTAAACACCAACAACATCAAGAACATCTTTGACATGAATTAAATCACATCTTAAAGCATAATGTTCATTAATTCTGAAACATAATCATTTTCTAGTACACAAAAACATGCTAACATGGTCTATGATCATAAAATATGTATCTAACATGGTAAACATGACTAAATTCTTCAATAAAATACTTATTAATCAAAACTCTTAATTTCTTCCATAATCATAAAATCATAACTTGAAATTAACTTATACTTTGAATGAGGAACATGTTTATATCATCTTGTATCTAACATAGCTACTAAAAAATCTATCATAAATCATCAAAATGACGATTTATTCGTCGTTAAGCTAAGTAAATGTTTTTCTCTCCATTTTTCTAGGTTACACATGTTAACTATAAGATAATTATGGACTTTTTGAGTTATAAGACTCAATGACAATTTTGTAATTTCTAGTCTTAAACTTTACATTACATCGTTAGTCTCTGCCTTTAAATATTTTGTACCGTTAGTTTTTATTTTGTTAACTATTTGCATTGAAGTTCCTTATTATAATAAAACTAACGGAAAAACTTTTATAATATTCTAAAAGCAATATAATATATTTTTATTTAAAACCATAAAAATTAGGATGTTACACTCTATCAGTTTCACCTTCATCTTTTACATCACTGTCATTAACATTTGTTAGCTACCACAAAACCATAAAAACACAAACACTTAGTAAACTTCTCAGAATTATGTTAGATCAATACTATGTAAAATGTCATGTTAGTTACTAATTGATATTTGGCTTAGCGATATCTTTGTGAAACTAATGTTTTCAACTAAATGATTGTTGGTTTAAGTTCTAAAAGAGGATTATGAGATTAATGTGACTAGTGGGAATACATAATGTTGTTTAAGTGTGTGAGTTTGCCTCTAAAGAAAATTTTATGTAACAACTCATTATCAAATGAACACTCTAATTATCACACCTTCTCTTAGTACTCTCACTAAGACATGTTGAAATAACAATATCATTCAACTTGTTCATAAACAACTCATTTTTCTCTCACAATTATGCAATACTATCAAATAGTTATATTCATACCCCAATGTTAAGCACCCATACTTTCATACTTTCACAAGTAAAGTAATTGATTCTCAACAAAACTAAACAAAAGTACAGAAATAAAAAGATGAGCAATTCTTTTGTTATTCACAAGAAAGATTTGTTATCAAGTAAAAGACATTGAATAGGTGAGGTGTGAAGCAATGCAATAGAAGAGGTGAGTGTGTCATTGTGTCAGGCTTTAATTAGAGCAGTTGGTTGGGTGAAAGTGTTTGACCACCACTACACTCTATGCATCTTTCAAGTGGGTCCAAAACCCATCAACCTATCAAATGGCCCTGACCCAGGCCCTGCCTTCGCCTTGTCTCCCGCGATCTTGGGTGTCACGTTTACGTTTAACCCTTTTTCCACACGTCATTTTCGACTCGGCCCATTTTTCACGTTAATGTATAGTGCTCTTTGAACCTTCCTTCGTCATTTGCGTCTTCACATGTTCATAAAATTTGGACACTTTCACATGTTCTGTATTTTGATCCCAAGAATCTTTTAATATGAATAAAATATGTTTGTATCTTTGGTACTTTTTAAATGATTGTTGCCACCTATCGAGCGGGGTGGACACATGATTTAACATTACTAGGTGCTTACTTGTTTTACGGGTTAATATGAGCTAACTTAAGTTTCATAGCACAACTTTTTGAACTGGGTGTGCGGTAACAAAATAAAAGAACTTTTATGGAATTTTCACTATAATTTACGCTATATTAGATTATGTTTGGACTAAGCCCGCTTGTGGATTAGGTCATTATGGTTTCTATATATTATAAATATCGATTAATAAAATATGACATCCTACGAGGTTTTCAACGGTCAACACGTTATACTTTGAGAGCCCCTAGGTCCGCCACCGCCTACTGGTAAACTGGTAAAGTGCATCAAACGTGCCAGAGGTGGTGAAGCGGGTCTAGATCAGTTTATTGTGTCTTAGTTGTTTCGTACTGAGAATGGATCAAATGAGGAAAAAAAAATTTATGAGAAAAGTGAAAAGTAATTTTAAGCACACATTTTAAATAGGAGTGGGAAATTTAAAATGAGATACATTTATTTTTGTAAATGCATTTAAAATATGTGATTGTAGTCTTCTCACCCTTATTATTTTAATTTTACTTCTCATTTGATTCTAACTCATTTCCTACTTTCCTTAACTCCATTTTTTATTTTTCATAATCGACCCAAGTCCTCAAATAAGCTCCGTTTTTTTAGTATTTATGCAATAAGCTTAATTAATAAGCTAATCCAAACACTCCTGCATAGTTCATGGAGAATACAATATAAAATACAACACTTTTAAGCATTTTGAGTGCCATTCTGTAACTCTAAAATCCTCAACGGATTACGTTTTAGATCATTATAAAATGTTTCTTAGATGTGTGTGATTGTTGTAATTTTAATTAAGAAAGTTGTACTATATAAATAACCTTTTTCAAACATATGCACATGCATGCTCTTCCTTTAACTATATGCATCATGCAATACCAAGCCCCATGCTGCAGAGGAATCACTCATGTGTGCATGTATCTATTTGGATCCAAAATGTTTCTTGTACACATATTCAAACCCACAACTTATGCCTTTATAGAAATGTGTTTATAAGTCATGTATGCCGATTAAATGTCAAGGTGAAATTTCTTAGTAGTGTAGGTGCACATGGCTCTGTTTGGATCGATTACGGCACAAAACCAAGCAGACGACGAAAAGTTTAGAGTGGGTTTCGTTAAAGAAAACACTCTTATTTTCCATAAAAGAAAATTGTAAGGTCACCGCATTAGAGTTTTTCCAAAAGAAAAACTCTACAAAACCGAAAACATATCATAGAATCTACGCTATATATAAATGAAAACCCTCAAAGTGAAAAAGTGAAAAAATTAAGTAAACTATTTATAGAGGTCATGAACTTTTATTACTACCTCCGTCCCATATTAATTGTCCGATTTTGACTTTTGTAGTCTTTCATTTTAAACTTTGACATTAAATATTTTTGTTTGTGTTATATAATATTAATAAAAATTATATCAATAAAAATACATTGAAAACTCAATTCATTCATATATTATGCACCAATTATTATATAACACAAACAAAAATATTTAAAGTCAAAGTTGTAAAAGCAAAACTTGAATAAGTCAAAGTGGACAGTTAATATAGGATTGAGGGAATATTATTTTCATTTATAACCCATCTTATTTTCATTCAGTTTAAATAGTATTAGTGTTTATTCAATGTTTTGAAAACCGGGTCCCTAATCAACCCAGTCGAGTCATCAGGTCACCGGTTCAACCGGTTTGACCACCGGGTCAACCCGGTCGTCCACAAAAATTAAATTTATATATATTTGGAATGATAAAAAAAAAGTATATATATATATATATATCTCGAAAATCAGGTTAATCCGGGTCCCTTGAAACCTGACGGGTCTAACCGGGTTTCGAAAATATAAAAACTAGTTTAATTTTACCCATTTTTCGACCAGAACCGGTTCAACCGGCGGAACCAGCCAGGTCGAACCGGGTTATTTTTTGTTTATAACCCACAAAACTTTTTTTTATCACTACAACTATTTGTCGCTATAAAATCACATTACTGTGCATGGATACTCGTCTATTATTACAAAATACATTTTTGATGTTTTGTTTGTAACCAAAAACCTTCCCTTTTCATCTTCAAAATACTAAATACAAAATCAAGTAACTCTAAACAAAATACTAATAAACGTGGTTTTAAAAATTTAAAAATTTTAAAATTTATTGGTCTTTTTGGTTTTGGTTTTTGATTACGGTTTTGTAATCTAAAATTTGGGCTTGGGCTTACTCGGCCCAATACTGTATAAACATGATAAATTAGGCCGCACTAAGGGGTGTTGATCGGTTCGGTCATCGGGTTGTTCGGTTAGTTCGGTTCGGTTAATTCGGTTAAAAAATTTTAGGTCAATCCGAGAACCGAACCAAACCAAATTCAAATTCGGTTTCGGTTTGGTTCGGTTGAATTTAATTGGTTCGGTTCTTGGGTTGACCCAAATAACCCAATTTCACTATTTAAAAAAAAAAATTAATAATTACATAGATATTTAACAAAAATAAATTTCAAGCATAAAAGTGTTTTATTATATTATGATAACCTTTAATAGTATTTATTTATATATAAATATACATAAAGCTATATAAATATATATATAAATATAAAAAATATATATATATTTATATGAATTCGGTTTTCGGTTTGGTTTTCGATTTAAACTGCCAAACCCATAACCAAACCGAGAACCGAATTAGTAGTTCGGTTCGGTTCGGTTTTAGCAAATTCGGTTCGGTTATTAGTTCGGTTCGGTTATTTTCGATTCGGTTCGATTTTGGTTTTCGGTTTATTCGGTCTTTACGATTTTTTCGCTCACCCCTAGGCTGCAGAAAGTTTAAATCACAAACTCAAAGTTACAAAGTTACAAACTATATCTGCAGAATCGATTATACTTTTCAAACCAATCAAGTATGATGTTTATATACATTATCTAAAATTCTTGTTTGGATATTCGATAGTGATGGCAAATCCAACCCATTTACCCCTGACTTCATGAATGGGTCGATTCAGGTTCTGCTATATGTCAAACAGTTCAAGATTTGAAACGCGCAAAAGTAAAAAAAGAACAGCTTTTAAACAGAAATGGGTTAGTTGAAGGTCGTCTGAAGTTTATTTTTAGTGCATATATACGACCTAATGGGTCATATTACTGAAAAAAATATATTATCGTTAAATTATTGTGAATTTTATAATCATAAGTTTTAGAGAGAAAAGGTGTTTGTGTCGAATATTACTCAGTATGACCCTTACATAACCTGTCCAATTTGCCACCTTTTATATTCGACGAATAGTCAATGTCAAGTCAAACTCTGCAACAAGGTAGTTAAAAATTATCAATGTTATTTGATGATGCAGGACGAATATCATAAAAGCCCATGAACAAGTAATATCACTGCTAACAAAGGAGTACTCTCAAGATGAGATAACCAGTAGTCATATGGTGTCAATAGCAGAACTGCAAGCACAGCTCAACAATCTCGTATAGAACTTATTAATTCCAAATGTTATGAAAGATTAATTTACGGTTAAACCCTTTTGGGTTTTGTTTGTAAGTATGAGTTTAGAGATTTTCACATCATCGGATTTTTGTGTATGAGTTGTTATTTAGGTTCTGAGCTTCCCATTTTCGGTTTTCTGTAAGATAAATTTTACTTTGCCGGTTGTTCATAATTTTGGTTGTGGATATTCACTTGGCTAAAGGTATACACTCAAAATACTCTGCCGCCATACTTATCATGAGTTGTTTCTCATGTGGTTCTTACTCTAAATGACACATGTTACAGTTCAGTTTACTTGAAGTCATTCTTTTGAGTGTCCATGTTTAGTCAAGTTTGTATTTCAGTTGCTCCATATAATCTTAGTATACTGCAACTATTTTTACTACGGAGTATTTTTTTATTTATCATATTTCAAAAAGAAGAGATGAAACAATAACACATGGATGCCGGTTTAACTTTTTTTGTAAAATAGCACGGATCATATACATGTAAAGACATGGATACATTGCGTGAGATACGATTTTGGGGAAGAGTTGCATCGAGTCCACAATGGACCCCGGATTAGAGTTGTCCATCCAACCAACTCTTTTTGTGAAATAACACGAATCAAATACGTGTAGAAGATATGGTCGTAGAACAAATGGGTGATCCAGGTGATAACCGATATAATCTTGATTGTTAAGCCCTAAAAATCTATTATAACTCTCAATCAAGATGAACATTATGAAATCTATGCATGCATTCGGCTAGAGACATTATTTGACTATTGAGTGGTTTCAACTTTCAACGATTCCTCTGAATGACCAACTTTTTGTGATCACCAATCCAAGTTTGCCCCATCGACCATAACTTTCTGGCTCCGCCCCTGCTTTTAGCCACACCTTTTTTGGTTTTAGAGATGACATGTTGTCGTCACTGAAAAGCCCGATTCTTGTAGTGATGTTTTACTTCATGTTTATCGATAACAACCACTCAGCTCAGGCCGTCAAAGACATTAAGTTCAAAGGTATACTTGTGCATCCCTTAATGAAGTAGGTCTTCTGTAAAAACACAGTAGAATCACTCATTCAACAAACTAGCGAATAAGTAAACAAATACAACCTTAATCATGACATGTATGAAAGTATCAGCAACACAAGATAAACAATAGAACCTTTATTCAAACCTAAGCCTCAATAGTCGGCTTAGATTAATCAACAATAGTATCCAAAGTGTTACAAGATTAGATTAATGTCAATGAGACAATAATCATACAAATACAAAGAGAAGACAAGATTGAAATGATCAGATAAGAAAAGAATGTGAGACAATGACTGCTCTCACAGTTGTTCATAACCCTAAATTAAGGGACTTATTAAATAGGAGATAAAGATACACTAAGACCCCTCTAACGGCTATAAATGACTCATCAGCAGAAACAAGAAAGGCTTCAGCAGAAATGAACGTCTTGGAACTTTAAATCATTTATGCTTTGTCCATGATTAACCCCTGTAATATCCCTGCAATTATCACAACTTGAAAGCCATTAGCAATTGATAGAGTGACATGTTTGACACAGATTAATACCCCAAAATTTAACATTCCCCCTTAATCTGATGGGCAAACATATCAAACAATATCAATTTTTCACACAAAATTTATCTTTGATAAGCAGGAGGTTTTTAGTAAGTATGTATGCGCTTTGGTTTGAAGAGCCAATCTTTTGGCACTTATAACACCTCTTGCAATTTTTTCCCGATGAAGTGAACATCAATTTCAAAGTGTTTTGATCTTTCATGGAAAACAGGATTAACAAAGAAGTTGTAAAGCGATTTGTTATCACAAAAAGATTAACAGGAGATTGATATCAACTTTTAGATCTTTTAAGATTTTTGGATCCATATGATTTCACAGCAGAGACATAGATCTATACTCGCTTACGTGGAAGATTTTGAAAGAGTATTTTGTTTTTACTTTTCCATGAGATCAAACAATCATTAAAGAAAACACAATAACTTTGTGATGATTTTCGGTTTTCTTGCATTTGGCCCAATCTGCATCACTATATCCTTCAAGATGATTTTCGAGTTCTTTGAAATTGTACCTTAGACCTTTTCCGGAGCTCCTTTTAGATATCTCAAAGACATTGAGGGCACATTCTAGATGAGATTTTAAAGGAGAATGCATATATTGTGCCATACAATGAACCGAGTATGAGATGTCGGTCTTGTATGGGTGAGATAGATAAGTTTCCCAAGTAACCCGATAACCGGTGATGTTGACAAGTAAGGGATCATCAGCAGTGGGAATGTATGGAAGGACGAGTTGGGTTCCATAGGAGTGGACACGGTTTGCACCCAAGAAGACCAAATTCTTTGAGGAGTTCAAGACGGTATTTTCTTTGGGAGAGACAAATGTCATTCCCGCTTTTAAAACCTCAATACCAAGAAAGTATTTTAAGTTTCCCAAGTCTTTGATATGAAATTTTGATTTTAGAAACTCTTTGAATAGGTTTATCTCATCAATACAGCTTCGATGAGGACTATATCATCCACATAAACAAGCGAGCAATAAACTTGTTATTCTCTGCTTTTGTGAACAAAGAATGATCATTGATGATTGAACAAAATTATTTTCCTTTAAAACACCGACAAGTTTTTCATTTCATTTCACGGGAGCTTGTTTTAGGCCATATAGAGACTTCACAAGTTTACGACTTTATTCTTATTGTTCTCATTACGAAACCCTTGGGGATGGTCATATAGATATCCTCATCAAGATCTCCATACAAGAAAGCATTATTAACATCAAGTTGAAAAAGAGGCCATTTGTTTTTTACGGCTAAGGCAATAAGACATCTAACAGTAGACATTTTCACAACAGGAGAAAAAGTTTCATCATAGTCTATTCCTTCTCTTTGGTTATAGCCTTTAACAACTAATCTAGCCTTGTATCTATCAACTTCACCATTGGCTTTATATTTGATTTTAAAGATCCATTTGTAACCAATAGGAGTTCTATTAGGAGGTAGATCAGTTATATCCCAAGCATGGTTTTCATTTAAGGCCTCAATTTTAGAGTTCATAGCATCAACCCAATTACTATCAAGGATAGCTTCTTCATAACAGGTAGGTTCAATACTTTTATTAAGACTAGAAGCAAAGCAGTAATTTTCTTTGTTAAGATTAGAGTAATTAACAACCTTTTCAACACCATATTTGACTTTTCCTTCTACAATAAAGTCATTAAGATTACTCGGCAACTTAGAGACTCGGTTGACCTTCTAACGATGATGGTCGGCAAGCCTCTTTCTTGTTCAATGAGAATCATGTGATGTATCGCAGAATCAGAAGATGCATCAGCAGGATGTGATTCATGAGATATGGTGCCCTCATGGTGTGTATTATCATCTACAGATGTTGCAACCGGTTCATCAATCCTAGTAGGATGACTTACCACAGTGCCATCATCATAGGATGTCACTCTCCCTTCATCATTGGGACTTATTTGTGAGTCAAAGAAATTTTTATGATTTAAAACTTTAGGCACATAAGTTTCAACAAAAGGTTTTGACAAAGAATTTTTCATTTTGAAGGGAAAAACAGTTTTATAAAATTTGACATCTCTGGAATAAAAGATATTTTTTGTTTCTAAGCTCAAGACTTTGTAACCTTTTTCCTCATTTGAATAGCCAATAAAGACACTTTTTTCAGATCTACTACCAAATTTATCAGAGATGTTGAGAATGGTGGCATAGCATAAGCAGCCAAAGACTCTAAGGAGAGAGAGTGAAGGGTCATGCCCATACACAAGGAAGAAGGAGACTTGCGGACAACACGGAAGAGGTAACCTGTTTATGACATAAGCGTGCTTAGAACACATTTAGGCCAAAGATATAAAGGTAATTCCCACGAAACATAAGGGATCTAGCCACATTAAGGAGATGCCTATGTTTCCTTTCTGCAATACCATTTTGTTGAGGTGTGTAAACACAAGAGGTTTGATGTAAAATTCCTTTTCATGAAAGAAGTGTTGAAGTTTGTTATTGACAAATCTTTGTCCGTTATCACTACGAATATCTTAACATTGTGTTCAAATTGATTTGATAGCATATGAGTAAAGTTAACAATGGAAACATAAACATCATCCTTTCCTTAAGCATATAAACCCAGATCGCCTAGAATAGTCATCAACAATGGTCAAAAATATTTGCAACCATCTCGCTAGTGACTTTATATGGTCCCCATACATCTAGATGAACAAGTTGACCAATTTTAGTTGATTTATGTTCACTTAAAGGAAATGGTTCCCTGGTTTGTTTAGCTTTATTGCAAGTATCACAAATATGGTCAGATTCAGAGGTTCCATCAAAATTAAGTGTGGTTTTAAGTATATGTAGGACTTGGTCAGAGGGATGACCAAGTCTTTGATGCCAAAGATTTCTAGAAACATGACAAACAGAAATGTAGTTATTAGAAGCAATCTTACATGTGGAATTAATATCAAACATACATAACCCATTGCATTGTTTACCAATCCCCACAATCTTTTTTTGATGTAAATCCTGTATATAGCAATTAGATTCATTAAAGCCAACAAACATTTTATTGTCTTTAGCAATCTTATGAACAGATAGCGGTGACATTGTACTCGGGAACAACGAAACATCAAAAGAGTTAGGTCATTATTGACCTTTAAATCACCAATTTTAGTAATTAAGGCACGAGTACCATTGGGATGACCAACGGTTAGACCAAGATTTGAAATGTCAACAACATTAATTAAAATTTTGCGAAAGCAGGTCATGTGTCGATTTGCACCGAGTCAACAATCCAACCAAGACTTATGCTTCCGGATAAGGTTTTAGTATTGTTGTTAAAGAATTTATCAAAGTTTATGTTAAACTTGACACGCCATTAAAGAAGGTTCTAAAAATTTTACCTTTCGTTGGCATTAGCGAAGACACATTGTTGTCATTAAGCACTCATAAGTCCGGAGAGCATTCATTAGACAAAGAGACAAGAGAGTTGCTAGCTCCATTATCGGTGGAAAGATTAGTGTCGTGAGAAACGTTATTCTTCTTTGAAGGGTTTAAATTAAAATTCCTTTTGACATATCCAAAGAGGATAACCAACGATCATAACATCTATCAACAAGTGTGACCGGGTTTTTGCGGCTAGTACATTTGAGATTCATGTTTGGTCCTCTGTTGTTTGAGTGTTGCCGACATTAAAACCGAAATTTTAAAATTGTTGTTATTAAATCCTTTTTGTTATCAAAAATTTTCCACCATCGAAGTTTTTGCGGCAAAAGTCGTAGCATTGGGTTTAGCGAACTATTTCCGGATGAAACATTTCGTGAGATTCTTCTCCGAGACAACAGAGAAAGCGCTTTGACATTAGGCAAAGGATCTCGGTTAAAATATTGCTTTTGATGGGAACATAGGAGTCATCAAGACCCATAAGAAATTGCATTAACTTGATTAGTGATTGTGTTTTCAAAATGTTTTGCGACCTCACAAGTGCAAGGAGGCAAGCTAATCATACAATCAAATTGCTTCCATAAAGAGTTAAGGTTGTTATAATAATCAGCAAGAGAGGACCCATTTTGACTAAGAGAGTTTATATTTTATGCAAATTAAAGATAGTGAACCATCAACCTTATCATAGGTATCTTTAAGATCATTCCACATTTCATAAGCGGTTTAGCATATATAGCACCAAAGAAATAGTTCGGTGAGAGAATTAAGAATCCAAGTAACCACAACAGAGTTACAAGTATCCCATTGATTAGCAAGACTAGGGTTCGAATCATCTCTTATGCAAGTACCATCAATAAACCCTAACTTATTATGGTTCCTTAAGGCAAAGGTCATGGCCATATTCCATATTTTGTAATTTTCAGTTCCAGTGAGTTTGATAGTAATAATAGGAGTACCATTTGTGTTATTGGGGTGTAAATACAAAGCATCTCCAAAAGATAAGCTTTTCTCAGTGGAAGAACCACCACCACCAATATAATCATCACCAATAGCCATAATACAACCAATAAGACAGACAGATATAATAAGATAGACAAAAGTACAGACATAAATAAAACAACAGCAGATAGACAGATAAAGAAATAAATAAGACTTTGTAATTAAGAAACAACAAGCACCAAGCACGTGAACTGGGTAAACCAGAAGGTATTCATACCACTCGAGTGGCGATCAAGATGTTAGTTTACCCGTTTGCACCCACAAAGACTTAAGTATTGTTTGTTTGAAGAAGAGATTAGACTTAGACTTACAGAGCAATATGCAGCGGAAAGAACAAATCACAATAAGTAATAACCAGTGATTATGCCAATAGCAATAACCACAAACCACCAAGGTGTTGCTGAAGAGATCTCCCCAAGTTTCCACAAAGAAACCCTTGGATGTAGAATCAATAATGACTATGAGCCTGAAGCTCTAATACCATGTATGAAAGTATCAGCAACACAAGATAAACAATAGAACCTTTATTCAAACCTAAGCCTCAATAGTCGGCTTAGATTAATCAACAATAGTATCCAAAGTGTTACAATATTAGATTAATGTCAATGAGACAATAATCATACAAATACAAAGAGAAGACAAGATCAATGAAATGATCAGATAAGAAAAGAATGTGAGACAATGACTGCTCTCACGTTGTTCCTAACCCTAGATTAAGGGACTTATTAAATAGGAGATAAAGATACACTAAGACCCCTCTAACGGCTATAAATGACTCATCAGCAGAAACAAGAAAGGCTTCAGCAGAAATGAACGTCTTGGAACTTTAAATCATTTATGCTTTGTCCATGATTAACCCCTGTAATATCCCTGCAATGATCATAACTTGAAAGCCATTAGCAATTGATAGAGTGACATGTTTGCCACAGATTAATACCCCAAAATTTAACATGACACATGAAACCTTTTACACCAAACCATAAACTTCACTCATTATAAATAAATAAGTTGAAAAGTACAATATAAAAAACAAAGTAACTAGAAATTTTAAACAGTAAATAACCAAACAGTATAAAATTGAAGATAAACAAATATGATGGTGTGTTCTATGGTGAACACCAGCTAAGTTTGACTCATAGAAGCCACGAGGAGTCGTTTTATCAAGCAAACTTAAAGAAGAACTTGTTAGTGCTACCCATCTTCCATCGAGAGGATTTCTAATTTCACAATTTTCCATCACCTCCATTAAGATTAGCTTCAAGAAATAGTTACCGACTTTGAGCAGTAATAATTCATTATTTGTCTTTACATACATGGGATGGCAAATAGAAAAAACTGCATCAAGGAGTAGCGAGTTCTTCCAAAAGACTTTATTTGAACATATTGCTTGTAAAAGCAGTTCTTCAACATTTGTGGCAGGATACGGGACGATTGCTTTCACATCATCAATGTTGAAAGGCACTGAAATCTCAAAATCAAAACTGTTCAATTCAATGTTAAACTTGCTTGATAATTTGAGTGCTTCCCTCATCTTAAGAAAGAACGATTCATCGATGGAAATACCCAATGTCATGAGAGATAGCACAATTTGCTTGGGAGGAGAGGCTGTAAACAAGAGACCAGGGACCGCAGAGCTTACGTGTCTGTAAGTAAGTAAATTTAGAGCATAAACTTGCACCGTGATTTCCTCGCTGAGTTCAAAATGTAAAATCAACTTCCGCAATGTAAGACATGTGATATCCAAGATCTCCACACTACACCGCTTGATTTCACGGGTCAAATCATCTAGAAAGGGGAAGTTGGACTTGATCATATTGGAAAACGCATCATCCATATACACATTATCTAAATGTAACTCTCTCAAGCTCCCTATTGTGCACATTTTAAATAACGAAGGCCTATCGGCCAATACTAAGATTGTTGTGTTATATACAAGCGAGCGGATGTGAACCTTTATTAATGCTTGTAATGCATCTTTAGACAATTTATTTGTTTTATGTAATGTATGGGTCAATATGGGTCAAATACGTTTGGGTCAAAACTCTTAACCCAAACAGCCCGTTAGTATTTAGTTTAATTAGTTTGACAGTTATGTATTGGCAGTTACAAAACGGTTATCTTGTGAATCGACACAATGGTTGACCTTGAAAGGTTGTGCCATTTCACAAGGTATATAAACTCTAGGATTATGTCAATGTAAATATCAAGTCCTTTTATTATTTTACTGTTTCATTGTTTTTACTCATATACAAACTTATACAAACCAAACGTTGCACTTAAATACTTATGGCAAACATCAAACGTCTCTTGGAATGCAATTGTCTTAAACCAAAACCTGTGACAAGATACCAACAATGGTATCAGAGCGCATGTTCTGATTCCTGGAGGAAGCAATTGCAAAAGAAAAACAAGGCACCTCTCAATATGCATTACTTACAAAGGGAAGCCCAACCCAATACCCCAAAGTGGCCTAAACACAAGAAACACATATCCCCTTAGGGAAAACAACTACAGAAGAAGAAAATGGAAGAAGTTGTATTGTTCAACGCCTCAAAAACTAAACATCCACTGGGAAGTAGTTACAAACAAATTAGAGAACCAAGTAAGTTGTCCAGAAGAGAAAAGCGTGCACGTTGCTATATTTGCAAGAAAAGAGGGCACGTTTATTGGAAGTGTACAAAGGAGAAGAAGGTGTGTGATACAGAAAACATGGAATCAAACATCATGAATACTGCGAACCCAGAAGACCAAGAACCATTCAAATATCAACCAGAAACTGTGCATGTAACATCAGATTACATGGTTGATGGTTCAGATTTGAAGAACTGGGATGACATGTGGTATGTCAGCACTGTATACAAGAAGCATATGTGTCCCATGAAGCACTTGTTCAAGAGAATGATACAGAGATTCAAAGTGGAGGGGACAGAAGAGAGGGAAAAGAAGTTCATAGTTTCATATGGCATATGAGAGGCATATGTGGAGACAAAAGAAGGGAGATTGGTGATACCAAATGTAACTGTTGGATCTAAGACACTCTCCTTGTGTCAATGATATTTTGTATAATATTATCAAGCAAGCGGAATTTACTTAAGTAATACTTAGAAGATAAATTATATGATGTATGAGAGTAAACACAAGTTAACACAAAACTCAAGCTCCAATATTATTAATGAAATAATACGAGTGATCTTGGTATCACTAGGGTTACACCTTGAAGCTTTCATAGGTAATATTGTAAAGTAATACGTACCTAAGACTATGACCTAGGATCTCCTTTTATACAAGAAGGAGTCCTTTACAAGATAAGTATATAGCTAACATAATAGAATATACACAAGATCTATTCTATACTTATCAAGACGTTTAACCTTATCATTAAGCGATAGCGGTGGTAATGAAGAACTTGCGGTGGGAATATGTTTCCACCGCTAGTGTTAAACCAAGCGAAGATAAACCATAACTATCCGTGGTAACGGATTATTCCCAACAATCCTCCCTAAACTTATGATTTCTCCGCAAATCAATAAGTTTCTTCAATATGTATTAACTTCAAGTATTTGGGGAATTCAATCAAACACTTCACTTCTTTTCTCTTAACTTTTGTATAGCTCTTGAACACCGATCTTAAAGCCTTTGTAATAATGCTCGACCTTCTCACCGTCTTCATTAACTCGTATGTGTAAGCTTAACATTCTTGTAAGAGCTCCACTCTAAGTGGATATTCTTTCTCGAAAGCATGAAAAGTCTTCTTCATTAGTCAGTAGAGGCGTGATGAACATCACATGAATCATAATAAAACCATTTTGTACCAAGACATGTGAATAAGATTTTCCAAGAGTCATCATCGACATTTGGTTCAAAAGCCTTCTAAGATTTACCCATAATCATATCCTTTGTATCTTTGAGATCTTGACCATTAAACCTCTCTTGAACTAATTTCCATAATGTATTAAGGTCATCTCTGTCAAAAGCTTTAATAAGATCTTCAAATGTTATGAAAGATGAAGTTTCTCCTCCCGACCTTGTAATCTTCCATGTTGAAGCAAGATTGCTAGCGATGTAAACTTCCCAATCAATGATAGGATGTCGAATTTGCGGTGGTTACGGATAAAATCTCATCTTCGATCACAATCATTTCGGTCATTTGATCTTTAGTGAACATCTCGGTGGAATCTCCTTCTCAAGAGACTTTGTATGATCTTCATCAACCTTAGTCTTCTTAATAGTTTGAGAATCACGACTTTGGCCTTCTCTTCAATCTAGGAAATATTCTTTCTTCTTCTTGAACCCACTGGAATAAAAGATTTATCTTATTTCACGCTTACGTAGTAAGCCCTTTCAACTTGATCATCGACATTCCTATGAATTGATGCCTTTTCGATTACCAACATGAAAACAATAAGTCTTCATATATGCAAGTATTTGTGCCTTGGTTGGTTGTCTTTGTTTCTTCGATTTTTCTTGGTAACTCGATTACATTATCAAGTGCTTGATTGTTCTTCATCATAATGAAATCTTTCAATCGAAAGCGCTTCTTTGTTCCTCGCTTAAAGATGCATCAAGAACAAGGTCAATTGCCTTTTCTTGATTTCGGATTATTATCTACCGAAACCGAATATCTTCTTGATGGGAACATAACTAAACTCGAGCTTTCTCTTTCTTAACATGGGTTGGACGGTGGAAATTTAATCAAGATCTTCCATTCTATCCAATCTTTGAGCTTCCAAAAGCTAGCAACTTCTATTTCTTTCAACCTTTTCTTTTCAAAGAACTCTTTCAAAGAATTTGATCTTACGAAATCTTCATAGCAAGTTCTCTATCATGATCAATCGAACATGTCTTTTCTTTGAAACCTTCCCTTTAGGTTGTACATCTTCCATAACCGCTTTACCCTTATTATCCTTCAAAGTATCAAATTCTTCACTTGCGGTGGCAAGAATTGGCTCTGCGGTGGAAATATCATCGATGGTAAAATCGAGTTGCGGTTTGGAAAATGTCTTGATCTTCAAGTTGCTCTCCATGAGTTTCGACTTCTTTTGCTCCTTCACTTGTATCACCTTCATCTTCAAAATCAATTTTCCTCCCTCGATCGAACTGCTTTCCTCCCTGTTTGGAGGAATTTCCCAAATCTTGATCACCGAATCACCATTAGAAGGTGAGGATGAAGATGAAATCACCGACTTTGCGCCTTCTTGTGCTTTTGCAACCTCTGCACCTCTTCTTTTAAGGTCCGAATCTCTGTCTTTAACATTGAACATCCTTGGCATGTTGCTTCTTGAAAGTAGCCAATGTCTTTTGTAGAGAATCAACTGTTTTTGCCGATTTGGTACACATAACCATGAATTCCAATTGGTTTCCACGCCTCGGCACTTCCAACTGTGTTACTGTTGGGAGAATTGAATCATGGGGCATTGGTCCGAACTCCTCCATAGTAGGACTAGGTGGAAGTCTAGAACCATCAACGCTTGTTCCTAGACCAAAAGGTTCGAAACTTGATGTGTTGTCATGAGAAGTTGACTTGTTTTGACCTTCTCTCATAGGTTCTTGAAATCGGTGGTGTATAATCAATGTTGGGTACATTAATTATAGGTGTACTTTGTTCGGTTGAAATTTTAGCAAGCATTTGGGGTAGGAGAGGTGTAAAATCATATTGCCATCTTTATTCAAATTTTGAAAAACTTTAGGCTTTAGGCAACTGATTTGATAAGCATGAGTATGAGGTTGCGATTGAAATTCATTAAGCACGACTTGCACAAACCTTGGATACATTAAAATTTTGGTTTTACTTTGTACATTGCCTTCATACTAGTAAAAATATAGTTGGACCATTGAAAATCTTATCGGTGACTAGACAAACCAAAGGATAAGCCATGGTTGAACTAAATTGCTCATAAGATGTTTTCTTAGGACTAAGGCAATGTAACAAGGTATGAATCAAAAATCTCGATGGGGACAAAAACCACTCATTTTGAAAGTAGCCTTTTTATCGGTGGTATCATACCCCATGGATGATAAAGTATCATGAATGTCGACATAGGTAATGTGATGTGACCATTGAGATCATCCAAGTGAAGTACTCTCCTTAGGGATGCCTCGGTAACATCAATAGTTACCCCATCTACGATGGCTCTTAAAGCATCCATGTTTCATGTGTATCTCTATTCTCAAGTGTTATGGGTGAGTAGAAGTCCAAAGCCGATTGATTTGAGAGATATAGATTGTGGGTTTGAAAAGCAAAGCATACCTTATATGAGTGGTCCGAAGAAAATCCACAATCGATGAAAAAGCAGCCACTCTTCTCAATATTCTTTTGTAAGTAGGCCACTAGGTTGTGCTCATCTGCAAATTTCAAAGAAGCCATAGAAACTTTTGATGAAAAATATGATTATGTCGGAAGAATTGAAGTAATGACTAGCCAATTGAGAGAAAAAGATATATAGGGTTAGGGTTTAGAATTGATGCATAAGTAAAATTATCTTTAGAAAGTAATTATAATATAGAAAGAAGATAATTTACTTAAAATATTAACCCCATATATATGAATATCGTGGTTACTTTCAACGGCTAGTAAAAATTAATTCTTGACATAATCGGTTGTAACAACTAGAACAACAATGGTAAAAGAACACCGTCGATGGAAACTGTGAACTAGCGAAGGGTAATTTTCACAAAAATTTCAAAGAGCGATGGAAGATAAAATCATTAGAAAACAATATCGCTCCCATTATAGTTTTAGCAAACTATCAACTATCAACGGATTTGATATGTCTTTACCATGAGCTGTTTGCTATGGACTAGCCAACTCTTAATCATAAAGAATATGGTGAGTTGATAACCATATAGTTTTTGGTAAACTATCAACCATAAACGGATTTGTCAAGTCTTCACCAGTAGCCATTTGCTCTGGACTAGTTGATTCTTATGTGTATTAGACATGGTGAATCAATAACCATTTGATGTGTATCTCAGATATACACCTTTTAACTCCAACTTCTCATCAAAACATGATATGCAAACTTAAAAGATGAGAATAACCAATTTTGTGATCAACCAAAATTACCTTTAACCAAACTTTTACTCAAGCAAAATATCTTCCAAAGTCAACTCAATAATATCTATATTTACTCCTTGATCTACCAAAATAAGAAAAAGGTAAATATCTTCATTAAATAACCCTTCAACCGACTTTGTCTATATAAGAAGACTTGGCTTAAGATAAATTTAATCAACTTTCATTCAAACACAATAACCCCAAAACCATAAGCATGAGCAATCCTCCAACACTATCAACATCTCTTCGACTCAAGAAGAGTATGTAATTGAATCGAATCATCTTGAAGCATCAAGATGGTTTGGATACTTCCACCGTAATGGCTCTTCATCCAAAAGATATACTAAAGAAACGCTAGCGAATGCACAGTAGCTAAGCTCGCAAAATCCTTGAGTTCTACTCCGATTCATCGATGATGATGATGCAAATGATGAAACCTATTCTCTTGCTAAAGAGTTGCCAAAAGCTCTTTCAATAGCACCGAAAATAGCGATCTCAATATGAATTAAATATCCAATCCAACAAGGTCTCGTAATGCTACCAAAACCTCCTCCACATATTCTTGGGCTTCCATGTCCAAGGATGCAATCCACTTTGAGAACAAGAGAAGAGAGCCGGAAGAATAAACATGTCTATGTGGGCAAGGCAAGAGACCAATGGAATAGTGAAGATAGGTATAGGATGTGCGAGGTGTCGGTTTTGTGTTTTGACTAGGAGTACTTTTGGTTGTGATGTATGATGTGTTAGTAATGAATTTCCTTTGTTTTCCTTTTTCCATTGAAAGTATGTTACCACTGGTTTCAATATAGTTCCCATCAGTAAAGCAGTCATCGATGAACAACATAGATAAGGTCTAATAAACCTAGAGCATCGATTCACCAGAGAGTAACTAACAAAAATCCTTCAGACTGCAATTTACTAACATAAATCAAACACTGGAATCATAATTTCGTTGGCAATGGTTAATATATTGAAAGAATTAAGCACAACAATGGCTATACTCAATAAAGTCAACACTTAAGCATTGATACATTTTCCAAGAATACAGGACTCCAATTTACTCCTCAATTACATGCACCTTCCCCTCATTAACTTCTTGAATACAACTTAATATATATTAAACTGATCATTTAACACAAACCACTCAAATCACATACTCCAAAACTTGTACTCTCAAAGATCATCACTTCAGCAACAACATGAGTCAATCAAGTCCAATCAATCTCTCTTCTAGCAGTTCATCGATAGTTCACAGGATGATTTTGTTTTGAAAACCCTAGGAGAGTTGAAAAAGAGGAGTATGAGAAGGTTGTATCCAAGAAGAAAGCAATCACTTGCTCTTTCAAATCCTTTTTCATTTGGACCTTCATCACTACAACCGAGCCTCGGGATGCAACAATCAAAGAAGATAGCTCGGAGATCGGCTCCTATGTGTCTCCATATGTTACGAGATGATGAAACCTCGGAAGAGTCCCGAGTGTTCCTCCTCTTGCAGCAGAGCTCCTCCTAAAGAGTTGCAATCATCACATTCACTACCATTTCTACCAAAGACCACCAACAACAGTTCCTTCATCATCCTCACCACCCACTTGGTATAGTGGTGATGGGTTTAGCAAGCCCTAGGGTGTATGATCGATTAACATGTGGGAGCTCCCAAGGTGATGCCAGTCGGGCTTTTCCAAGAAGCCATAAAGGATGAATGATGGATAGGAAGGGATGGGTTGTTTGTAGTTGTTTTATTAGTTGATGTAGTAATGTTTGTTCTTTGTACCTCATGGATGTAATTTCTTGCACTTTCGGTGCGGTTTGTAATAACAATAATAATCCATGTTTTCTTTTATCATTAGTGTTCCTTCATCACACATCTCAATCCACTAACTTCATTAACAAAAACTGACAGACAGTCTATTAGTATGCACAAAATCAAAAGAAAAGACATGTTGCCAGTCATGTGCATTGAACACCCATAATTTGTAAATACAAAATCAAATCATTTAGTCCTTGGATGTTCCTGCACATAAGAGTAAAGAATTAGTTTCTTTTGGGGACCCAAGCCATGATTGACTTGGATCTGCCTCGTGTATCAATATAGTTAAATCTATCAAAGGTCATTGATACACCAATGGGATTGGTTGTAGAGGTGTTTCATTTAGGTTTCCATTCCCAACGTGCTGAGGCCTTCACAAGATTTCCATGTCCCCATTTTCTTGTTCAAAACCCTTGCGGTGGTAACTTTTGAATGAGCGGTGGTAATCTTGGTTTCTTTAGGTACCCACTGTTGGTTATTATTAACCTTTTAGTTTGAAAGGTTCTTTTTCCTGTTTGTGCGATTTATTAAAACTTGTTTTGTGTTTGCACTTTTAACGGTGACTTAGGGTGAGCGATGTTAGCAGTTTTTGCGATGTGCAACTGTTTGAGGCCACTTCTAAGTTGAATCGCTCTTGGGACCATATTGCGATTAGAACTAGGGTGTACATTATGTTGATATCTCGTTAGACTCCACCATTTTGTTCCCATAGACTACCCTTCTCCCAACATGATAGTCACAATAAGCATGTAAATGATCAAAACTACCACAAATATAGCATGCTTTATTGTTCATCACAAAATTACTACCTAATTGTTGAGATTTAACATGATTCCAACTCCTCTGGTTACCCCTAGGAGCTATAGGCTTGTTCCTATACATCTCAAAGATACTTCTGATTGGTCTAGGTTTATTAACGGTTTCCTAGGTTCCTCTGTAATGGTATTAGCAACTTTTGGGATAGTAGTCTCTACATTCTTTTAATACTCTCATCTACAACAGATGAGTCACTAGCACTCTCAAAAACATCATTATCTAGCTTACTCTCTTCCTCACTCTTCACAACTGTGTCTTTTAAAGGACCATATTCTCTTACAAGATCCTTAAAATCCTCTATACCTGTATGAGCTAAATCTATACCTGGAGGTGAATGAACACCTCATAGTGGTGGAGGCGCAGTATTATAACCCATACCAAACTTAGCTTTATTATATACTTGAGCATTCCAAATTTTATCAATTGACTCAGACTGATGATAACATGTGTCTATAGTTAAATTGACATTTTCAAGTTTCTTTTGGAGTTTTTCAAGCTCCTTTTAGTATGCTTTATTCACAGCAGTTGTATGTTCTACCTCTCTCCTAAGAAGAATCATATCATCATTATAATTTAACTCATTTGCCTGATAGTGCTCTATTTGATTTTCTAATACTGCCATAGCTCTCCTAAGATTAGCCACAGGATAATTAGCGTATATAATTCTTGCCTTTCATTAGAGTACAAATCATTAAGTCTTTGAACTTCTTTAGCACCCTACATGTTTTAGAACAACTATCAAAGTTTTGTACCTCGAATCGAGAAAGCCATGAGAGCAAATTCGGTAGCAACAAGAGCAACATCTGAATGTTCTTCTTCTTGTTCATCATCCATGAAACTCCAATCATAGCTCACACCATCAATAGCCAACATTGCCTTTGGTTCTTCCACAGTTGGTCCCTTCTTTTGCTTGTACCATGTAGACATGTTGTCCTTGGTCTTCTACATTCTCTAGCAAAATGTCCAAACTTATGGCAGTTAAAGCACTCCACTTTCTTCTTATCAAAACCTGCAGTATCATCACCATTAATGTGAATAGGCTTGCCAGTCTTCTTGTAGAATTTCTTAGCCCTCATGCTAAGAAGAGCTATCTGCCATTTTATATCCATCTCTTCCAAGTCATCTTCATCAATTTGCTCTATGTCTTCATGAGTTAAGACAGAGCCATCAACTTGTGTGGAGATAAAAGCATAAAGGTAGGATCTCCAATACTAGCAACCTTCTTTTGGAACTGCGGTGGTAACATTAACATTACCAAGGAAACTTTAGAACCTATAGTGGCAATATCATCATCACTTTCATCTTCGAATCATCACCGTCAGCGAATTTGACAACAATGCCAAGCTACTAGAGCTTGTACCAAGTTTCCGCCTTCTTCAACCTTTGCTCAATAAGTTTGAAGTTGTTGTAAAGATCATTGAGCTTCATTGTTTCAATGTCTGCTTTGTTTTCCCATACAAGAACATTGGTTTGAAACTCAAGGCAAACTTCTTAGAAACTTCAAATTGAGGTCTTCCTTTTCTACCTCAATGCCAAACACGATTAGTTGTGTAACAATCTTACAAGTTTGGTAAAATGCTATCAAGTGAGTCATTGCTTGAAGCGGAGAAGTTTTCATAACTTTGCTTTAACAATGTCTTCTCGAGTCTTCTTTGTTGCATCATTACCACCAAACACCGAGCAAATCTCTTCAAACAGTTCTTTAGCAATCTTGAATTTCTTTGAATGCAATAATCTGGTCTCTAGGAAGAGTCATCGACAATAGACTTCTAGCTTTAAGATCATTCTTCTTTTGAGCTTTTTCGAATTTGATTCGAGCACGAAACTTTCACAACATCCGTGTCACCAACTTTTGAAGTAGTGGTCACAGATTTGAAAGAATCACCAAGTTGAATGATCTCCCATAGAGCATAGTCCTGTATGAGGAAGTATTGCTCAATCAGTATCCTCCACATCTCAAACTCATTAAGCTTAAGCTTAGGGAGTCTGGGTGTAGAAGAAGAGTTTGATTGATTGTTTTATATCTCCATTGTCTTGAGAGAGTAAGTCAAGCTAATTCTTTGGATCTTCTAAAACAAAATATCAGAACCTTGCTCTGATACCACTTGTTGGATCTAAGACACTCTCCTTGTGTCAATAATATTTTGTATAATATTATCAAGCAAGTGGAATTTACTTAAGTAATACTTAGAAGATAAATTATATGATGTATGAGAGTAAACACAAGTTAACACAAAACTTAAGCTCCAATATTATTAATGAAATAATACGAGTGATCTTGGTATCACTAGGGTTACACCTTGAAGCTTTCGTAGGTAATATTGTAAAGTAATACGTACCTAAGACTATGACCTAGGATCTCCTTTTATACAAGAAGGAGTCCTTTACAAGATAAGTATATAGCTAACATAATAGAATATACACAAGATCTATTCTATACTTATCAAGACGCGTTTAACCTTATCATTAACTGATAGCAGTGGTAATGAAGAACTTGCAGTGGGAATATGTTTCCACTGCTAGTGTTAAACCAAGCAGTATAAACCATAACTATCCGTGGTAACGGATTATTCCCAACAGTAACATTCACACCAAAAGTTACATTGAACATTCTGAATTTGGACCAATTGGAAAACCAGGGATTCATGGTAAGTTATGAAGGCAATAGATGCAAGATTGGGTACATGTTCAATAACATGGAAGAAGATTTCGAACATGACAACACCATAGAAGGAGAAAATGAAGAAAGCATCAAAGAAAGTCATAACAGTTTATTGGATGGGTACTTTAGATCCTTGGACCTTGATGAAGAATGCTCCCTGATTAAAGGCATGGAAGAATTGAATATGGACAGTAAAGGTGATCATGATTATGTAGATAATGAGTATCTAAGCATGAATGGGACTTTGTACTTCATGAAGGTAAACACTTTCCAAAGATTTATTGCATTTCTAGACTTATTGAAATCAGATAAATTAGTATATGGAAACTGGGAAGTGTTAAATGGGAAATTCATGGAGTTGCTAAACTGGTTTTACATAGGATTTCTAAGGCAACAAGAATTAGGAGAATTACCACCATATATAGGGCCAATTAAGATTGACTTATTAGCCTTATACAAGTTTGTTGATACACTGGGTGGGTATATGGATGTTACTTTCAATGGAAATTGGCATCAAGTTGCAAGAATATTAGGATTGGCACATGAACATTCTGAGGCAGTAAAAGAGGTGTACAAAGAATATATTGGCATGGTTAAAATGTACTATGAAGAGGCAAAGAGGGTGCAAGGAAAGCCAGATGATGTGGCAGAGGTGCTGCAGACATTCAGTGGCCACAGGTTGATGCACAGTTTATTGCAGGAGTACCATAGATGCTAGAAGAAACTCCAAAGAAAAGGAGCAAGACTGCTGAAGGAGATACATTCATGGAAGATGCCAACAATGGAAGCAAGTATGAAAATGCTGTGGAAGGAATGGATGCAAGTAGCAGTGATGATTTTGAAATCGTTACTTGAAGATTAAACCAGGAAGCAAGTGGAACTTGGCATTAAAGCATTAGGAGGGAGAATGTGAACCTTTATTAATGCTTGTAATGCATCTTTAGACAATTTATTTGTTTTATGTAATGTATGGGTCAATATGGGTCAAATACGTTTGGGTCAAAACTCTTAACCCAAACAGCCCGTTAGTATTTAGTTTAATTAGTTTGACAGTTATGTATTGGCAGTTACAAAATGGTTATCTTGTGAATCGACACAATGGTTGACCTTGAAAGGTTGTGCCGTTTCACAAGGTATATAAACTCTAGGATTATGTCAATGTAAATATCAAGTCCTTTTATTATTTTACTGTTTCATTGTTTTTACTCATATACAAACTTGTACAAACCAAACGTTGCACTTAAATACTTATGGCAAACATCAAACGTCTCTTGGAATGCAATTGTCTTAAACCAAAACTTGTGACAAGATACCAACAGCGGAGAGATGGGACATCATCAATTTCCAAAATATCAATCCAACCACTAGTACTTATACATACTATAAACTCACGAAGATAAAGGAGGTTATTTACCTTGATTTCATTCACGCCCGGGGTTAACTTGAGGATGATCTTTTCAAGTAACTTATTCTTAGATATCAATTGGTTAAGCACATATTGACTTATGTGCACATGAGACAACTCTAGTACTCGTAGGTTGGTGCATTGGATCTCAGGATTGCTACTAATGTGAAGTGAATGATTCTTCTCATGGGGGCTTATAAGTTCCAAACTTAACATATTGAGATTTTCACTTGAGAATATCTCGTCAAGCAAAGTAAATGATACAACCAAGATTGCGAGGTGAATCTCTTTGAGAGAAGTTTTAGAAGTTGCTTGCATAACCAAATTTTTAGCAGCACGATGAGTGGTGTGAATGCCCAACCGAAGATCAAGATATGTGATAGGCAAGTTTTCTCGGTGATACCTTTGTAAATTCAGGTGGATCCACCTCATGTACTTTCTTTGATGTTGCTTTTTTAAAGACGGGGGACAAAACCTGATGGCAGGGCTGGTAGACCAAGCATGTAGCCATGACTTGGACAAGATGCAGGAGCGTGCTGCATCTTTTGGTGAAAATTTTAATTGTATACGTTGAATCAACTCCGGAACATCTTCTAGTTGTTGTCTATGGATCAGTCCCATTCTCTTCTTCACTTTCACCATCAAGAAGAAAACCGAAACCCTATTCACCTCCTTCTATAAAGAATAATAATGAGTCTACTTAAATAATTGCATATGTAGTCGTCCAAACTTTCTTCTTTTGTTAAACCGTCCCTACACTATATATGCCCGTGTCTTTGAGTAAACTGCATGCAAAAATCAGCCTCATTCTCTTCCGTTCCTCATCTAAATCAACAAAATACAATGAAGGAGATGGGGTTATGTTTGAAATCAGATAACAACTGACAGTTCTGATTACTTTATGTTTTCTTAATAGACAAAACCAGTTTAACAAACTTTGGTTTATGAAAAGGGAGAAGCGCGGAACATGGAGAATGATGTAGACTAAAAATGAGATAACAGTTGATTCACACGAATGCCAGGATCAACTCTTCCAATAATCGTTGATTCACATAATACCGATTATTAGGATAATTCTTAGTAAAACTGCAAAAAATAGACTTTTCGTATTACTTGGAACTGATTATTCAGGATTACAGAGAAGCTATTAAATACACTTACAAAATCGAAATGGGTCCTAAAAGACAAACGGGCCGAAAACTATCACATAAACAAAAGTCCAATAAACCGAGAAAAAACATAAAAGTGCGAATAACTCATAAAATAAAGCATTTTGAGGTTTGAAAATTCCGTAAACCGATGAAGTCATTTACCACTACGTTCTTCTCATTCCAAGCTTCGGATCGACCGGTTATGGGCCTGAAACGGAGCCCCGTACACCAAGTTATGCTACTTTTAGTAAAGCCCTTTTTCTCACACGATTTTGGGCCTCCATAAACAAAATGGCCCGTTCCTCAACGCTTGGGCCCGCATCAGAGGAGCACATGGGTGGGTGGTGGATCAAGTTTTTTTATTTTGGAAGAGGGAGGCCAAGAGAGTAACTGGATTGGGTCAATCCACAATGTTAACTGACTACACTTATTATGTGAGCATACATTAAATCGACTGTAATAAACATAGGTGAAGGTTTTAGGGTCGTGTTGGTTGTTTGATGTGTTGGAAGTGTCATATGGAGTCGTGGGAAGTGTTATCTAAAATTATGTTGGTACGGTCGATGTATATTTTTGGCGTCGTGTTTGGTTAAAATGATCGTCGAGAGTTGTCGTTGTAGTAGATATTAGCTTCTTGCTACTCATTTACATTTATTTAATTTTCTTTCAAAAAGTTATAATAGAAAAACAAAATACTAATAAACACAATACAAAAGAAAAAGGCGGGAAATTTAGGGTTTGAAATTAGGAAAAATGGTGAGCAGTAGAGTTCTATGGAATATATCATTGATCAGACCGTAGGATGATTACACGAATTCTGGCACACAGTACCGGCACCGGATACAATAAGGTCAAATTTTGCAGAGTATGAGTTTGTTTATTATCCTTTCCTAAAACTTTTAATTTTGATATGCTTAATTATTTAGCTTTGGTTAAATTTGTTCATACAAGTACCGAAGTTTACCATCTTAGGGTTTATAATACGGATTAACGACAAGAATGTGATTTTTTTTTGAAACAGCAGATTTATATAAAAGAGCCATCCTAGCAAGGAGCTAGGAGAGGGCAAAAGCAAGATTACATAAGAGCAGTACAAGGGTTAATGAACCAATCTATCCATCTAAGAGAGTATTTTTTTGCTCTAGATTGAATCCAAGTGTAGGAGTTGAGCTTGATGTCGTTGAGAATCATGTCTTTTCTTGGTTTTGTTGATGCGAAGACTGTCTCGTTTCTATATCTCCAAAGAACCCATAGAGTCGTTTGAACCACGACATCAAAGAATTTGATTTGGTTGGGAGGCAATTGTATCTGGTCCGCCAAGCTTATTGCATCATCAAGGCTTGAAATATTGGAGATGTATAAACCCCACCAATTGAGAACCGCCAACCAAGTTGACTTAGCAATGCAACAGTCAACAAAGATGTGGTCCTCTGATTCGAGGCTGTCATTACAAACCGGGCAAAGGACGGAATCAAGATCGATGCCTCGTTTGTCAAGATTAAGTCTTGTGGGAAGCCTCCTATGAAATATTCTCCATGATGAGATGTTTACTTTTGAAGGTAGAATATTATTCCAGCGATACAGAACCGTGGGAAGAAGACTTGTGTTCATGGATATGTGAATACGCATTGCCTTAACCGAGAATTCTTTTGAGTCGCTAATAACGACAAGAATGTGATTATTGCTTTCAGCAACTAGATTCTGTACAAGTATGATCTGTTTCAGTTAAGGAGTTGAAATGAAAGTATACTTGTTTACGCTATCAAGTTTTCGAGGTGGATTACAGCGTTGGGATTTTTGAACTACTATATGTCAATAACGCTTTCGAAAGTGTTATATTCTATAGAGTAGAAACTAACAAGGATACAGTCATAATACTAGGAGAGAATAGGTGGTATTTTAATTACTGCACACGTAAATGATCATAAATCCTAATATATAGTTGACTGTGTTACGATTCTGAAGGGCGATAAACAATGAGGAAAATAAATGGAATAGCTAAATGCTGATGAGCCATATCAGTCAAAGTGGTCATTTAGCATGGCTGTGTTACTGGGGGCTGCCAATCTTCGTATTTCATTCGAGTTCATTTCAACACGCGGAACTTGATTTTCATTGAAGGAACCTCTTATTTTTGTTCTGTCAGCATTTGATCTCTGAACATGCAAATTAATAATAGAATAATGCTACTTGGTTAATTCAATTAAATGTCTACAAACTTCTCTTTAGGTGGATCACATTACTTACATGTATCAAGTTTTCGCCCCTGAGGATCTTAATAACTTTATGCAGCAAGGTACTGAGATGATGCAAAGAAGCTGATTGAACTTCTGACTCATTCATTTTTTAAAATGTGAAATTGAGGCAACAATATCGGTATGATAATTATCTATAGTTATTAGCATTTACAGTGTATAATTTTTGTCTAAATGGATCAATTTATTTATGAGAAAATTACCAAAAGGGGACTTTTTTCAGTGTGGTCGCTTTTAAGACTTTTTCTGGCTCTTTCCCAAAAGAGCCACGCCAACCGCTTCAACCGCCGACCCATACATTTTTCGACACTTGTCATTCCTTTCGATCGCTTCAACTGCCGACTTGATCGCTCAACCGCCGACTTTGATCTGCTCACCGCTCGACTCCACCCAAATTTTGCCACGTGTCATTCTTTTTGTCTCAGTAGCAGTTGAGCAGTGCCGGTTGAGCAGGCGCCGGTTGAGCGTGGCTCTTTTGGGAAAGAGCCTAGAAAAAAGTCTTAAAAACGGATCACCCTTGAAAAAAAGTCCTCTTTTGGGAATTTTCTCTTTATTTATTTCTGTAGAAATTAGGAAGACTGACTCAGTAACTTATAAACTCTGCCTAGATGTACACTAATCTCTTAATTTGCTGGATAGAATAGTGTATCATAACAATATGTTGATGACAAATTAAATCTTATTTACATTTAATATACTAACTGATGAGTGATGACATATTAAATCCTGGTGATAGCAGAACTCAGGGTAGCTTATCAGGTAATACTAACTTGTGAGCTAAACTCATAACCATATTTTTATCTCGTAGAGAGCGCAACCAGTTGATGTAGCTGGTTGGGCCACTCTGGTACTTATTCGAGCAATTTATGATGTATCTTTAGTAGCCTTCCCTATCAGGATCTTCATGCTAACCTACAGAAACAGACCTGTGACGGTACTAACGTAACACCACCTAAGATAACATACATGGTACTAGCTAGTCATGCATATTTTGTGTACATGTTTCATTATGTTGTCACTTGGAACTTGTTTTCCTTGGCGATTTAAGAACATCTCTTGCAGACTGTAGCTTCAACTTTTGCTTTTTTGTGTTTTTGAGGCACTTTTGAAGGAAAGTAAGCTTTAGAGTTTGATGCCATATTATTCATGTGTTGGTATGAGTTTTCTCCTATAATTATATTCTACTTCTCAGCTTTGAGATACAAATACCGAAGTGGTGGCTTTATAGTGTGAAGAAAAAAAGATGAAAGGTTTTTAATACCAAAAGCTTATTAGCATGTGATACCTTCACAGAAGAAGCTGCATACTTAGCAAAGGTAAATAAGGTTTTGCATCCGTTATCTCATCCATTAAAGTTAATTTAACTTTGGTTTCATTGTTTCTACAGAATCTTTTACAGCTTACATTATAATGTGGTTTTTTGTGATGGTATGCCTAAGGTCTTCTCCATTTAATTTGGTTTAGTTGGCGTTTACTGTACTGTTTCTCTTAAGCATGGGCATCAAATGATTTATTAATGCTATTATAATTTTAGTATTTTATGTTAAGTGCTTGTGTAGCTAGTCTGGTACACTGCACAAAACATATGAACTGATTACCTACCTATATGTCCATCTTACAAAAAACACTTGATCGAGCCATTCAGTATATATCCCATGTGCACTGTTCCATTCATTTACTCCACTTTTTTGGGAATTTAGCTCGCTGTTTCAGTTATTTGTAGCTTTACCTCTCATATATAACACAAACAAACCTATCGGTAACAAAAGTTGGTCTTATATTATGTTTCCTCAACAGGGTAAATATAGTACTCATCAAAGTGTCGGGACTCTTATAACAATGTGATTAGTATATAACATTCAGTACTTAGCCACTCCTTGTGAAGTTGTAAGGCAATCGTGCCCATTTGCAGAGCTCTCTGTACGCGTTCATCTGCTCTTTGATTACCGGAATTCATGTCTTCCACCGTGAAATTTGAAGGTACGCCCCCATCTTACCAACAGTTTATGTTTTCAAACATGTTTGCTTTATATGTTGCTTAGCATTGATAGTTTTTCTGTAACTTTGACATTTATGCATACGGGTTCTGTTTGTTCTTCTGAAATGTTTTCTTTTTGGGACAAAGACGGAGGAGGGGGTCGTTGAAGCTCATGAATATTACATGAGTTAGTTATCTCGTTTTCTAAACCTTCTTTTGTTATTCACATAAACAAACCAACTAAGAATAAACTGTTGTCACGTCTTTGATTGGTTTAGTTAAGACTATATGACCCATATGGGGACCGGGTCACCTCGTGTAGAAATAACATGGCCAAAAGTGAGAAATGAGTGAAGGTCGTTAGAAAAAGGACCTGGTGTGGAAATAACATGTACAAAAATGAGAAATGAATGACAGTAGATAGAAAAAGGTTTCACGGTTTTTGAACTTGTGTTGTCATAGGCGTTTTAGATTCATGCTTTATATGCTGATCACACCATTTGCATGCAAATGAGATGATTAACTGATTTCATGTGACCTCACACCCATGCAGGAAAATGACATGTGATTTAGAACTGCGTTTTCTTTTTATTTGGTATTACGTTTTTTATGGGCTAGTTTTAGAAGTTTAGAACCAAAATGTTAGTTAACTATAACAGGAATCTTTTATGTTCCACTAGCCTTAGGTATCATGGAAAATAAGAATACATATCAGGTTTTTTATACCATACTCCATAGTGAATTCATTATTATCAGGAATAATTAGCGTGCCTTGTAGGTGCATCTGACTAAGCTCAAGAAGTAATAAGGTACCGGCCACTTTCATAGATCAAAGTTTCTTTAGTTTTAACTAGTACATTACGCCTACATGTGAAAAATACTATTGATTCGATATACTTGTTTCTAATCTCTTACTGTTTGTTTCTACTTACAGTTGATGTCATAAGTACAATAAATTTTGGCAAGTAATGTGATACATCATATACCTCTTGAATTGACCCATATTGTCAAATACATTTGCGAAAAAATTGATGCCACTTTTGAGAAACCGGCATAACTTATAATAAGTTGTGATAGCAAATAAAAGCTTAAACCCGATACTTTCACTCTAAGATGAAAGCAAGCAAGTGACTTTTGCTAACTGTGACACCCCGTTAAAGTTTGTATTCGAAACTTGATTGCTGGTTTTGTTTTTAAATTAGTTTATGTGTATAAGAACGTGTTCGCTTTAGGTCTTCAAGCTATTTTATGGGTTAACTACAATATAGTTCGTACTATGGTCTGACTTACCATGATTTCATTTTTAAAAGGCAATATCTATCTTTCCTAAATTATAAATCAACATCTAATGAACTTACAACTTCATGCATATTTCATACATATTATTGAACATGACTTTCCATGATAACAATAGATATGTGTCTGGATTGTTGTTTTCTTCTGTAATTTGTTCATGTAATGGGGTGTCATTATTCTGGAATTGCCTAGAGGACTAAATAGAGGTAACATGCCCAATATTATTTAAATAAATGACCCGTGACTGCCTGTGAATAAGCTACAATTCGCTACTACTAATCACGGACAAAATCATGGCTAAGATACTAACCTTTTGAATACTAGTTCATATGTTACTTTTGTTTGTGTTCAAGATTTATTAATGCTTTGTACGAGTACTTGTTCTATATGCCAATTTGTGTTCAAATTGATGATATGTGTCTGAATGCTACTATAGTCATGTTTAAATAAAGAAAACGATATATATCCTAAAGTGAATAATTGCGTATATATCCTGTCAAGTTTTTATGCACATTTTACAATGGTTTTTATCGTCTTTGGATATATATGCAATTTTGCATTTTCGGAGGATATATATATGCAAGCCCTTAAATAAAAGATGATCTAATGTAGATTACTCAGTTTTATCACTTTATATTTTTAGTCATATTTCTCGGTTAAGTCATAAACAAACAACTTTCATATGACTTTTAAATTTCATTTTTTTTTAAGCCAATTAAGTCGAATTCAAATACCACCTAAATTGTTCTACAAGTTGATGATGAAGTAATGTTAATTACAATAAACTTTGAAAACTACTATAAAGATATCAGACACTCGATGGCTACAATTAGAGCAAGGTTGGATCAAGTGGTTAACACCTTGTCTGCTGAGACGGATGTCGAGGTTCGATCCTCACCCCTTGCAAGGCCGGAGGTCCTTTTCTACCTTTGGTAGAACTGGAAGCAACCTCTCTACCTTAGGTAGGGGTATGACTGTCTACGTCTTAACCTCCCCCATACACCGTGAAAGACGGTATTAAGACCCATAACCCATGAAAGACGGTATTGGGAGTTACTTTACCTTTGTCTAATATTTCATAAGGCCATATTTTTCAAAACTTATTGGCTAATTATATGAGTTTATTATAACATATAAGCTTATATACGCTCATGAGTTTTAAAATTAATAAGCCCGAAAAGTAAGCATATTAAGCTCGTAAGTTCAAAGACACTTTCCTAATTTATATACAAGTATTTCTGATACATTAAATCTATTAGAGAATGATTGAAAAAGTATCGTATTCTTGCGATTTCTTTTAATGGTGTGAAACAAAATCTTCACTTTTGTGGGTCTTGTTTTTCAATTCATCCTTTTTAGGGTATTTTGCGAAATTTTGGACGTTTTCTCTCTTGGTAATAGATTTTTTTTCCCGAAGGCAAAATGTCACATAATCTGCAAAATGATGAATTTGAAATAAAAGAACCCACAAAAGCAAAAAAAATTTATTCGCTACCCACAAAAGCAAAAGGTGGCAAGTATGATATTTTTTTCAATCATTTGGTCATCTCATTAATATAGTTTTTTTTTTAATACTACTATTTCAATTAATTATAAAGGATTGATACTCACACTATTTATTTTGATGCACACACCATAATGTTACATTATTAATGGGCAAGTTACAATATGCTATATGCATACTTGTAATGTGTGCATCAATAAAAATGATGTGAGTATCAATCTCAGTAGGAATATGGCCAACGAAAACGAACCCTTGCTTGACTGGTACTCAACATGTCTATTTTGCCCTTGTAGATAATACAATGTTTGGTACGATCATAAATGCAGTTATCAGTCTATCATAGGCATCTAGTTGTGACCACATTTTCCTTATATTTTCGTGACTCTTGCTCTCGAAGTTTTGACACACCTTTTTCTACTACGTACGCGTTAAATATATATTCTTTAAAATTAAAACTTAAGTTTGTTATATTTTTGTTATAAATTGTGTATGAAAGTATGGTATAGCCAAAATAATTATCATAACCTTATAAAACTAAAAAGTAAAAACATATCCAAATTAAAACAGTTTAAGATAATGTGTTATCTTTTTGGATGTTTTGGGATTATTTTTGTTGAGAAAAGAGAGTAGTGTGGGAAATACTTTGCGTGTTTATATCGAGAATATTTATTATACCACAAAACTTAGGGGACCTTCTAATAATATGTGACCCCTACTTTTTTTATATGTTTTGTTTTTTTTTAAATGATTTATTTACATACATAACTCCGTAATATGAGCACAAGTTTTCTATTTAATAACATTTGGGTAATTATGTTTGACATGTTCCACTTTCTTGACCTTAATAGTACTTTCTTGACCTTAATAGTGTTGATGTTTTTATTACAGTAAAAACTTGGTAAAAAGTACTTTTATTATAGTAAAAACTTGGTAAAAAGTACATCATGTCAAGTTAGGTAGTTTGTATTTTCAAATCAATAAAAAAGTAAGTTAAAGTTATGATGGGCAAAAATATATTTTATGCTAAGGATAAAAACAAACTTACATGCAAACCAGTATATTATTTTATCATGGTCAAATCATATCAACTAGTGTTAGCTTAGATAAAAATTGTTAAAATTTACATTGGGCATGCAAGTGCGCAACAACAACCAAATAACTTTCACTTCGTTTGTGTTGTGACTTTTAACAATGAGTTTTATATTTTTAACAACCAAATAGTGTTACTTTTAAGTCTTTAACCAACCATTTGAGTGTTATGAATTTTTCATCTTAGCTATGCAAATGCACAACAACCAAATAGTGTTATATTTACTTATTTAGGTATTCAATTCAGCAACGAATTTTATGATTCAACTACAAAATTGTGTTATATTTAAGTATTGAACAAACTATCTTACTTGTATAACAATGTGTATGTGCTTATGAATTTATGAAACTAGACGAATACCGTGCATTAGGGGCATAGCAACAGGAATTTATAGCGGCAAGCTTTTATAGTTATGTGATTATTCATTTTATTCAACTATTAACTAACAAAATAATATAAAAGAATTTGTAATATAGTGTCTTATATAATAGAGTTTATGGATGAATTTTAAATTATTAGTGTTGAGATTAAATATTAAAACAATCTATTTTTTTAGAAACTACATTAAAAATAAAGTTGTATGCATTTTTTTGAAATTTAAGGTGGAAATTGTTAAGGCAACAATTTCATTAAGGTGACATTGTTTGAAATTTTATGTGAGAATTTAAGTTTAAAGAGGGTATTTTGAGGATTAAACATTACTCACTTTTAAGTTTTAAGGAAAAAAACATACATGGTTTATATGTAGCAGAGATTTCTAACGTAGCTTCTTTCATTAAAGAAGCATTAAATTTTATTGATCTTAAGTTGCACCTCTTTTGCTAAATATAGAATATATTTGAGACAGACAACCAACCTCAAATATTTAATTTAAGATTAGATATAGCATTAAACATTAAAAGCTTTACATAATTAGTAAAAAGCAGTTAATTAGTTATTACAAAATCAAGATATGGGGTACATCTATCAGCTTTGCAAAATCCAACACAAAATCCACATTCAAAAGCATTGCTATGCATGATGGACCCCTCACATACTCTCTTAACTTTCATGGAAAAACTCAGATGACAAACACTCCTCTATGAAAAAGATTAAAATAATTGCATGGGAGAAAAAGCATATATTTTAATAGAGATAGTGACATAAAAACCACACACAAAACAGAATCCACTGTCCTCTAAAACACTTCTCATATAAAACACCTTGAAGAAAGCAGAAAGCTTATGCTCCAAGCACAGCTTATATTTTTTATAAAATCTTGAAGAGAGTACCTTGCACTACTCTTTTAAAATTTTATATAAATACAAAAAATTTATCTAAACCAAAGAAGCAAAGCATCTATTTGTTCTTCTTGCACAACTTCTCCTCCTGTAAGTATCTCAACTTTCCTTTGCTTGCAATTAACAACTTGACATCTTTTCATCCTCTTTCAATAGTTTTCTTATATTTAATTCATAGCTTTTAGTGGAAATTCAATCCTAAAGTTTGGAATCTTGTGTTATGCTTCATTTTCAGATTTTTAGCCATTAATGAGGCTGAAAATGGATGAGTTTTTGTCTTTCATGCAATTGCAACCCCTTCTTTCATTCCTATATATCACATGACCATCATCATCCCCTTTCATTAACTTAATCTTTTGCTAAAGTGCTCACTTTCCCATTAGTTTAATTCTTATGAAACTCGAAAAAAATCGAAACTTTATCTCACTTTCTTGATCAATATTTAGTTTCTTGGATAGTCTTTAGAAGCTGAGAATAGTAACACATTGTAACGAAAAAAAGATAATGGATTTCTTAACAGGAGGGTCTAAGAATAGTTGGCAGCCAGTGATGGGGGCCGATACAACCACTTCGAGTTACTGGTTGAATTGGAGAGTGTTTTTATGTTCAGTTTGGATCTTGATATCAATGGGGTTGGCTTCGTATCTCATAACGAAATACGAAGGACCCTTGAGGCGAAAATTTGGAAACCGAGAAGCTAATGAGGCTGATGATGATTATGGAGGAGTGGTGTATGATGATGAACTTTGGAAGCCATGTTTGAAAGGAATACATCCAGCTTGGTTGATGACTTTCAGAATATTTGCTTTTTTCGTGCTTTTGATTCTCATTATCTTAAATGCTGTTGTTGATGGTGGCAGCATATTTTACTACTACACACAGTAAGTTTTTACTTTATTTTCTTAACATGCATTCATCATGACATTAGTCTTGATTTTTTTACCATGATTTTTAAGTATCTTGTTGGTCATAAAAGTTGCAAGCTCCCTTTAGTTTACTAATTTACCGATATCAAGATTACACTTTTTAAGCTCAGTAAGAAAAGAATCTTTCTGAAGGGGTATATATTACTATTTTAGACATTTGATTACTAGTTTACGCGCTGCTGCTCAAGGGTGATTTAATCATTCTTATTACGGTATTTAAATCCTATGGCCGGTTTTCGAATAGATAATTATAATTGTTTTTTAAGATTTGATAACTTTTCGAAAGTTAAATATCAGAATGCAGAATGCCTTTATTCTGATTCTTCACTTGTATGCATTTTTTAAACCTATAGTTTTTAACATTTTGATTCTGATATTAACTTTGTGCTGTTTGGGTGGTGATTACAGGTGGACTTTTACATTGATAACTATATATTTTGGGGTATGTTCCATCACCATAATCTGCGATTCTTACACACTCTTTCCCTTTATCTTTCTTTATTAAAGCTGTTTTTTTTTTTTCTCTTTTTTTAAATTTATTTTCTTGCATTTATGTGTTTTGTGTCTTTGTGTTTGTATGTACAGATTGGATCTTTGTTGTCAATTAATGGATGCTACAAGTATCACAATAACAAAGTTGGTGGCGACAGAAGTGAGGAATTAGATGAAGAGCATGCTGCACAAGGTGAAATTACCCATTTGCCCAATGGGGCGAAATATGTGGCCCCTAAGGATCGAAACCACCCTCGGCAAGTCGCTGGTTTATGGGGTTACGTTTTTCAAATCATATTTCAGGTAAAAAAAAAAAAAAAAAATCTAAGAACGCGGATATAAGAAGTTAAAAGGAAGTTTATGACTATAATTTGTTTTTCAGATGCAAGCAGGCGCGGTTGTGCTTACAGACTGCGTTTTCTGGTTTATCCTGTTTCCGTTTCTTGCCATCAAAGATTATAATATAAATTTTGTAAGTCAATCTCTTTGTTTCTTCACTTAGAAAGCATTAATGTTGTTCATAATATTAAATTGTTGGGTATCACATTGTGCAGTTTATTATAAATATGCATTTGATCAACGCTGTGTTTTTGCTTGGTGACACAGCATTGAATAACTTGGTAAGCTGTTCTCATTTTCGTAACATAATAATAGACCTCATTTTTATTATTTTGACACTAAAAAAGTTTCTATTTTTCAGCGATTTCCATGGTTTCGATATGCATACTTTGTTCTTTGGACATGCGTTTTTGTTGTTTTTCAATGGATCGTTCACGCATGCATATATCTTTGGTAAGCCATCTCTTTTAGTATATCTACAGAATCCACAGACATTACACAGGACCACACAGTGAAGATCTTGTTTATGTATTTTTATCACTAACACGTATATTGACAGGTGGCCTTATCCTTTCCTTGATCTCAAATCGTCATTCTCTCCATTATGGTATGGTCCCTTACAAGAACACAAAGTGAAGGTGTCGTGTGTGTTTTCATTAAGAAACCGCTTTCTAAACCTTTGATAAATATGTATGCAGGTACTTACTAGTGGCATTGTTGCACATACCATGTTATGGAATTTTTGTTCTAGTGATAAAATTGAAGCATTTTCTCCTATCGAAATGGTTCCCTGATTCTAACCGATATGTTCTATGATACGTTTGAATCTTGAAGCGGGTTTGCCAAGAAATTACTTTCCATAAAAGGAAAGTCTTCTTTCTAAAGCCTAATGGCGACGTACCATAGAGATTGACTAAACACTGAGATTTTCTTGTGAGACTTATAAAACTGTTAGAATGTTAATAGCATTCGTAGAAAATTTGGCATGTAACTGTTTGATGTAATTATACGTTTTATACAAGTTTGAAGCTTTATAAAAAAGCATGTTCTTAGATCCTTTTCCTTGTTGTACCAAGTAATATTATATATGTGCTTTATCATATTTACAAAATCACAAGTTACAAGACTCACTTTTTGATCAAATCCATTGTGAATTTATGGTTAGTTGAGGGTCAAAAAGATATTGAAGCAGAATTGTTAGCTTTACACTTTATATTCTGTGATCCATCTATTTTTGAGCCAAGATCATATACCAATAGTTAAAGAACCCCACCATTTCAGAGCTTTTGAATTCAACCTGATCATCATTGTTTCATAAGTTGAATTGGAAAAAGTTAATGGCAAAAAACTATTTAAGCTAAATGGGACGCCAATTGCGGAAAATGAATAAGCAATAATGCAAAGAAGATGAGGTAGGTTCTAAAGTGGGCGTGGTTTGCCAATTTGTTTGGGTTCTTAGTTATAGATTGGCCTAATGGCCTCACAGTGTACGTTGTCCTATGTACACATGAAAGCGATTGCGTCTTTATACGTCCAGGCACTAGACTTTTGGTTCGGGACTTGGGGCCTCTTTCCTGAGCGTGTTGTGCCAATTATAGACTGCAAACTTAGTGGGTTGGGCACTACTTAGCCAGGTAAAAGGTGAGAACCGAAAATGAGTCTGGATTAAATAGAAAAACTCTTAAGGAAAATCATATCAGGTTAGATTGACTTAACAACAATTATTGTCCGTGTCATAAAGATGTATTACGATGAAGTGACAAGGACATAGCAATAGCAACTTTCTCTATCACTCTTCCTCACACATAAGCCAAGAATTTTGTTGTCGGCACGTTGCGCCAGACAAAATTAGTTACTAATTTCAATGCAAAATCAAAAATTAAACAAAAATAAGGTGCTAAAAGTAGAAATATAAAGTAACTAAAGCTTTTATATATATTTGAACTTTAAAGTAAAATGCACATAAAGATGAAAAGGGTTAATATGAAATGAATAGTAATGTTTGGTATAATGATAATAAGGGTAGATACTATTTTAAAATTGATAAATGATTAGGAGTTTGAATGTAGGATTAACTAAATGGCTAAACCTGTGTCAATTTTTATTGGTTATATAAAAAAGGCAACAGCAATATCGACATGAATGTTTAGACATAAAATTAGTCACATATATTAAAACTCCCAATAAATTGTCTCTAAAATAACAACTAAACAAAAAATACCACTACAAACTACTTTAACCAATGTTTTTAGGATTGTGTAATCATTTTACTAAGTTTTATACGAGTTATATGTTTAACTAATACGTTTCTATCTCAGCATGGACACACTATGACTAAAACACACTCGAAAACAATTTAATTTTGCATATATGGATGAATGGACTAAAATTCGTAACTATGATATGCTTTCTCCACAAAAGTAGTTCAAAGTGGTTATCTACCACATGTGTCTAAACGTTGATGCCTCAATTGGTTGGAGACCCTAGATGTGCACTAGCACAAATAGTCGTCTTAACAAGTGGTTTTTGTATGTATCAATTTCAATAAGCTGCATCATTATAGACAGGACGGGAACTTGGTTTAAACATGACACCCTATGCTCAACTAACACGCGCATTAATTAATCATGGATAAGTCGCATGTTATAACAAGTTTTTAGTCCTAGAACTCGTATATGAAACATGCGAGTCTTTGTTGTGCCTTCCATGTATGAATTGTGATTTGTGGTAAATTCGTGCTGCTTATGTGACAAAATAGATGCTGGGAAGCTCTAAGCAGTAGTTACAGCTCACCGCTTCTTAAAGAAGTATTGGTAAAATGAACATTTTTAAAAAATAGCAAAACTCACCGCTATTTTGCCAAACAAACACTAAAAATCAAAAAGCTCATTACTCACCGCTAATCGCCTCAAAAAGCTCCAAAAAGCTCCGCGGCAAACATAGCCGTTATCGACAAGTTAGCTATTGAATAACTTTTAGAGTAAATTGCAAGAATCGTCCATGTGGTTTGCCCAGATTGCAAATTTTATCCTTGACCTTTCATAAGTGCAGGCGGCCTTTCTGTGGGGAAAACTTTGGTCCATTTTTTGTCTGTTTTATGTCCCTGGTTTTAACCGGCGTTAAGTGGATTTCGTCAATAGTTACATGTTAGCCCTTTTAGCCAACGACCGTTGCAGCGTCCATCTTTTAAACTAACGACCGTTTATAATTTAAATTTTTCTGTGTGTTTAAGGTTTTTCAATTTATTAAATAAAATGACTAATTACTTAAAAAGACATTAAACTTAACACTTTTTACCGTTGTATGTAGCTATGGTTTTTTTTTCTAATGTGACACTAAACATTCGAATTTCGTACATTGTGTGTACCAAGTGATGACCCTTAGTAAAAAACTTGGCATTGTTAGTCCTTTATACTAATAGTCGTTAGTAAATAACTTAAAATTTTGTTTTCTCGCGTCAACTTGGTATCGTGAGTCCTATAAACTAACGAGTAACGACCGTCAGTAAATAACTTAAAATTTCGTTCTCTTACGTTTTGGTACATTTTCGATCTTATTTTTATGTTTTCGTCTATTTTTTTACGTTTTCGTCCGTTTTACGTTTTCGACCATTTTTTTACGTTATCGTCTGTTTTTTTACGTTTTCAATTATTTTTTTTACGTTTTTAACGTTTTCGTCTGTTTTTTATGTTTTCGTCTGCTTTTACGTTTTAAATGCTTTTACGCCGGCCGCTTTTTACGTTTCGTCCGCTATTTACGTTATCGCCTGCTTTTTTACGCCACACCTTTTTACGTTATCGCCTGCTTTTTACGTTTTCATCCGGTTTTACGTTTCGCCTTTTTACTTTATCGCCCGCTTTTTACGCCGCCTAAATTTTTACGTTTTAAATCGCTTTTTTACGTTTTCGTCCATTTTTTTATGTTTTCGTCTGTTTTTTTTACGTTTTCCTCAATTTTTTACGTTTTCATATGTTTTTTACGTTTTCAACCGTTTTTTACGTTTTCTTCTTTTTTTTTACTTTTTCGCCCGTCTTTTTACGTTATCGCCTATTTTTTTTTTACTTTTTTGCCCTTTTTTTACTTCTTCGCCCGTTATTTACGTTATCATCTGTTTTTTTACGTTTTCGTTTAACTTTTTACGTTTTCGTATGTTTTTTTTTTTTTACTTTCTCATCTGTTTTTTTAACGTTTTCGTCTATTTTTTTATGTTTTCATCTATTTTTTAAGTTTTCGTCTGTTTTATTACGTTTTCGTCATTTTTTTATGTTTTCGGCCGTTTTTTTATGATTTCGTCTATTTTTTTACGTTTTCGTCTGTATTTTACGTTTTCGCCCGTTTTTTATGCAATCGTATGTTCTTTTATGTTTTCGTCATTTTTTACGTTTTTGCCCTTCTTTTACGTTATCGCCTGTTTTTTTACGTTTTTGTCTATTCATTTTACTTTTTTTTTATGTAAAAAAAAGACGAAAACGTAAGAAAATGAATAGAAACGTAAAAAACAGACGATGATGTAAAAAATGGACGAAAATGTAAAAAATAGACGAAAACATAAAAAAACATACGATAACGGACAAAAACGTATAAAAACATAAGAAAACGTAAAAAAAACAGACGAAAATGTAAAAGAAGGTTGAAAACGTAAAAAATAGACGATAACGTAAAAAAGGGGGGAAAACTTAAAAAAACAGAAAAAACGTAAAAAAAAAAGCAAACGAAAACGTAAAAAAAATGACAAAAACGTAACAAAACAGATGAAAACGTAAAAAGACAGTCAAAACGTAAAAAAAACAGACGAAAACGTAAAAACAAGTGAAATGTAGAAAAACAGACGAAGGCATAAAAAAATAGACAAAAACGTAAAAAGATAGTCAAAACATCAAAAATAAACCAGACGAAAACGTAAAAAAAACAGACGATAACGTCAAAAAATGGGCGAAAAAGTAAAAAAAAAACAGATGAAAACGTTAAAAAACAGGCGATATCGTTAAAAAAAACTAGCGAAAACGTAATAAAACTTAAGAAAACGAAATTTTAAGTTATTTACTAACTGTCGTTGGTATATAGGAGTAACGATGCCAAGTTGACGTGAGAAAACAAAATTTTAAGTTATTTACTAACGGTTGTTAGTATAAAGGACTAACGATGCCAAGTTATGTACTAACGTTACTGAGTACACACAATGTACGAAATTTGAATGTTTATTGTCATATTAGAAGAAAAAAAATATGACTACATACAACGGTAAAATGTGTCTAAGTTTAAAACTTTTTTAAGTAATCAGCCCTAAATTTTTATAAAAACATATAGGGCAAATGGTCTAAAAAATAATCAAGCTTGCCACCTTTTTCTATTGTAAGCAACAAACTTTTAATTTTACTATTAAAACATTAAACTTTCTTAATCACCCTATTGTAAGCATCATTATCATTTAATTAAAAATAAATTGCATAAATCGTCCTTGTGGCTCCAAAAATTTACATAGTCGTCCTCATTACCATTTAATCAAGAATAATCACATAAATCGTCCTTGTGGCTCAAAAAGTTTACATTGGTCGTCCTCAATATCATTAATAAAAAATAAGTTAAATAAATCGTCCTTGTGGCTTTGAAAATTTACATCGGTCGTCCGTATATGTATAAGTTGCATAAATCATCATTGCTTCCATTTTTATACCTTTTTTTTTGCTTCCATACCACTCGATCCATTTTTTTGCTTCCATTTTTTATATGTTTTTTTCTTCGATACCATTCGATCAATTTTTTTTGCTTCTATTTTTTATACGGCTTTTTCTTTCATTTTATATGTTTTTTTTTCTTCTATGCCACTCGATCATTTTTTTTTTGCTTCTATTTTTTATACCATTTTTTTCTTTCATTTTTTATACATTTTTTTCTTCGATACCAACCAATTTCTTTTTCAATTTACATTTTTGGTACAAAACTATGAAAAGTGGCTATCAAGTCCATGTGTTTTCTTTTGTTTTTTATATACATGTGAGTGTATAAACGAATTTTTATAAAAATTGGCCCGATAAAGAAATATTTTGTTTTTTTATCTTAAATTTTATATTTACTAAAAAAATAGATAATTTAATTATTGCTATTAAGGAAATATTCTTTTTACTGGAAATATGAAAGTACCCGCTAAGGGTTTTCTTTTATTATATAAGATTTAAGATTATTTGAGGACAAAACATTATTTACATACCAATGGATCAATCTTCACCTTCCGTTTTCCCTCCATCCCTCCATTTTTATTTGATCTAATGGATGAGATTAATCTCAACAATTTAAAAAACCCACTTTCATCCTTTTTTTTTCAAATATTAATATCTTTCAAAACGTTAATCGTTAAGCGAAAAAAATATACCATTATGACAAACATTTAATTATCTTTTTATAGATAGGCACTTTGATATACTTTCGACAAATTTTTTTCGTGTTTTTCACATTTTTTTACACATTTTGTTCATTTTTTTCGTTACTGAAATTTTCATGAAAAAATCACATGTGATTAAACACTAGTTTGAATATCAGATTTGATATTAGTGTAATCACATGTGATGTTACACTAATATCACATGTGATATCACATGTGAATATCATATGTGAGTTAACACTAATATCACATGTGATATTCAAATTAGTGTTTAATCACATGTGATTTTTTTATGCAAATCTCATATTCGAAAAAAACCGTAAAAAGACGGAAAAACGTGAAAAAATAATTTTTCTTTTTTTTCGAAAGTATATCAAAGTGCCCGTCTATAAAAAGATAATTAAACGTTCGTCGCGATGGTATCATTATTTTCGCTTAACGATTAACGGTTTAAAAGATATTTAAATTAGATAAAGGATGGGGATGAGCCCCTTGGTATGTGAGAATATGTAAAATAACTCTCCTCATTATATAATAATAAAAGATTTTAAAGTGAAGACCTTTGACTTTAGAAAAACAAAACGGTCAAAAAAATAAACACCACAAAACACAAAGAAATAAAAACATAACTAACCCCTGTTACAAACCCTAAAACTCTAAACCCAACCATGGCGGCTCCCCCGTCATCAACAACCGGAATAGAAGCACTCCACCGTCTAAAATCCAACGAACCACCATCCTACCTTACCCCCTCACCCGACTTATCAACCACAACTCGTATCGCCTCATAACACTTATTCACCTCCCTCAAACCCTACACTCCAAAACCATCCCCCTTTGATCGTCTTTTAGTCGACTCTCACTTTGACGCTGAGCAAATATGGCAGCAGATTGACCTTCAGTCCAACCCCTTGATCTCTTTCCTCAAACGCCGTGTCACCACCTTCCTTAACAACCCACCTAAGCTAGTCACAAACAATGATGAAAAGGTTGATAAAATAGAGAAAGAGGTAAGTTCGGATGATGCTGACATGGAAAGTGATGATTATGATGACGTGGAGGGGAGAGTGATGAGGTGGAGAGTGATGAGGATGAGGTGGAGAGGGGTAAGGGTGGAGTGGAGGATAAGTTTTTGAATATAAGTGAGATGAAGAGGTTTATAGAGGACGATGAGGCGAGGGAGTATGATTTGAAATATGAGAAGGTGATAAGGATTTAAAACGTACACTTTTAAGGGGTCATTTAAGCCCTTAATCGCCCACTTTTATATCTGTTACTACTTAATTTCGTTCCTTTTCACTTTTAGGTCTCTTGGAAGCAAAATCTTTGGAATGATGCATTTTGACGAAAAGGGGAATATGTGAAGAAAATGGCTAAGTCAAGATCAAGACACTCAAGTCTTTGAATTTACACCGACGGCCCCAATCGAGGGCAACGTCGTCCCTATATTTGTGACGACTCAGAGCAAAATTGTTATTTTACACCGACGACGCCGGCTTTGAAGAGTAAGGCGTCACGAAGACTTTTCTTCTCGGACGGCCTAGATCCGCACTCGCACGACGTCGGTATTGAAGACCGACGGCGCCACAACCATAACGTGACGCCGTCTCAATGATGACTTGGCCAAGACGAAACTCTAATGGCGGCAATCGACGGCGTCCCACCTATAAAGCGGCGCGTCATAGCTTGTAAAATTATATATAGAAATCGAAATTTCAGACTTTTGAGAGGTAGACTTGTGGAGTAAAAACCTAAAAAGATTGTAGTCCGGTTTGGACAGTATTTTAGGGTTCTCATACCTTATTTTACATCGAGATAAGTTATTTATTCCCTTGATTTCATTATGTCTTCGATTGAATGTGTATATGCTTGCATGTTTAACACGTCCGGCTAATTTACTTGTGTGTTTGCTTAGATCTATAAAACCTAGTTATTAATTATTGATTGATTGTCTCTTATCTTAATTGTAATTGGCTTAGGAGTGCATGAAGCCATCGTTGTGTTTTTAATGCTTGATTAATCTTTGTGAACATTAGTTTATAATTACTAGTGGAATTGTAGGCTAAACATCTGAAGATAACCTTAGTGTTAAGTTTATGAATCCTAGAGATTTCGTAGTCATTAACCTTAAGGTAGTCTCAAAGAGTTAGGGATAAAAGTACACCCTACGACCTTAGAAAACACAACGCGTTAAGAATAAGGACGTGACAATTCGACTACCAATAAAAGATAACTAGGGAGTAATAGTATCTATGTAGACACATCTTTAATCATCATATGAGCACACTTCAAGAAGACATAGACTACCCCTTAGATTAGATAATTAGATAATTAGAGTAATCAGTAGAAGTACCAAACCCCCAAATCCAAACCCCGAGATTTTACCCTTAGTTTTATAAAAAATATAAAAAGATAAAAAATAATCTTCCTCAACCTCAACCTTAGCGTAGTAATTTCTCACTAGCATTCTTATTCCCCTAGAGAACGATATCAATACCGAGGCTTACCCAATACTACACTACAACGATTAGGTTCATCGCTGGGGTGTTGAAAAACTTGCTCGACGAAAGGAAGTTTCCTTTGACCCGAACGCGCCTTGTACGCGCATCAAGTTTTGGCGTCATTGGGGAATAGAATAGCTAGTTAGGATTCTATCTCGCTTAGGTTCCCTTGCTTGATTCCTATCAAGTAAGATTTTTTCTCAATTTTAGCTTCCTCGTAGTCTATCCCCCTTCTTCCTGACTTTGTTCGTAAAACCCATCACTCACCATGATTCGCATCTTTCGCCGTAGAAACTTTGCACTACCCGCTCCAAATCTCGCCCCCAACCCTCCTCCCAATCCCGAAATTGAAAACGCAATCCTACAAAAACCTTTCACCCGTTCACCACTTTGGAAATCACCTAGGGCATAATGAAATAAATTGGCAACAACATAGTCCTTTCTATGACTCGGATTCTGATAAGGAGTTTGACTATAGTGAGGCACTTGATAACGGGGAAGTCATCGATGAAGTTAATTTTGAAATGGAAGAAGACTTTTCCCAATGTTTTGACCCTAGGTGTAGGATTGAGGTTGATGGCCCCTTTAACATGCAATTCCCTTGTAAGATAGGATTTGAAAGTTTTGATGCTAACTTGCACTCATTCTTACCTTTAAATTTAATCTCAAGAAATCTATATAACAAAATTAAGGTAAATGAATTAGCCTATCAAGGGGATAATGTTGTTGATGGATGTGTTTGTTGGAAGTTTTGCTTATGTAGTTGAATTCATGGTCCTAGAAGATTTAGGAGAATTCATTGATGGGAGCCTCACTCAAGTAATATTTGAAACAAACTTTAAGAGAATGACTAGGTTAAATGAACGGATGATTGATGGTCTAATCACATTCTCCGATGGAGTTGAAGATTTTGTCTATCAAATGCCCCGTACGCACCCTAGGTTTAAGCATAAAGATATAGAGGCATGTAATCGGATGGCTCCCATTCCAATACTTAGTGAAAGAGACAAACAACGGGGACTTAGGCATACTTATGAAAAAAATGATCGGTACTATAAAAAAATGGCTAGAGTTAGGAGATGAGTACAAGAAAAGTGAGAGAACATTGGAATGGCTTAGATATGGGCACGTGAGCGTGCACGAAACCATGTAGGGGCACGACTTCGAGTCTAGCTACAAGGCTCATAAATAAAGAAAAGCGCTTCGTGGGAGGCAACCCATGCTTAATTGTTTGCTTGTTTTTGTGTCATATATCTTTTCATTGATTGTTTATTCTCATGTTTGAATTTGTGGAAATGCTTTATTCTGTCTTTAACCTCGTCTTAATTACATATAAAGGTATTTTACAAAAAGGATAAGTGTAGGGAAGATTACACACGTTTTTAAAAGAACGTTAACATGAGAATTACGATTATTGAAATAGATATATATGTGTGTTTGTTAGAGTCAAATGCTTGTATCAAGTCATAATGGATGTTTTGCAGGAATTTTTCAATATTTTAAAGGTGTAAATTTTCTAGAAAAACGCAGCAGACCAGTTTCTGTCAGGATAACCTGACGGCGTCAAGATTGCAACCTGACGGCGTCAGGAGGAGCATAAACAGCTTATCTAACTTTCTCTCATTTTCTGTGCTACTTATAAATTTTTGGAATTTCTCAGGTCTTAATTTTCCAGAAAACCTGCAAACATCCATTCCACAAGCATTATATCCTAGTTTAGTTGAGTCATATATAATTTTACCGCCGATTTTATGCGAAGGTTTCTTCTATTTTCTAAAAGTGTGCAGGTTTTATTTATCAAGAAGAAGAAACATAAGATTGGATGGAGCTTTTCACGCATACATTCTTCTTGGAAAGAATTTAACCACTACTTCACACGGATCCTACCGAGCTAATCAGGGGAGTATTAGTTTCTTTCTCTTTTAATTACCTTTTGTTATCATAACTTTGATACTTTCGGGAACATTGGGGACAATGTTCGGTTTAAATGTAGGAGGGAGAATAAACGGAACTTTGAAACTATGCTTATCCTTGACTATTTGTCTTGTCCTATTTCATTTGTGTAATAAACCATGAGAAATATCAGTTAGGGTAATTTTAGCACCAAATTTAAAAAAAATTCATGACTTGTACGAGTGGGTCTTTAGTCTTAATAAAACGTCTCATGGATAGGAAGTTATATGACTAGCACAAAAACCCTTTACCACTCAAATTCCACCCCAAAAATGTGAGGTTCGCCCCTAGATATATAGGAATTAAAGCATTCACCTTTAATGCTTCGAGAGTGTACCGGTAGTATAATAGATTCTAGAACTTGTTTTGTGATGCATCCCGAGATCGCTAGTGAGACTACACTTGTGTAGTTAGGAATAACTAAATGATAAGAGACATTAAGATAACCCTTGTTTGATACCCGTATTATAATTACTTCTTCCACATCGGTTGAGTAATTCCCCCACACCCTTGCGTTGTACTCATCTTTAGTACACGATAACCCTAGTTAACCCCTCAGAGCCTATCTTTTTCGCAGTTCTCGTGATGTTTTGGTTTTCCGGAATATCAATGAAGAGCATTGTTTACAATCCACCCCCAAATGTACACCCAAATCGCCTTAGCCTACCTTGTATGCACTCACTTTTAGTGCATTATTGTTATCATACTAAACCCTTAGTTCAATTATCTAGTTACTTGCATAGTTGCTAAGTCGAGTCATATCTTTTGTACACAGTTTTGGGACGATTGGGACTCATGGGTAAAGTTAAATTTTATGGAGTAACGGGAAAGAATGTTAAATTCAAATTCCTTTTATTTACGTAATAATGTACTCCAAGTGTTTTCATCTTTTCAATTCGGGTCAAATGAGTGTTAGAGTAATAAAAACTCAAGTGTAGGGATGTGCCTATAAATCCCTTATATTTTGATGTTATCGTAGAGGATGGTAAAGTAAAAGTGTATGCAAAAAAAAAAAAAAAAAAAAAAAAAAGTGTTGAAGAAAAATAAAAATAAATAAAAAAATGATGAAAAAAACATACGGGCTACCATCCTATATCTATCTTTATATTTATGTTTGTTTGTTTCAAAGTTATCTAGAGTTTAGAGAGTCGAGTCTTGGCTTAGCAACGCAATTCTTTTCATGCTTGTAACATAAAGATTTTTGACTTGCCACCACTAAATCGCCTATCCAACCAAACCCTTTGTTTCCCTACCGTAAGCCTAACATTACAACCCTTTAAAAGACCTCTTAGATATTTATTCCTAGGTGCTTACGCCAAAGCGGTGGAGGTTTGATCTACTCTCAAGCCTATGATAATCTATGTACTATAACCGGTTAATGAGTGTTTATCTTCCATTTCCATTTGCTATATTTCATATACACCCGAGAGATGAGAATATCCAAACACCACTTGTGAGGTGCTAGTATATAATTTCCGTGCTTGTTATGACTATTGCGGGGCTTATACTTGTTATGAATGAGGTTAAACCATTGCTTTATGCCCCCTAACTTATAAATTGATTGGCCAAAAGCACATTTGCTTGAGGACAAGCAAATACCAAGTGTAGGGATATTTGATAAGGATTTAAAACGTACACTTTTAAGGGGTCATTTAAGCCTTAATCGCCCACTTTATATCCATTCTTGCTTAATTTCGTTCCTTTTCACTTTTAGGTCTCTTGGAAGCAAAATCTTTGGAATGATGTATCTTTGGACGAAAAGGAGGAATATGTGAAGAGAATGGCTAAGTCAAGATCAAGACACTCAAATGCTAAATTTACACCGACGGCGTCCCTAATCGAGGCGACTTCGTCCCTATATTTGTGACGACTCGGAGCGAAATTACTATTTTACACCGACGTCGAGCTTTGAAGAGTAAGGCGTCACGAAGACTTTTCTTGTCGACGGCCTAGATCCGCACTCGACGGCGTCGATCAAGATCGACGCGCGTCACAACCACAACGTGACGCCGTCTCAATGATGACTTAGCCAAGACGAAACCCTAATGGCGGCGATCAGACGGCGTCCCACCTATAAGGCGAAGCCATCGCAGTTGTAAAGTTATATATAGAAATCGAAATTTCAGACTTTTGAGAGGTAGACTTGTGGAGTAAAAACCTAAAACGATTGTAGTCCGGTTTGGACAGTATTTTAGGGTTCTCATACCCTATTTTACATCGAGATAAGTTATTTATTCCCTGATTTCATTATGTATTCGATTGAATGTGTGTATGCTTGCATGTTTAACACGTCCGGCTAATTTACTTGTGTGTTTGCTTAGATCTATGAAACCTAGTTATTAATTATTGATTGGTTGTCTCTTATCTTAATTGTAATTGGCTTAGGAGTGCATGAAGCCATCGTTGTGTTTTTAATGCTTGATTAATCTTTGTGAACATTAGTTTATAATTACTAGTGGAATTGTAAGCTAAACATCCGAAGATAACCTTACTGTTAAGTTTGTTAATACAAATAAACCGTAAAAACGTTTATTAATATTTTGCGATCTCTTTGTGTTTTGTTGATAACAAATATAATGTTATCTTAAGTACAATTATAAGGATACATATTATTTTTGTAAAGCATTTACATATAGCCATTTAAATACAAAAATGTTGTAATTAATCATTTGTTGTAATAGTTTATTAGGATGGGTAAAAACCACAACCCATGGATCATATCCATAACCCATTGACCCATATCCATTTGACTAGATACAATATATTCATTAGATACATTGAATCTAAGGAAAACCCATGGACCAACCCATAACCCATGACCCATAACCAAAAAACCCATGGGCAAAGAGGAGCGTCCTACGGATCCCTAGGATTACACTAGACGGATCCCAAGTGGGAGGGATCCGTGGGATCTGGGGAACAGTGGCAGAAATTGCTTATAAATAGAGAGTCATTTCTTCATTCTAACTCACCCCTCTTCTTACTAATTCTCTCATATACTAAGCAAGGGGTCCTTGATTGATTTGTTCATCCGCAAGATTTCTGAAGCGAAGATCTTGTATTTGATATTTCACATATTTGTTGTGTAATAGTCGTGTTGGTTTGGTCCACCGTGTTACGGACTCGGTATTTAGCTTCGTACCGGAAAAAGGTGTAAGAAACGTTGTGAAGGCTTCTCCACCAAGTGAAGGAGTTTGTTGACATAGTGCTTGAACTCTCGAGTAGGTGACTCGGGGAGTGGAGTAGGGCAAGGAAGGTGTCCTTTTAGCCGAACCACTATAAATCGGTTGTGTCATTTCTATCCCTTTGCTTTACTTTATTTACTTGTTTTATCATTAGATCTATACTTTCTCTACATCCATAAGATCTCACATATTAACGAATCTAAAGTTTTAGAAACTAACTTAAAATCGGCAAAACTATTCAACCCCCTTCTAGTTTTCCACAATTGGCATCAAGAGCTAAGTTTATAAAAGTTTTAAAGTAAAATTGTATTTTAAAAACTTTTCGATCAATATGGGTTCTGAAAATTATAAGGAAGGGAAATTTATGCAACGACCACCACTACTTGAAACTAATGGTTTTATATATTGGAAAAATAGATTCGAAACGTATGTGAAGTTTAAAGATATTGATCTTTGATACATTATTGTTGAAGGCGATTTTGAGGCGACCTCAAAAGATGATAAAGGGAATTTAGTTACCATACCTCATGATAAACTAAATGTTGAAATGAAGAAAAAGCTTTCTAAAAATAGGGAAGCTAAAATGGTTTTATATAATGCTTTACCGAAAAAGGAATTCGAAAGAATTTCTATGCTCAAAACCTCTAGAGAAATTTGGAATTCTTTAGTTGTAACTCATCAAGGTAATCAACAATTTAAAAATAATAAAATTGATTTATTTGTTCAACAATATGAACAATTTTCAATATCGGATGAGGAAACTATAGATCATTCATTTGCTAACTTTAATACTATCATTACATCTTTACAAGCACTTGATGAATCTTTTTCTAGGCGTAACCATGTTAGGAGATATCTAAGGGCATTTCCATCGAAGTGGAGATCCAAGGTGACGGCGATCGAAGAGTCAAAAGATTTGACAATCCTCACCCTTGATGAACTCATAGGCAACTTAAAAGTCTACGAGCTTGTCCTTGCTAAAGACTCCGAAGCCTCAAAGGTGAAAGAGAAACACAAATCTCTTGCCCTTAAAGCCAAAAAGGCTTCAAGCGATGAAGAGAACTCCTCTTGAGTAGTGACGAAGAAAAGTACGCTATGGCGGTAAGGACTTTAAAAGTTCTTTAGAAGAAAGGAAGATACGTCAAACAACCGTATGACGATAAGAAAGGCTTTCGGAAAAGCAAAGAGGACGATAAGCCAAAAGATGATCGTACTTGCTTTAAATGTGGGGACCCAAACCACTTTATTAGTAAGTGTCCCAATGATTCCTCCCGGACCACCCTCTTTTATTTCTCCGTCACACTATTCAACCGCTTGTGAACGGTCAACCGTAACAGATGATAAAAGGGCGACAGCCCGGGAGAAAATGCAAGTTTACCAAAGATTAAAATATCCTTGGATCGTTTATGTCCTGGCGAGGCGTGATATCCTGAATACAACGACTGTGCGATAAAATTATATGATCAAGAATGTACAAAAATAGGAATCTGATTGACTAACACTAGGAATGTGAATAGTAATAGCTCTGTCATAGCTATGTCGTTAAAAACGTACAATCAGAAACCTAAAAACGTAAAAGATATACAAACGTACGTTACTAAAATGTAAACGTAAACGTATAAAAACAAATCGATTATAACTATAGTAGGTATTTGCATGTCTTAGCGACTTAAATGCAAATTAAATATAATTTTTAACTATAATTTACAAATTATATAAAAGTTAAGAAAACTAAAAACTAAAATATATATGTATACATAATAATTACATAAATGTAACAAAAATAAAATAAGAAAAGGATTATAATTATACTAAGGAAATATAAAAATATCAAAATTTTGAAGTCATTTTAATTCTATTTTTACAATTGTTAACCGATTAAAATCTAAGAAACTTACGTTTACTGAATTTTACGTAAACGTACAAAATAAAAACGTGAATTCAGTCCAATACAACTCCCACAAATGTGAAAATTATATTTTTAGAATCCTAAAAAGATAAGAAAATTATTAGAAAATAAAAATAAATTTTTACACAATTAAATTAATTATTATTAATTAAAAATGAATTAAATGTATTAAAAATGAATTAAATAATAAGAAAATCTAAAATTAACTTAAATAAATGAAATAAAGAATTTGAAAAATCTAAAATATTATAAAATGAATTTTGAAACTGAAAATGTATTTTTTACACAATTATTCTATTTATTATTAATTATTTACTATTATTAATTACTAAAAACTATTATTTAATTATTAAAAATACTAAACAGTAAAAGAAAAATCTCAAACTTTTTACAAAATTCTAAAATAAATATAAGAAGCTAGGAAAAATATAAAATTGATAGCTTATGTGCAAAAATAATCTAATGGGCAAAAGCTCCAAAAGAGAAGCTATTACTTAAGCTTGAAAAGGGCTTTCTTTTTGATTTTCTGTTTTCTGGATTAATTATACATAGATATTATACATATTTAATAAAAATAAAACTATACAAACTAAGAAATAAGCAAAGCATGAGCTTATGAGCCCAACAGTTAAGCTTTTGGCTTGACTGTTGGAGCTCAAACTCAATATAAGCTGAAAATAAGCTATACAGAGGAAACAAAAGCTAAAAGAAGATGAATATAAGTCCAATAGATAAGTATGAACAAGAAATTGGACAGAATATATGTGAGCTTATGGTTTAGACAGTCAAGCTACAAGCTTGACTTGGATTGAATGAAGGCTTCAAAGAACCTATAACAAGCTCCACACAGATAAGTGAAAGAAACATAATATGTATACAATTAATATTTGCAAATATGAACAAGTCGGTGCAGGCATTCACCTATAAGCTAGCAATAAGCTAATAAGCTTATCCATACAACTGCAGATACCAAATGTACATGCATACCTTTTGAATGACAAATCAAGCTAAGAGTTTAAGCTTAAAAAGGCAAAATAGGCATTGGGGTAGCAAGTGAAATGGTTGGCTTTCCAAAAGCCAAAGCTCATCAAGTGGGACCCACTAATGAGCTTTGAGAGGCTTATGAAGATGGTCCCGGACCACCGCTCACCTCAGTGAGTCGGTGAATCTTGAGTTTTGGGACAAAACAAATACATGTTGCGACCACAGTGAAAGAGCCACAAGCTTGGATATAAGCACATGATCAAAAGTTGGCTTGCTAGGCTTCCTAAAAGCCGGACCACACAGCTAGTGATCACTAATGAGCTTATGAGAGCTTGAAGGAATGGTGTAAATGGACTGCATAAGCAGTCCATTGTTGTGAATGGGCAAACATCAAGCTCTAAAGACTAGTTACATAAGCTCATGAGAGCTCAACCAGCACTAAGACATTGAGTATGAATAGATAGCTTAATAAGAAGCCAAAATTCACAAGCTCAAGCTTGGTGGGGAACTTTCCATGAGCTATGGAAACCAACTCCACTTCCACTGTTTGCTTCAGTGGAAGGAGTAAATGGGACAAAATAAGGAGTCAAATTAAGCTATCTGAATAAGCTAAAAATTGAAAAGTAAACAGACTTACAACAAATAGGCCACACAGGCAACATAAAGAAACCAAGTACATAAGCTAGGGTCAAGTCATGAAGCTTCTGCAAGCTCATGAACTTGACACCTAAACCTGTGGTGCAGGGCATAACTAGGCACAAATAAGCTAAAAATTAAGCACTAAAACATGACATTCCAAGATAAACAAAAATATAATAAGCTAGATTAGCAACACATCTAAAACATACCAAAAGCACAGATCTTGAAATTAAATAACAAAGACACAATAAAATTACTAAGTTAATTCAAAAACGACTTATTTGAAAATTGACTTTTTGATAAAACTAACTAAGTTGACCAAAATGAATTTAAAACTTAAACTACTGATTAACTATGTTAAATTAAGCTATATTGAAACTAAGTTAAGCTATATAAACAACTTATGAGTCACTGTGATGAAAATTTGCATCTTATATCCTAACAGTGACTGTCTAATGAAGATTAAAAACAATTTTGACTATTTATAAAATAAAGACAGTATTTAATGACTACATTGGGCTATTAGGTACTAATATAACACATAACAATGATAAGTAACAACAGACAAGCATTGGACTGCTCAAGTATCAACAGAACCAAACAGTCCTTTAAATGAGATTACATTAGACTTTTCATAACAACCAACTGTGTAAACATGATTTATCAAATCCGGAGGTTTTAGTGTGTCAAACCAAACCTTTTTCAGCCTAAACTAATAGTCACAAAAGCATAGGTCTAGGATTCCAAAATCAAGCATATTGGCAGTTACAATGTGATTCCAAGCCATAATGAGTTTCAAAACATAAACACCTAATTTAAAGCTATAATTTCATAAACTAACAACATAGAAACAAGAAAACATAAAAATCAAAGCAAACAAAACAGTAAAACAGTAATAAGCAAAAATTGAGAAATTGGCTTACAAGATGGCTCAAACTGAGAATCAAGATTCAAAGGACAAGGTTACACCCAATAGCTTCCCATTAAGCTCCTAATATCCCTTACAATCAAATTTCACCCCTGCTTCACCTTCTTCCTTCTCAACTCACAATTTTTGATTTTTCATTGATTTTCTTAATTTTTTATGATTTTCTGAATTTAAAGACTAAACTTGTTTATATGAATCTAAAAACTGAATGAGCTTTTGTCAAGAGCTTATGGAGCTTAAAGAATCCACAAAACAACTAGTTAACTAGAAATTGAAGAACATGGAAAATTAAAGGAAATTTAGCAAAATCATGAAACTGAAATTAACTTGACATTAAAATGGAAAGAACATTTCATTACACTAATTTAAGATAAAATACAAGATTAAAAGACATTTTAACTAGGAAAGCAATAAAAAACTACAACTACGTGACTAATGGCTAGTCCAAAAGTGACTTCATCTCTCTTTCTTCTTCCTTTTATACCCCAAACTGCTTCCACTAGTACTCTGATTTGATCCCACCATCTTCCAGCCCTTGGATTGCTCTAACTCATCATAACCATACACTTGTGATTTTGGCGCCAAATATCTTCAAAGCAGGTTTGGGCTTTAATGAGGATTTGGTTGAGTCAATTAAAGTTTTTGTTGTTAGTGGAGGAGGAGGGACATAGTATGGGAAGGGTTGAAGAAAAAATGGCAAAACCATGACTGGTTTTGATGTTTCAGGATTGGGAGAGGCAATGCTACAGTGGAAGTGGTATTGGGCGCGCTTATTCTCTGGTTTGACTTTCTTTGACCGAGGTTGGGTTAATATATTGGGGTCGGGTCAATGGTTTGAGTTGGATTTGGGCCTAGCTGGATTTGGTTAGTGGATTTGGTATTAAAGGATCCGTTTGGTATAAGTAGATAACAAGGATCAAAGGTGCAATTTTACCAATCTTGAAGGACCAATCTTGCCAACTCTCCAAACTCATCACAAGGACCAAACATGACAAACATTTATAGAACAAGGACCCTTTTTGCATAAAATTTCATTTTAAACTTAAAAGGACCTTAATTGTAATTTTTGGATTTTTAGGGACTAAAAGTGAAATTTCCCAAAAGTTATCAAAATGTTCCAAATTTTCAATCATGCATAGTACAAGGGTATTATTTGTAAAATTCCAAGTTTTGAATACCCAGGGACTATTTTTGCCAATTTTGTAACTTGAGGGGTAAAAATTGCCATTTTGTGTAAACTTTCATCCAGGGATGTTTTGTGAATATTTTTGGTTTCCCAAGGACTTAAGTTGACTTTTCTTTTCTTTTAAAGCATTTAGGGACTAGTTTTGACAAATTATGTAACTCCAGGGACTGAAAACGACAATTGTTGTGAAATTGATCAATTTTCACTTGTTTTTCAATCTTTTGTACCTGAATCACATAAAAACACATTTAAATGATATTTATAACATTTTGTGAGTCATTTGTGTATTTTTGGTTGTTTTTGTGGGTTTATATAATACAAATATATGTGTATTTAGACACATATCACCCAAACGGGATGATCAAAAGGCGTTCGTGAGCGGCACGTGGGGAATGAGCGACGAGGAGGACGAAAATATTTGTCTCATGGCAAATGACGAGGTATGTCACGAATACTATAGTAGCTCATCACTTGATGACGACTCATTGCATAATGAATATGACAAATTAAGCAATATTAGCTTAAAACTAATTAACAAAAACAAGCTTTCAAAAAGTCAAAACCAACGTTTAGATAAAGAAGTCATAGAATTAAAAGCAAAACTAAAACGTTTAGAAAAGGGTAAAATAGCAAGTGGTGAATGTGAACTTTGCGTTCAACTTCAAACACTAGTTGATCAACTAGATTCTAAAATTGCTATAATGAGTGTTAAAACTGGTAACAACCAAAAAGGTTTAGGTATTCAACAACTTGATCCATCAACTAGTGAAAACAAAGAAACACAATTTGTTATGGCACTAGAAAAACCAGCCATTTGTTGTGGCGGATCCCACGGATCCCATCAAAGGGAACCGCTAGTGTTAAGCCGGGATCCATGGGTCTCACAGTGTGCAAACAAAGTAATAACGTAGCTTCTTCATCTAGAACTGAGTTTTTTATCGTTAATAGAAAGAAACCAACTCATGTCACCACTAGACAACCACCTCCAAAATATAATCCTACTTTTGCAAGAAACAAAGCTCCATCTTTCTCAAAACCTAATCCATCTAGGAGACCTAATAACGTTTATCCTAGAAGTAACCATCAAATGGGATGGAACCCAAATATGCAAAATGGTTTTCCTTGTCAAAACTTTGCTCCATGGAATGCATACTCACCTTATCCATACATGTCTAACATTAATAGAATGTTTAACACTAATGGACCCATGAAAAAATGGGGACCAAACTTTTGAGTTAATTGTTTTCTTAGGTGTGCTTAAAGGTCGACCTAGACCCGGATGAATGGGTCAAGGATAGCGGGTGCACGAGGCACATGACCGGCAATAAGGATCTATTCTCGACATATGAATCCTTCAATGGAGGTAATGTGGTGTTTGGAAATAGCAAAAGTAAAATCATCGGTAAAGGTATGATTTCTAACAAATCTCTAACCATTAACGATGTGTGTCGCGTAGAAAACCTAAAATTTAACCTCTTAAGTATAGGACAAATATGTGATAAAAAGTGCAATGTACTTTTTACCGAAACCGGTAGTAAGATATTAAAAAATGGCATAACCATAGGAAGAGGTATTAGGAAACATGGAGTCTATGTCATTAAAATCGGTAATGAACCTAAAGACAAACTATGTCTTACCTCTATGGATGATACTTTGACCTTATGGCATCGAAGATTGGGTCATGCCAATATGCGACTTCTTCAATCGCTATCATCCAAAGATCTAGTAAGAGATCTACCTAAGTTAAAATATGAACATCACTTTTGTGATGCTTGTAATGTAGGAAAACAAGTTCATTCTAGTCATAAAGCTAAAAACATAGTGTCTACAACTAAGTGTCTAGAATTACTACATATGGATTTATTTGGTCCATCCGCTATCCAAAGTTATGGAGGCAACTACTACACTTTGGTCATAGTGGATGATTATTCTAGGTATACATGGACAAAAATCTTAAAGAACAAAACGGAAACCTTTAATTATTTTGAAATATTAAGCAAAAAGATCCAAAGACAACTAGGAAGTCCTATAGTGTCTATTAGGACGGATCATGGTAGGGAATTCGATAATGAAGTGCAATTTGGAGCCTTTTGTGACGCTAATGGTATTACTCACAACTTCTCGACTCCACGCACTCCACAATCAAATGGGGTAGTAGAAACAAAGAATAGAACCCTACAAGAAATGAGTCGAATCATGCTTAATGAACAATCCATACCTCAAAAGTTTTGGTGTAATGTCGTTGATACTTCAACGTACATACTCAATCGAGTCTTAATTAGACCAATCTTAGGTAAAACTCCATATGAGTTACTCCGAGGCAAAAAGCCTACGTTAAATCACTTTAGAGTCTTTGGAAGCAAATGTTTTATTCTTAACACTAAAGATTACCTTGCAAAATTTGATCCTAAATCAACCGAAGGTGTCTTTCTAGGTTACTCTCCAAATAGCAAAGCTTACGTCATATTAAACAAAGAAACAATGAAGGTAGAAGAGTCATTAAATATAAAATTTGATGAAAGTCCACTCAAACCCTCTCCACCTCTTGTCGATGACGAGATTGTAGAAAGTGAAGTTATAGTAATAAATAAAAAGATAAATGAAGAAGAAGAACCTTTAAATGATGAAGTCATAAACATTAAAGAGTCCAAAGATCACCCCGTAGATAAGGTCATAGGAAAGCTGAACGAAAGAACATTAAGGTCTCAAGTTCAAAACCAAAGTAGCTTGTTTTGTTTCGTTTCAACCATAGAACCTAAGAATACACAAGAAGCCATAAAAGATGAGAGTTTGGTAATGGCTATGCAAGAAGAATTAAATCAATTTGTTTCTAATGATGTTTGGACACTTGTCCCTCCACCTAGTAATCAAACCATAATAGGAACCAAATGGGTTTATAAAAACAAATTAGATGCAAACAGAGTAGTGTCTAGGAACAAGGCTAGACTCGTTGCCCAAGGGTATAACCAACAAGAAGGAATAGACTTTGATGAGACATATGCCCCCGTGGCTAGATTAGAGTCTATAAGAATACTTCTTGCGCATGCTTGTGCTAATGATCTAAAGCTTTATCAAATGGATGTCAAAAGCGTTTTTCTAAATGGTTTCATTAATGAAGAAGTATATGTAGCTCAACCTCCGGGCTTCATCGATTTTGAAAAACCTAAACATGTGTATAAATTAAATAAAGCCCTTTATGGTCTTAAACAAGCTCCAAAAGCTTGGTATGATAGACTCAAGTCATTTTTAATTAAACACAACTATACCATGGGGTTAGTTGACAACACACTTTTTACTAAGAAAAGAGAGTCACATATAATCATAGTGCAAATATATATAGATGATATTATATTCGGATCCACTTGTCAAGACATGTGTGATGATTTCTCTAAAATCATGCATGACGAGTTCGAAATGAGTATGATGGGAGAACTTAGTTTCTTTCTTGGTCTACAAATCAAACAAGTAGAAGATGGTATCTTCTTTAATCAATCTAAATACATAAAGGAGATGTTAAAGAAATTCGGTCTAGAATAGTCGAAACCAATTAGGACACCAATGTCATCCGACACCAAACTCACAAAAGATGAAGACGGCGAATCCGTCGATAATACTAAATATCATGGCATGATAGGTAGTCTCCTCTACCTCACGGCAAGTAGGCCGGATATCATGTTTAGTGTTTGCTTATGTGCTAGGTTTCAAGAAGACCCTAAAACATCACACCTAGAAGCCGTAAAAAGGATATTTAGATACATTAAGGTACAACACAATTAGGATTATGGTATCCTAAGGGCACGGAGTAGAAACAATTGTATATGCAGATTCGACCATGCGGTGATTACGTTGATAGAAAAAGTACAAGTGGGGTATGTACTTTCATGGGATGTTGTTTAACATCTTGGTTTTCTAAGAAACAAACGGCACTAGCAATATCAACAACCAAAGCCGAATACGTCTCCGCCGGAAAAGCATGCCAATAAGCACTATGGATGAAACAAGCGTTAGTCGACTACGACATTCATCTTAGTGACATAGAAATTCTATGTGACAACAAGGGTGCCATAGATCTAAGCAAGAATCCGAAATTACATTCTCGCACAAAGCATATAGAGATTCGTCATCACTTCTTAAGAGACAATGTTCAAAAGGGGAACATCTCTATTGAGAAGGTAGCATTCGAAGACAACATAGCCGACGTCCTTACCAAATCGTTGAAGCGGGAACAATTCAACCTACTTCGTCTTGGTCTTGGTCTCATGGAACAAACGTCGTAACTTACTTTTTGACTCTACAAGATATGTAAACACTAGCCTTCTTCTTTCTGAGTCTAGGTTCTCTATTTCACGCACAAAACACAAACAATACGGGAATTTTCAAAACCCAAGATAAGTTTTTCACTTATATTTTTCTTATTTTCTTTCAAAATAAGTACAAGTTACTAACACATCCTTCTTTCAAAGGGATAAAACGTTTGTATTTCAAAATGCTTTCTAAAATGATACTCCTTCCCGTATCAACTTCACAAAAGCAATTTCTCACGTCTAGGACAAATCGCTTTTTCATTGTTAATTCAACGTAAAAACCCGTTTTCATTGCATCTCATGTCTTTTGAATGCTAAAGGGGACACATAACTAATATGTGTTTTCGGGTACATTCATTTAAGCCACAATGAATTAGGATGTGTTAGTAACTTGTCCTACTCCACTCCTCGAGTCACCTACTCGAGAGTTCGTAAACACTACACGAATCTCCTTATAGCGGAGAAGCCTTCATAACGTCGCTTACACCTTTTTCTGGTACAAAGCTAAATACCGAGTTCTTTCACACCAAGGCGAACCACACCTACCCTTTATACGGTGCTAGGCTAACCACCGAGTTCTTTCACTCCAAGGAGAACTAATCCTATAACAGCGTCGCCTACCCTTTATTAGGTACTAGGCTAAGCACCTAGTTCCATTACTATGGAGGAACTACTACCCTTCACAACACAACACCTAATATCAAGGAGATCCTCTCCTTGTTACAACACCATCAAGGATATCACCATCCTTGGATCTAATACTAATCTATCTTGTACATCGAAACACACCATATCGAATGTACACCTTAGGCATCTTTCACTAATGCCCTTGGTTAGATTACTCGGCACCCTTCACTAATGCCTTCATCTTGACTCTCTTAGCATTCTTCACTAATGCCTTTGACACATCTATGACACCCGTTATATTTTGTGGCCCAACATAAAAAACCTTGTGTTTTATGGCACAAACACATAAACCATTTAGTCTAGTCATAGATACAAGAATATGATACTAGACATTATCCAAGACAATGTGTCTAATGGATATGAAATCCTAAACTAAACATCAAGAACCCAAAGCATGATGTAGTTAGTCTTCTATGAATGAAGATGACAAGTTTCCCAAGCTTGTTGTAGAAGATCTTCATGTGCTTGTATCTTGTGATGGGTGATCACTTCAGTAGGTAAGGATGCAAGATCTCTAAGCTTGCTTTGGAGGATCACTTCGGGAGTATGCTTACAACAAATGAAAGTTAGAAGCATTATGATCATATGAGATAAGGGTGGTTTACATGTTTCCTAATGATCTAAATATCCTAGATTTGGTGGAGAGAAACTATGTGTAAAGGTGTATGGAACAATGAAGAAATGGCTAACTATTTATAGAAGAAAACTAGCCACTGTTCCCCGGATCCCACGGATCCCTCCTCGAGGATCCGTCCGATGTCTTGGGGATCCGTGGACGCCCTTTACCCATGGGTTTTGGGTCATGGGTCATGGGTTATGGGTTGGTCCATGGGTATTCTTTTAGATTCAATGTATCTAATGAGTACATTGTATCTAGTCTTGTGGGTATGGGTTAATACCATGGGTTATGGATATGATCCATGGGTTTTGAGTGCCCACGAAGGGTACAATGTATCTAGACATTGGGTATGGGTCATGGACATGGGTTATGGATATGATCCATGGGTTTTGAGTGCCCACCAATGGTACAATGTATCTAGACATTGGGTATGGGTCATGGACTTTGGGTTTTACCCAACTACATTCAATGTATTTGGTCAATGGGTCAAATACTTAAGTTTTTACCTATTTATATTACCCATTATAATACATACTAGTTATGTATATATTTACCCAATATGTAAACACTAATTGTTATACATAAACTATTTAACTACACATGTTTTAATGGTTTTTTGGGGGTTTGATCATAACGCAACATAACAAACATGTACGAACCTGTGTTGTAGCATACAAGGACTTGAGTCGTCGAGGAGTGTTGAGAGTATGTTGAGACAAAATATAATTACAAGTAACTTATACATTTTACGTTATGTATTACAAGTTACATGTTTGTCATCAACAAAACAAATGAGAATGTATAGATTAAATATCGTAATATTTGCACTAACAATCTTCCCCTCTTTGATGATGACAAAATATATGTAAACGTAATAGATAGGTAAAATGCCAAAGTTACTTCACTTACTTGTGTCCGTACTTCCTATACATTACGTTCTCCGTTTACACTCTTCTCCCCCTTTTGTCGAAACAAAAAGGTTGTGTCCTTTAACCTTAATTTCTCCCAAGAATGGCGAGTTTGCATCATCCCTAGTGAAGTTAAAAGAAAAACACCTAATTGCTCCAATTGGCACACCACGCCAATACCTTCAACACGAAACACTAATGACGAAGCTTAGCAACTCATGATGTTGAGCTTGCACGTCTTCAAAAGGTGGTGATCTCGCCTTTAAGAGGAACCTAGAGAATCACAAAAAAAAAATAGAAATATCCTTTGAATTATAACCATTATTGCCAACGGCTCAATGGATCAAATTTTTGAGGCTTAACCTACATCAAGGTTAGTGTTAAGAAGAAAAGAAAAAGGAAAAATATATGATGAGAAAGAAATCTCCTTTTGTTGAAACATAAAGGAATTTTGAAGAATGAATGTGCATGCTCCCCTCGACGGTTGCTCCCCTTGTTAAGGCGTCAAGTATTTTAGGAAGGCTAAGGCGAAAGTATTTCAAAATTTGCAATGTTTTTGCTTTGACGAAAAACTCCCTTTATTGAGGCGTCAAGTTCTCCTAGTGTGTTTTGAAAATCTACAAAACTAAAAGTTAGTGCAAAATTATATTCGTCCTTGGACGAGTAAGTCATATGATGCACTTTGTAAAAGCTCGACGGAAGCTCCCCCTAGCTCGAGGGCGTCAAGAAGAACCTACAAAAAAAATGTAAAATTTCGTCCATAAATAGACGAGAATCCCATACACATCAAAGTGTATATGTATGAACCTACAAACAAAGGATTAGTGTCAAAAAGAGAATAATTCTACTACTTGCATCATCATGGTTGGTTTAGAGGTTGTAAGGTTTGTTCAAGGTAAGAAAAAAAAATATGCTTAGGGATGAGACGCATTTCATTACGAAATTCACTTGGCTTTTGACAACATAGATGTTTGTGAAGGATGGTTGAGCGACCATGAATTGTAGTGGTAGTGAGACACTTGTAGGATTTGGTTGACACAAATAGGATGTGGTAGAACATGAGACATACTTCATCACGTAGATCATGAACTAGACCTTTGGACACGTTGATAATGATAGAAATCATCATTATGACTTAGAGGTATGGAAGTTGTGGTAGAGGTGATGAAAGGTATCAAGGTGAATCTTTGACTTGGTTGATGACTCAATAGAGGTGGTAGACATGATAACTTTGTGAGTAGTGATAAAAGTGGAGTAAGATGGTTAGGATGATGCAAGATTAGAAATAACAAAAAAATGTGCGAATGAGCACAACTTGACTTGATGATGAAATCGACTATTGTCATCCTACAAGAATCCAAAGAGTTAGTACAAAGGAAAACATTTATACCAATGGATAAATTGTTCACATAAAATCATGAAACAAAAAGGAAGAACACGTAAAGACTCATATAAATGCAACTTATTTATAAACATATAGGAAACAGATAATCCTAAGTGTTGAACAAGTGCTTGTGTGGGAAAAAGGAAATTTGAGATGATTATCTAAAGAGATAAAGTTCCTTTTGTTCCACGGTTCCACCGGTTCCCTCACTAGAGGGATCCGGCTAGCTTAAGTCTAGGGATCCGGCTAACAGATGAGGTGAAAAAGAGGTGATTGGGTTCTATCAAGGTCTAGCACCTACATATCCTAAGTTACTCAGTCTCTTAAGTGTCTTACATGAAGATGGACTTAAATGATCAAGAGAAAATGATTGATGGTAACTAATGGTTTTTACAGTAAGCACACATGTATACACGTTAAGTAAAGCAAGGAGAGCATGTAGAGATCACATATAGGCAATCAAATGAGATCGAGCTCAAAAATAACACAAAGGTTTAGCAAACTTAACAAGCACTATTCAAGAAGCCTAAAACAAATTTACGGTCTAGATTAGTAAATCATTTACACTAACAATGACATGCAAGGTATGTGTCTAGAAAGAAAAGAGCACATAATGGTGTTCAAGACAAAAGAGTTGTGAGGTGCTAGTTTAGGACAATCTAGTCATTACGGATGGTAATTAGCATACAATGAGCTTCGTCCATGAAGTCATGTAGCTCTTCTCGATCAAAGCAAGATAATCGCTTGATAAGGCAAGTGGTTGTGATTAACTAAAGAATTAGTTTTACAACTTGTTTGATTAGTAATCCTAAGACAATGCAAAGTATTTCCATTGTTAACTTACTTTAGGAAAACATAGGAGTATAAATTTCTCAAGTGAGAGAATGAATATGAGACTATTACTAGCAGTGCTAAATTATGGCTAAACACGACCATTTTTACGGGCGATTCCACATACCCAACTTCTCTCATGGAAGCAATTCAACCGTTAGGTCAAATTGAGTTTCTAGTGCAATAAGTTCTCCAGTATTCATTCTCAAGTTAGAAAATTTTATATTCCTACAATGGCCTATCGAAGAGTGACAATAATGATACTTTGCTTCGTTTATATTAATATTATACTTGAAACAACTAAGGTGATGAAGGTGTCAAAAAATTAAAAGTTGTCCATATGGTGAACAAAAAAATGGTTGCATGAGCTAGTTCAACATATGTTGTTGGAAAGCTCGAGTTTGGACTTTCGGATATGAACAATTATATTTGCGTTGCAAAATAATTTACTTGAGTATATCGGATGAAATAATCAAGTTGTCAATCCTACTATGAAGCTTGGAGAGCGATCATGAAAAGGAAAACGGGAGAGTACATCATCTACACAAGTGTAGGTTATGATCCAATGTACATTCTTGTTGTTTTTAGAAAACGATACAAGAAAATATGAAATCAAGAAATCATATAGGCACATAAAACATTTATGTTGCACACATGACAAACTCAATCAAAAAGCCATTTTAGTGTGTTATATGTTTTAAACATTTTTCAACTTACAAAACTAACATTTTCGACACAACTAGATGCTATCCCAAACACTCCTTCAAGTAGCACATTGATTAGTAGAAAATTACTAAATTGACATGCAAGAGAAAGAATAGAAAGGTAAGGAAACCACATATGTTAATCAATCAAACAAGCAAGAAAGCTATTTGAGATAAACAAATAATCAAGTAATGCAAGGGAAACAATTTATCATTTAGCATAGCATACGAAAGTTCTTTTCATCGCTTTGTGTTAAATATGTATACCAAGCTTGATTAGTTTCCTTTATAAATATGATCAAAACCTTAATTTCAAAAGAGGACACATTGTTATTCAAAGATGAAAACATCCGTCTCCAATTAGATCAAAAGTTTGTGCAAAAGTTATGACCGAAAAATGACTTTCTATTATAAATCAATGATTCGTAAATTTTGTTTTGAATCAGTTTATGATATCATTTTAAATGAAAGTAGACTCAAATACCTTTAAAATGATAGGTGTACGACTTCTAACGACTTATGGTTAATTAGTTATGAATTTTTGAAATCTGAGAAAAAAAGCATCTTACTACGGATCCCTTGCTTGAGGATCCGTCCAGATCTAACTCTGCGGGATCCGCGGATCGACACGTAATTATAAAATGTATGTTTTGACCTGACGAAAAGGTTTAACCTTTGTAGACTTTTTAGTGAAGTCATATTAACCATTTTTTGTAAGATTGTATGTTCACATTGAAACCCGTCGGTAATATGTTTTATTGATACGATATATATAAAGGCAATACATAATGAAACCCTAATAGACCCAATCCCACATACCGGGCTTGGGCTTCATTATCATCTAATACTCCCCCGCAGTTCGAGCGGCGAAATCGCGAAAGCTCGAACTGAAGCAGTAAACTAAGAAATCAAAATAAAAAAAAAGTAACCAAAATAAAACGGGATAACCCAAAGTATCCCCTATTCTAATTTTATTTATTTTTATTTTTATTTTTATTTTTTAAAAAACCTAACATCACAATCGCAGACCTCTATGATGAGTAGCTTCAAAATTTCTTCCTTTGTTTAATATGCATGCACGATCTCCAAGAAGATGAATAATATGATAATGTCTCACCACAATTGCTACATCGTTGATAGTAATGTCGGCTGGGAAATTAATGCGATAATAAATATGTTGAGGTTGAGGGTCGACAATAAATAATGCGATAATAAATATGTTGAGGTTTAGTAATTTGTGAGGGATTGAGAAACAAGAAACAATAGACGGTCGACAACACAACGGTCGACAAACGAGGACAACACCGACAACGTACTCTAGGTCGACAAACAATTCAAACAGTCGTCAACCTTAGTCGACAAACTTGATAAACGAACTAAAAAAAAATTGAAACAGTCGACACCTTGGTCGACAAACTTAATAAACGAAAATAAAATAAAAGGTCGACAACACAAAGATCGACAAACAGAAACACGGTCGACAACTCGAGGTCGACAAACGAGAAACAATTAAAGAAAAAACTGATCAAAGATAAACTAATACTTTGACTATATAACAAACTTTGACTATATACTAATACTTTGACTATATAATGAGTCGAATGTTTTGAGGAGAGGTGGTAACAAACTGATACTTTGAGGACAATGGGTTTTATTTTATTCAATCATTGTATATACTAATACTTTGAGGTCAAGTGGTTTCAAACCGATCGAATGTTCAATGATTGGTCGAATAAAAAAACAAAAAAAACTGATCGAATGTTTTGAGGCTGTTAACGAATGGTTTAGGGAATCGTGAAACAAGGAAGGTCGACAACACACTTGGTCGACAAACAATCAAACACTAAACGAATAAAAAAAATTGAGAAAGCAAAGAGTGGATCGGTTAGGATTGATACCATGTAAGATTGTATGTTTACATTGAAACCCGTCGGTAATATGTTTTATTGATACGATATATATAAAGGCAATACATAATGAAACCCTAATAGACCCAATCCCACATACCGGGCTTGGGATTTATTATCATCTAATATTTTTACCTTTATTCAAGCTTGATTAACAAGATATCTAACAACAAAACTTCAAAAAAAAAATCAACAAAACACTTTTCATATTATGCTTGACTTCACCAAAAATTTAATACGAGGACCTTACTCGTTTTGAAAACTATTTGTTTTAAAAACTAGAGCCAACCCGCTCTGATACCAATTGTGAAAACGTAGAGGGGGGGGGGTGAATACGTTTCTGATTAAAACTTAAAACTTTTGTATCAAATATAGTATAAACCATTGCATTTGCTAATCTCGACGCGAGGATGCATTTAACGCATTACGGCATGTAAGGCCAACCCTTTAATATCACATAAGATTCCACAAGATTAATGGTTCATTATAAATCAAGTTTCACCATTATTAGTCCGGTTGCTTTTTCTTGATCAAGCGTGTCATAATATGTAAAGTGTTAAATATAGTTTATGACTATATGAAAGACCAAGTATGTATCACAAACATAGACATCAACCACATAGAAAGTAAACAATGTAATGCAAGAATAAGCGTAAGCGATAAGTAAAAGGATAGACAAACCAACACGAGGATTTATAGTGGTTCGGCTACAAGGACACCTTCCTTGCCTACTCTACTCCTCGAGTCACCTACTCGAGTTCGTAAACTACTACGAATCTCCTTATGGCGGAGAAGCCTTCACAACGTCGCTACACCTTTTCCGGTACAAAGCTAAATACCGAGTTCTTTCACACCAAGGCGAACCACACCTAACACAACGTCGCCTACCCTTTATACGGTGCTAGGCTAACCACCGAGTTCTTTCACTCCAAGGAGAACTAATCCTATCACAACGTCGCCTACCCTTTATTAGGTACTAGGCTAAGCACCTAGTTCCATTACTATGGAGGAACTACTACCCTTCACAACACAACACCTAATATCAAGGAGATCCTCTCCTTGTTACAACACCATCAAGGATATCACCATCCTTGGATCTAATACTAATCTATCTTGTACATCGAAACACACCATATCGAATGTACACCTTAGGCATCTTTCACTAATGCCCTTGGTTAGATTACTCGGCACCCTTCACTAATGCCTTCATCTTGACTCTCTTAGCATTCTTCACTAATGCCTTTGACACATCTATGACACCCATTATGTTTTGTGGCCCAACATAACAAACCTTGTGTTTTATGGCACAAACACATAAACCATCTAGTCTAGTCATAGATACAAGAATATGATACTAGACATTATCCAAGACAATGTGTCTAATGGATATGAAATCCTAAACTAAACATCAAGAACCCAAAGCATGATGTAGTTAGTCTTCTATGAATGAAGATGACAAGTTTCCCAAGCTTGTTGTAGAAGATCTTCATGTGCTTGTATCTTGTGATGGGTGATCACTTGATGAGTAAGGATGCAAGATCTCTAAGCTTGCTTTGGAGGATCACTTGAGTATGCTTACAACAAATGAAAGTTAGAAGCATTATGATCATATGAGATGAGGTGGTTTACATGTTTCCTAATGATCTAAATATCCTAGATTTGGTGGAGAGAAACTATGTGTAAAGGTGTATGGAACAATGAAGAAATGGCTCACTATTTATAAAAGAAAACTAGCCCTTGTTCCGGATCCCACGGATCCCTCCTCGAGGATCCGTCCGATGTATCTTGGGGATCCGTGGGAAGCTCCCTTTTACCTATGGGTTTTGGGTCATGGGTCATGGGTTGGTCCATGGGTATTCTTTTAGATTCAATGTATCTAATGAGTACATTGTATCTAGTCTTGTGGGTATGGGTTAATACCATGGGTTATGGATATGATCCATGGGTTTTGAGTGCCCACCAAGGGTACAATGTATCTAGACATTGGGTATGGGTCATGGACATGGGTTATGGATATGATCCATGGGTTTTGAGTGCCCACCAAGGGTACAATGTATCTAAACATTGGGTATGGGTCATGGACTTTGGGTTTTACCCAACTACATTCAATGTATTTGGTCAATGGGTCAAATACTTAAGTTTCTACCTATTTATATTACCCATTATAATACATACTAGTTATGTATATATTTACCCAATATGTAAACACTAGTTGTTATACATAAACTATTTAACTAAACATGTTGTAATGGTTTGTTGGGGGTTTGATCATAACGCAACATAACAAACATGTACGAACCTGTGTTATAGCATACAAGGACTTGAGTCGTCGAGGGGTGTTGAGAGTATGTTGAAACAAAATATAATTACAAGTAACTTATACATTTTACGTTATGTATTACAAGTTACATGTTTGTCATCAACAAAACAAATGAGAATGTATAGATTAAATATCGTAATATTTGCACTAACATATAGAACTCCCAAAAATGCTTGCATAATCCATCTCATCTTCACACACAAACAACACCATGTCATTCACAAGTTCTTACAACTTAGATGAATCACTTAGTACAAACAATCATCTTAATGAAACCCAAACCTTTGAACTTCCACCTTCCAAAATACCACAATCAAACTCTAAGATATCTGCACGGATTAACATCCGATCTTGTTGCTTAGGAAAACCATCATCATATGGCTCATCACCATCAAATAACTCACCACAAGATGCTTCCATTATAGCACATCCTTCATCACCAACAAGTACACCAACTTCATCACCAAATCACTCACCACCTAAAATCACTCTTTTAGAACTCCTTACGACTCCAACAAGATCTCAACAACCAAAGCAAAAAGAAATAGCCTTTTTGACACCTCCAACTTCTCCAAACACAATATTCAATGATCTTGAAACATCACCACCTTTAGCTCCCATTAAAGTACAAGAACACCTAGGTTCTTTTTCACCACCACTTCCAATCATTCCGGACTTTGATCCATATTTTCCTATTTTTGCACCACAACTTCCGCAACTCACAAATCAAAACAACCCGGAAGATCTCCGTACTCACTAGTCACTACCCACATCACTTACATTGTGAACATTGCCAATCCACTAGGGAAATTGCAATAGAAGTTAGGGAAGAAATGCGATTCATACTCAACCTCATCCTTAATCGCATCACTACCATTACTCGTCCAAACCTCCATCCATAACCTTATGCAAACATGAAAGGAATCAATACTACTATTTTCTATTTTTTTTGGTACTTTTTCTTTTGAAGTCATTTTCAAGAACAAGTCTTGTTCTTATTTTTACATGCTTGTAGGTGGCATAAATACCACTACACTTTGTTGTTTTCATCACAAGGACTTGTTTACATACCTTTGCTCCCAATCTTGATTCTCGTCAATAACAAGATTATTTAAGCATGTTACTAACCTTTCTCTTTGTAGGATTTTTTTTATTTTTCTTCACTTGACGCCCCAAACTAGGGGGAGTAAGCGATACGTGGACTAATTTTTCCACATTTTTATTTCTTCGAATGGTTAACTTTTTGTTTCGACAAAAAGGGGGAGAAGAAGTAAAACTTAGGGGCTTTCAAAACCTACATCTATTCTTAAGTTTTACTCATCATACCATTATGTTTTGTCATCAACAAAAAGGGGGAGATTGTTAATACAAATAAACCGTAAAAACGTTTATTAATATATTGCGATCTCTTTGCGTTTTGTTGATAACAAATATAATGTTATCTTAAGTACAATTATAAGGATACATGTTATTTTTGTAAAGCATTTACATATAGCCATTTAAATACAAAAATGTTGTAATTAATCATTTGTTGTAATAGTTTATTAGGATGGGTAAAAACCACAACCCATGGATCATATCCATAACCCATTGACCCATATCCATTTGACTAGATACAATGTATTCATTAGATACATTAAATCTAAGGAAAACCCATGGACCAACCCATAACTCATGACCCATAACCAAAAAACCCATGGGAAAAGAGGAGCGTCCCACGGATCCCACAGATTACACTAGACGGATCCCAAGTGGGAGGGATCCGTGGGATCCGGGGGACAGTGGCAGAAATTGCCTATAAATAGAGAGCCATTTCTTCATTCTAACTCACCCCTCTTCTTACTAATTCTCTCATATACTCTCATTGTCTTCTAACAAAGATCACTTGATCTAGAGTACTTCCTTATTTCTTTCTTTAGTGATTCTCATATAGGTCATTCTCTAAGGCGAGATCACGAGCATTCTACAAGTCATCCAAGCAAGGGTCCTTGATTGATTTGTTCCTCATAAAATTTCGTAGCGAAGATCTTGTATTTGATATTTCACATGTTTGTTGTGTAATAGTCGTGTTGGTTTGGTCCACCGTGTTACGGACTCGGTATTTAGCTTCGTACCGGAAAAAGGTGTAAGCAACGTTGTGAAGGCTTCTCCGCCAAGTGAAGGAGTTTGTTGACATAGTTCTTGAACTCTCGAGTAGGTGACTCGGGGAGTGGAGTAGGGCAAGGAAGGTGTCCTTGTAGCCGAACCACTATAAAATCGGCAAAACTATTCAACCCCCCTTCTAGTTTTCCAACAAGTTTATGAATCCTAGAGATTTCGTAGTCATTAACCTTAAGGTAGTCTCAAAGAGTTAGGGATAAAAGCACACCCTACGACCTTAGAAAACACAACGCGTTAAGAATAAGGACGTGACAATTCGACCACCAATAAAAGATAACTATGGAGTAATAGTATCTAGGTAGACACATCTTTAATCATCATACGAGCACACTTCAAAAAGACATAGACTACCCCTTAGATTAGATAATTAGATAATTAGAGTAATCGTTAGAAGTACCAAACCCCCAAATCCAAACCCCGAGATTTTACCCTTAGTTTTATAAAAAATATAAAAAGATAAAAAATAATCTTCCTCAACCTCAACCTTAGCGTAGTAATTTCTCACTAGCATTCCTATTCCCCTAGAGAATGATATCAATACCCGAGGCTTACCCAATACTACACTACAACGATTAGGTTCACTGCCTAGGGTGTTGAAAAAATTTCTCGACGGAAAGGAAGTTTCCTTTGACCCCGAACGCGCCTTGTACGCGCATCAGGAGGATGTTAAGAAGAAGAAGATGATGATGAGTGTAGGTGTTGGGAATGTGTTTGGTGATGAGGATGAGGATGAAGAATATAATGATGAAGAATATGAGGTGAGGATATTAGTATTTGGTTTGGTTTATTGTTTGTGTTTGACGAGAGTTTTGGAGTGTTTTAGCGTTTAGGATATAATGCTTGGTTTGGCAATGAGTGTTTAGGTTTAATGATACACCCAAAACTATGTTACCAAATGCTTTTATAAAAGTCTTAGTGTAAAATTGCATCTATTTTATAGAAGCGTTTAGCTTTTAGAATTTAGATGTGTTTGGTAATGTAGCTATAGTAGTGTTATAAAGTGAAATTGATGTAAAAGCTAAACGATTCTTTAAGTAGCATTTGAAAATTAGCTTTGTTTTATAAAAATCAAAACGCCAAACGATTCTTGCCCAACGAGTTTTTAATTCCAAATTAAGTCCAAAAACGTGTTTCGACCTTAGCTTTCATGTTTTTCTTTCTCATTAGCTTATGTCTAGCTTATTTTTAGCTTATGGGCCACACTTTACTCTTAATGGGTCGGTAAAACACTTAACGGGCCATAGATTATAACGCGACTGGGCCTTAAGGCCCGTTATGGTCCGGTTGGGTGTTAGATGCAAAAACGCGATATAGGGGTGTTTTATAAGTTTTCTTAGGCCGTTTTTCTAGTGTTATTAGCTTGATATTAAGTGTACTTATGGTTTTTTTTGCAAAACGAGAGTTGGGTGAAGTTAGATAGATTATACGCGACATAGGTTTCAAAGTAAATGAGTAACGAGACTTTGTAAATAACACAAGTTATGTTTTATGATTATGGTTGATATAAAAACGTATTTACTTGGTTTTCCAACGTCTTAGAGACTTGCGTTAACGTTATAAAACATTTATGTGATTGATTTCTTAAGGTGCTATAACGAGTTTTTACGTGTGATATAACGAGAGTAAAAAGGTTGCGAAAAGAAAGTGAGAGATACTTACAACACCCAAAGGTGGTGAGGAATTTCGAATGGATGAATGTGACCTAAGGTTTCCCCTCGTTCTCCTTATACCCAAGACTAATTTGCTTAAACCCTTAGTGCCTTGATTTCGCTTGCCTCGACCCAATATGGACGGTTTGTATGTGATAGTGAGAAGTGTTTGAGTATGTTTGATATGTGATGAGTTTAGTGGTTCAACTAAGTGTTTTGAGTTGCCCTTTTATAGTTGAAAGAAAGCATGGCTAATCCTATATTTTATTTGTGCCTTAATCTAGTTCCAAGATAGAAGAAGAAAATTTGTCCAAACTCCCTAAGCATGCTCGACACAGCCGGTTTCATGGGCATGACTTTGGTTGGGTCATGTTAAGTTTGAGGATGGGAAGCATAAGATCTTATGGTTAAGATTGCTTTTGTCCCCTTGTTTACACTTACACGCCAAGATAGAATTGTCCAAAGTTGTGTGTTTTGTGCTTGTGTCGGTATCACAAAAGCAAAGAAAAAATACCACAAGTTTTACTTGTGCAAAATTTGTATTTCACAAATATATTTGGGTGTTCACTTGGGCTAAGAAAACGCGCGGGCTAGGCCCAAGGAAAAAGTGTGAACGGGTTGGGTTGGGTCACTAACTACACGAGCCCAAGACAATAAAAATGGGGTATGGATATGTTTAGGCTTAGGAGGCCCATGGGAGAAATTAATTAAAAAAAAAGTTAATATATATATTTTATATAATATATGTATATAAAAGAAATATTATTATCGAGGCCGCGGTAAATTTTATCAGGTCTCAACGGTTTGATTTTAAGCCTTTCTTTCAAGGTTTACGATGCACTTGCCAAGTGATATACAAAATTGATATAAGGAAAATTTTATGGTTCCAAATCTATGCTTTATTCATGATTAGATAGATAATGACATTGAAATTTTTCCGGGAGCTTACATTGGTGGTGCGGGTGACAAAGATGCCCAGAAAATAGTTCAGCGGACCAAGATCAGTCATAGAAAAATCCTAATGTAAAGAAGCTATAATCTTCTGTAATAATGTTGTAGAGGAAGCTGTCAGCAAAATTCATCCACATATAGTAATAAATAAGCAACATCAAAACCCTGTGAGAAAAACCAATGCGAGTAACATAACTCGCAAACCGCTGAAACCAAGCACGAGGTACCTGTTTAAGGACATATAACGACCGCTGAAGAAGTTACACATGGTCAGGACGCCGAGGATCCCGAAAACCAGGAGGCTGGTGCATATAGACAGTCTCAGATAAAGTATCGTAGAGAAAAGGATTCTTGACATCGATTTGATGAACAAGCCAATGCCGAGAAGCAGCGAGACTGAGAACCGTCTTAATGGTTGCCGGTTTAAACACCGGACTAAATGTCTCATCATCGTCAAACACCTATTTGTTGATTGTTCCCATTAGCGACAAGACACGATTTGTACCTGCTTAAAGATCCATCTGCAAAATACTTGTGCTTAAACAACCATATGGAACGAACAATGTTCGTGTCAGGTGGTCGTGACACAAGAACCTAAGTATTATTTTTAATTAAAGCATTGTATTCATCAAGCATAAAACATTGCCAATTAGGATCTTTGATTGCGAGAGTGTATGACTTTGGAACGGGGGAAATGGTTGACACATGACAATTATAATGAGGATTCTTTTTATTAGTACCAACATGAAAACGTGTGACCATGTGATGAGTTGAGGTTAGGTTTGGATGATGATTAGGCGCGGCTGGATTAGGCTCGGGAGGATGAGATGTGATCGTGGCTCTTGATACCATGTAAAGGTGTGTAATTATGACTGGTCGAACAATAAGTTTGGTACAATATAAATAATGATCAGTAGTCAAACGGGGTTGACCCAATACAAATAATGCTAACACTAAATATTAGTCCACTAACATTACTTTCTCTCTCTAAAAACTTTCTCTCACACCCGAGGCTGATCGTGAGATCCCATTCCCATAGTGAGACTGAATGTGTGTTCTTTCTTAACAGAAGATCGTGAATATTCTCACTTAGTCCAAAGTTCCTTGAATCTTCCTAAACCTACGTTTATTGTAAGTCCAGCCCATCTTATATCATACCCCTAAATTTTCTACTAACAATGTGAATCAATATAAAAACCTATTGGATCGATTTGCGTGTAGCTTGTACTGCTAGTTTCTTTCTAGCTTTTTTTTTAATATAATCTCAATTGCCGTTCAAAAAAATATATAAAAACCTATCATATGCACGAACCATGTATAAGTGAGAAGTGTTATAACTAGTTTTTAGGTCCTTCGATAGTTCAACGCATACATGCACCATTTGATCTGTTTGTGCCTCCCGTAGTTCCATACTTCCTTGTTGGTTGCTAATGACATTATGTGCAAACTTAACCCTGCTATATAGGTCGAAATACTATTGTTTGTTTTTTCTTTAACTTTTGATGGTTTTGAAAAAGAAAAATATACACGAGTCTTAATGTGTGCACAAATGAACAATGATAAAAATACAAATGAGCTTTTGGATAGTATATCTAAGATAGTTATGTATTTAACTAAAAAAATTGTAAGTTCAAAATCCTGTTAAAAGTGAAAATAAAATAGTTGTGTGATGTACAAGTTTGTGTCACTTATATGTATTTTAAGCCAAATAAAATGTTAGTAGAACTGCATATTTTAAGCTAAATAAAATGTTAGTAGAACTACAAGAGATAAGGAAAAAAAGTTTCCCTATAGTTTCTCCACCATAGTTCATAAAGTGGTAAAGAAAAAGGTCTTTCAAAAATTGTATACAATGCGACTTCACTAGATTATATGTCCTTTTTTATATTTTATAACAAAAGTACATGTGAGTTGATATACTTTTTGTGTTACTCCCCCGTCTCATAATAATTGTCCACTTTGATTTTTTTGAATCTTTTTTATTCAACTTTGACTAATAATATTTTTATTTGTGTTATATAATAATTGATAAAAATTATACCAAATGAAAATACATTGAAAACTCAATCTATTCGTATATTTTTCATCAAGTATTATATTACACAAATAAAAATATTTATAGTCAAAGTTAGATAAGAAAGACTTAAAAATGTCAAAGTGGACAATTATTATGAGACATAGGTAGTACTAAATTAAGATGAACTCTTTTTTTATTGTGCGACTTGTATGTAACAACTCGCTTTGTGTGTAACTGGTAGGTGAAATTAAGGTGATCCCTTTTTATTTTAGTTTTTATTATAAGACAAAATGATATATAACAAAATATCAAATAGGCCTAAAAAGCTATACCAATTCAGAGTTGAGATCAGTATAGGCTGAATTTGTCGTAAAACAAATTAACCAATCACATTCATCCATTTTTTATTTTCACCTTTTTAAAACAACATATCTTGCAAACGGTAAATCTTCGTTCTACAAAAATACATTATCGTGACGAGAATTAAATTATCTTTCTATAGATATCGTTGTTATATCTTTCGACGAATTTTTTTTAAAAGTTAGTCAGGAAAAATCACGTGTGATTTGTAAAATCACGTGTGATTTTTAAAATCACATGTGATTCGTAAAATCAAATCACATATGATTTTAAGAAATCACATGTGATTCTTCAAATCACGTGTGATTTTCAAATCGCGTGTGATTTTTACGGACGAAATTTTTTAAAAAGTTCGTCGAAAGTATATAACAATGCATATCTATAGAAAGATAATTTAATTCGTCGAGATGGTATAATTTTTTGACGTAACGATTAACGGTTTGTGAGATATTTAATTTTCAAAAAAAGGGTGAATATATTTTTAATAAAAGAAATGAGTGGCTATGATTGGTTGATTGGTTCTATGGCAAATATGAGTTCTATAATGAACTTTTCTCTACCAATTCATTATACTTTTCTCATTAAATAAAAAAAAAGAGGCGTGTTAATAATTCGTCAATAATCGAATAATCTAATGAGGTCTAACATTATGCTAGTCATAATGAGGTGACCAGTCACCTCTGGTTGTCATCCATCACACGTCACCTGGCCCATCCTCACGGATGAAAAGTAGAAAAAATGGGACGAAGGGTGAGGCTCCTCACCATTCGAGCACCACTCAAGCATTGTGCAATTTGTGGGCTCCATGATGTTTTTTATTATTATTTATTTGATTTGTGAATGTTTGTGAGATATTTTTTGTGATATATTTGTATAAAATGAGTATTTTAATGATGCTGAGGAGAGTGGTAACTATTGTGGGTGAAAGTGATGGGAGTGGTGATGTGCTGAATTATAATGTGATGCCGAAGTGAAAGGTGAGGAGAATGTAACCATTGTGCTTAGTCTTATAGAAAATCCATTTAAAAAATAAAAAATAAAAAATAAATAAAAACATTTTTTAGCTCTATGGATCAAGTTAGGCTCATCGTAATAACGACCAGTCTACCCTTAAGCCGTCCCACCCCACTAAGATGAAAGTGAGTTGAAGAGTTAATAACTTTTAAGGCTAGCAGGCAAGAAGAGTAAGTCACATGTGAGTCTCTTGCCATCCATATCGAGTCATGCGCGAGTTTTGCTTCCCAAGAAGAGTTAAGGTGAGTCGTTCACCTTAAATGTTTTATAATTATTTATTTGGTTTGTAAGTGTATGTGGGGTATTTAGTGAGGTATATTTTTATAAAGTGTGTATGTTAATAAAAGATGCTGATAAGGTAATTTTGTCCATAAAAAGTTGAATGTGAGGGAGGGGAAGTGGGACGAGAGAGAAAACTGATATGACGCTAAGGTGTAAGGTGAGCCTCTCACCACCTTGCATCCAGCCTAAAGTAATTATGTTAACTTCAGTTAGTGGTCTAAAGCTTTAGCATTGTTGGTCAGCTTGGTACTAACTATGTAATAACTCGTTCCACCTCTCCTTTTATTGTGTTTGGTTGGGTCACAAAAGCAATTGAATAGTTCGAGTGTGTGAGTGTTTTTTATCTAATTTTTGTGGAGTATATTTTTTGTTGTAACATGTGTCTTCTTACTAGAGTCATTTGGTCATGTGTTTTATAACAACCCGTAAATTTTTGGATTATTATAATATTATTTATGCGTCAGAAAATTCAAATCGACTCTTTTCTGACAGATGCCGATATCAAAAATTTAAAAACGAGAGGTCATCTCGTTTCTTTAGAAATAAGACACCGCACACACGATACTTGTCCACTAAGTATCTGTATAATAAATGTGAAATTTATTATTGTCTAAGTTAAAAATTTAAGCATACATAAGCTTAATCCAATGTTTCGGGAAGTTATTCCGCATACTGCAGCGCAGTAGCATACAAGACTAAAATAAATACTAAAATAAGTGGAATATACATTTTTATCATTCATTGATAATCTAAGAAAGAAAATGAGAGGTTATCTCATGAATTTAGAAAGATACGGCACCGCACGCATACTGACACCAATTAATAACGGTAAACTGTTATAATCAAATTCCAACATAATAAAAATGTCATATTATTACGTTTAAAAAAAAATTGTTTCCGAAAATATAATTTCTATATTTTTCGGGTACCGAGAAAGTACGTTTACTCGAGGATTCGACAAAACACGGGATACCAATTGTACTGTTTCGTATAATAAAACAAAAGAGATAAAATTCCTATCACTCTCTCTCCCATGTTTCTACCTTATATGTCCCTCCTCTCTCTCCCCTGTTGACACAAGCCAGAAACACCAAACACAGAAATGGATAATTCTTCTTCTTTTGAAAGTCAACTTCTAAAAGCCATCACTCCTACATGCCAAATTCGTTCTCCCTACTACCCTAGATATCACAAGATGCGGCTGTGGAAAGAGATGTGTGCCAAGAGAAGCTATCAACCAAACTTGAGGTCAAGAAAGGAGAGCCAAGACATTACTTTCATGTATCTATAAATAGGGAACAAGAATCACAGGTTTTATTCAAGTTTCACACAAACACCATTTCAATTAGGGTTCCTGCGAAATTAGGGTTTCTCAAATCAAGGGGCTTTTCAAAATTGATTGAGGGGTTTCGTTCTTGGATGTATGAGGAAGCCATTCCAAGTGTTAATCGTTCTAATTCGTCCAGAAACTCCTCCAATTGATCTCGTGGGATTCTTTTTTTTCGGTGTTCATCTATGTCGACTCACGAAATTTATTGTAAGAGCATATTTATTGTTATTTTATCTTTTTGAATCAATTAAGTTGGTTGTGCCATTTGTCCAATTCGAATTATGTTTTTCTTGATCATACCGAATATTATAAATAAATGAGAAGTGATATTGGTTAATGTTGATGATTAATTTGATTAAGTTAAAATGGTGTGATATATTGTTGTTGTTGTTGTTGTCGAGAACCAAGAAAAGGAAACCAGAAATATTTTGATTTTTAAATTTCCGCTCATACTCGTGCTTGTTAGATTATATTCGGCTTATTGACTAAAGTGCTTATCTCGACTTATATTCCATCTCACCCGGGTCATGGTGTTTTCGGTTTATTTTTGTAACTGATAGACACTTCTTAGGCTAAGGTGGTCTCAACTTGTTCTTGATATCCTTGCGTATTCTGCATACAAATACCCTTGCGTAAAAAGTATGTTAAAATCTGGAAATAGAAAACTGCTACAAATCTTACGTACACAGGTTAGAAAATTCCGTGAATTAAGTGTTATTGGGTCAAGCCCCTCACATGAGTCGGGTAGTACCCGCATTCACTAGTCATCAGACGAGTAAGACTTCTCATAATTTCGTTGCCTTGTTTCAGTGTGCGCATAGGCTCACAAGGGTCTTGCATTTGTAGTTATATCGAGTCACCAAAGGGTACGTGTGTTTCACTTGCATCGAGCCAAGGGAGGGCACCTCGAGGGTGTCTCTACCCGACTCAGTACCAGGCCACGCCGTGGTCTTAGAGGGCTTGTAAAAAGTCTCGGGTATCGTCGTGTTTAATCTCAAAAATTTTGAAGTATCATATATTTTGCGTCAAAGTTATCACAACATCAAAATTGTATCAAACTGACTTTGTCATTTTAGTCAAAACAAACATTCCACACAAGTCTCAAAACTAAGGGCTCGTTTGGTTTGTTGGCAGGAATGACAATGGGTATCGGATTTGGAATGAGGTGGAATGATAATGGGTATGAAAAAGTGTATCATTACGATTGTTTATGTTTGGTTGATAAAATATGGTATGAAAAAGTGTATAGATATTTTAATTTTGTAGTGAAAAAATGAGGGGTCCACGGGAATGGATTTCATAGACACCAAATTGGTGTGTAATGAATCTATGACTATGATATACCTATTTCATTACCGGGCCCACAAAACAAAACAAAACAAACACCGACTATGACTTTGAAAGTCATAGTTTCATTCCCATTAACGCAAACCAAACGGGCCCTAAATTTTTATGATATTCCTCCTGTGGGCCTCTAAGCCCAGTTTACCTAAGTGGAGGGTTGGCTTGAAATGAGTAACAATTTGGGCTGCAAGCCCATCCCTCGCCAAAGGGTGCGTCTGATCTATTTAGACAGTAGGCCAAGCCCAACTGAGATTAAGAATGCGTGTGTATATTCTGGGCCGAAGCCCAGTAATGTGAAGATCCGTTTGACAGCTTTTTGGGGGTTAGATTTTGTGTAGTCTCGAGTTTTCATTCGACTTGAATCCCGTCTCATTCAGCTTGCTTTCCATCTCATACCGATTCATCGTACACTGCTTACCGTGAGTACTCGACTCGCTAATTCCTACTCACCCACATTTCATGATTAACGATATTATACCAGTCGGAAATGAAAAGCAACACAATTGGAAAACATAATATTTAAAAGAAGTATTTTAAATAGGGAAATCCATTTACACTCCTAACGAGTAATGACGTAAACTTGTAGACATAAACTTATACACCGGACGATAAAACTTTATAAACGTTATTACTAAAATTACGACATTGTCGCCACAAACAAATAAGACTATGTATCTAGGTCACGCCCAATTTTCTACAAATATATTATATATTTTCAATATCGATTGGAATGTTTATGTTGACACTTACATCATATTTTCTAAGTACAGGCTTGAATAGATTTAAGTATGCTTAAACATTCTTGTAAAATAAATACACTTATTTTAAACAAATATTATTGACACATGAAATGCTTTTTAAAACTTACATTGGTCTTCTAATTACAAATGAATAAGTGTTAAGTCATATTTAAACTTTTGTTAAATACATCTATTTTAACAATTAATAGCAACATGAAAATAAATATATTTGTACACTTAATATATAACCTTTGTTCTTGATATTCACAGAAGACGATAATGTCTTTTAACATATGTACTCACTTTTCGTACATCGTCATTCGGTTATCATCAAACCGAAGACTTGTTCATCCTTAATATCTTTTTCTGCGTGTACCCTTCCAAGTATTATCATTTGGTCATCATTAAACCAAAGTCGAAATTCCTTCCTTGAGATTCCTTCCATGTTATCCTTCCTAAGCCGAAATCCACTCAATTCTTTGTAAATTGTTCTAAGATAAATGATGCCACATCAACAACAACAACAACAACAACAAAACACACAATTAAAATTTATAAAGTTAGTTAAACTTTATCGAGTCTTAAGCATAAAGACTAAATTGCCGTATTAATTAGGTTGCGTGTCGGAGCCGTGCACTACCAATAATTGATTTAATTCCCTTTGGACTACTAATTGCTAAGGTGAGTTTCATAGCCCCTGCTTTTACTTGTTTTCATAACTGTTTTGGGGGAGAATACATGCTCGTTTTTACTTAAACTAAATGTTGATTTTACCTGAACAAGTGAATTGTTTACTAAAGCTATGCTGAATGACTGAATGCATTATGTGTTTACTTGCCAATTACTTGATTACTTAGATGCATTCTAGTGTAAAGTTAATGCATGCTTTTACATATGGACACAAGTATTTGAAAATTGTTATGCCTGCATGACCGAGTGAACTGGTCACATGACCGATTGTACTGGTTGCATTTGCTATGTACATACATGACCGAATGAATGGGTCACATTGCCGAGTGAACTAGTAACATGACCGAGTGAACTGGTCACATAAAGAAATGAATACTAATCCTTGTGGTCCATAAAACTTTTACAACTAAAATCTATTAACTCACCAACCTCGTGTTGACACTTTTTAGTATGTATTTTCAGGTTTTGAGGTGATAGTTTATTTTTGGGGCGCAAGCAAAGGCGTGGCATGATCATGTATCACTACGATTTATGTATTGGGACCACATTTGATAATGGGCCATTTTCCGCACTTAATCAATAATGTAAACATTGTTTTCAAGAATGAATAAAAGTTTCTTTATGAAAATCAGTTGTTCTATGCTTATGTTGTGATATCAATTTAGTAGCACCCCAATACTTGTGTGCTTCCGCTGAGCCATTTTTGAGGGTGTTACATGTTTGATCTTAGAGAAATAAGTCTATAAAGTTATCATTACTACTAGTCTTAATGAAACAAGATCAATTTTCTTAAACTAGTCGGATATCCGTGCACAACGGCGGTGAAAAGTATAGTTATATGTGTTAGTTTGTGTTACCCGTAGCTTTTCCGTGACATCATTATTCCCGTATATATAAATACCCTCACAATCTCTTACCCGTCAAACACTTATCTCAAATTAAGATTGCATTGATTAGAATAAAGGTTAAAGTTGTAAAAATTTGAATTAAAATAAAATAAACACTACTAAATGTATGTTGAATTAAAGAGCACCAAATTTTAGAAAATATGGTGAAATTAGATTATAAAAAATAAATAAATAGATAAAAAGATATTTCAATTTGAAAATAAAGATGATTTTTTAGTTGAGAAGTGACACATGTCAATTTATAATTGGAGTTCTTTATCTTAATAGGAGTTAAGTTTGGAGTTTGTTAAGAAGTGACACATGTTATCTCATGATTGAAGCTTCTTATCTTAATTTTTGGTTAGGAGTTAGTCTTGAAATTAGGTTTGACTTACACATGCATTATAATATAGTATAGATAAATAATAATAATAATAATAATAATAATAATAATAATAATAAAAAATAAATAAATAAATAAAAGGTGCGACAACTTTTATTATAGATAAATAATAATAATAATAATAATAATAATAATAATAATAATAATTAAAAAAAAAAAAATAATAATAATAAATGAATAAAAATAATAATAGTAAATAAATAAATAAATAAAAAGGTACGACAACTTCATTTGCATTTGGCCGAAAAATAAAATGAAGAAAATAAAAACCCAAACAACATAAGAAAGTAAAAGAAACATAACCCTAAAACCCTAAACCCCTCTTTTACTCATCCAACCATGGCGGCTCCACCGTCCCCATCTGCCGGAATAGAAGCCCTCCACCGTCTCAAATCCACCGAACCACCATCCTACCTAACCCCCTCACCAGACTTATCAACCACCGCTCGTATCGCCTCACAACACCTATTCACCTCCCTCAAACCTTACACTCCAAAATCCTCCCCCTTTGACCGTCTTCTAGTCGACTCTCACTTCGACGCTGAGCAAATCTGGCAGCAGATTGACCTTCAGTCCAACCCCTTGATCTCTTCCCTCAAACGCCACGTCACCACTTTTCTCCACAACCCACCTAAGCTAGTCATCACAAAAAACGATGAAAAGGAGTTAAAATATGAAGATGCTGACGTGGCAGATGAAGTGGAGAGTGAGAGTGATGACGTGGAGGACGAGGGTGATGACGTGGAGGGGGAGAGTGATGAGGATGAGGGGGATGAGGTGGAGAGGGGTGGGGGTAAGGGTGGAGTGGAGGATAAGTTTTTGAATATAAGTGAGATGAAGAGGTTTATGGAGGACGATGAGGCGAGGGAGTATGGATTAAACGATGAGGAGGATGTTAAGAAGAACAAGAAGAAGAAGATGAGTGTAGGTGTTGGGAATGTGTTTGGTGATGAGGATGGGGAGGAGGATGATGACGAGAATGAAGAAGATGAGGTGAGGATATTAGTATTTGGTTTGGTTTATTGTTTGTGTTTGACGGGTGTTTTTGAGTGTTTTAGCCTTTAGGATATAATGCTTGTTATGCTGATGAGTGTTTAGGTTTTATGATACACCCAGAACTATGTTACCAAACAATAAAAGTCTTAGTGTAAAACTGCATTTATTTTATAGAAGCGTTTAGCTTTTAGAAATTGGAAGTGTTTGGTAATGTAGCTATAGTAGTGTTATAAAGTGAAATTGATGTAAAAGCTAAACGATTCTTCAAGTAGCATTCGAAAAGTAGCTTTTTCGAAAAACCAAAACGCTAAACGATTCTTGCCCAACGAACTTTTCATTCTAAACGCTCCTAAAAGCTCCTTGCCAAACATACCCATAGTCTAAGTTTATTGTTTGAACTTGTTCATATGATTGGGAATTATTTGGTTTTAGCTTTTAACTAAAGTTATGGAATTGAAGTTTGCTAGTATAGTAGTTTATGGTTTATTGTGTAAATTAGCTGATTTCTTTGGTTGGTGGTATTTGTTTAGTTTAATAATATCATTTTGGTTGTTGCAGCTTGGAGTGTTTGGACTTGACGGGGACGAAGATGATTCGGAGGCGGAAGAGATTAGGTGAATTTCTATAGTTTATTAATGTCTTGTAATATTTTCGATGATATGATTTTAGCTAGATAATCTGATGTTGTTTGAGACGTAAAGTTTGTTTTTTAATTACTCTTACACGTTCTTCTAAGTTACAATTTGAGGAGAAAGGAAAAAAAGGGAATGTTTTCTTGTGTCCTAGAGTTTTTTTCTAGAAAAGGAAAAGGAAATACAAGGGTATTTTTTTTAGAGTGTGTATGGAGGATATATTTTCTTAGTTTTTAGTTTTTTGAATGATGATGTTGGGTATGAAAACCTTTAGTTTTTTGCTTATACATTCCCGGTAGTTTATGGTAATTTGTGGGTACTAAAAGTGTAGTTTTTTTGGGTAGATACGAGGACTTCTTTGAATCCAAAAAGAAGGGTGACCAAAATAAGAAACCTAAAGTGAACAAGGAAGTTGAGGATATAGAGATGAGCGAAGAAGAGGAAGAAGAAGAAGAAGAGAAAGAAGAAGAAAATGAGGATTCAGAAACAGGGGACGAGGACATGGAATCTGACGATGAGGTAGTGTTTACATGTTTGGAAGACATATATTAATATTATGCTTTCAAAATGCGTATACTAACTTTTGATTACTAAACATTTCTACTTAATCTTATTAGACGAAAAAAGGCAATCTTTCTACTCATGAAAAGCAGATGATGGAACAACGGGCCAAAATAGAGCAAGTGGAGAAAGAGAATTTAGAAGCAAAATCATGGACCATGCAGGGCGAGGTGCATAATCTTATTTATATAATATTAAAGCTTTGTGACATGTATTAGTCATTATAGGCTATAGAAACTTACTTGTTTACTTGGATTTATGGTGGCAGGTCACTGCAACGAAAAGACCTAAGAATAGTGCTTTAGAAGCTGATTTGGATTGGGAGCGAAATGCAAACCCACCACCAGTAATCACAGAAGAGTTTTCACTGTCTATTGAAGAACTTATCAAGAAACGGATAACTGAGGGCCAATTTGATGATGCGGAAAGGGCTTCTAGTTTACCTTCTAAAGCACCTAGGGAAATGAAGGAAATGGTAAAATATTATATTGTCATGTCTAATTGCTCTTCCTTCATTTTTTTGGGGTTTTTTTATATGTTTTCGTGTAATAAATGTTGTAATGTTAATTTTGCAGGATGAGAATCAGAGTAAGAAAGGTCTTGGTGAAATATATGCGGTTAGTATCTTCTGCTTCTCAATATGGTGTTACAAACTCTATCATATGTGCATCAATAGTACTTTGTTAGCAGCGGATGGTCTAAATTTACTTCTTATTCTTGGCAGGATGAGTATGCACAGAAGACTGGTCTGGTTTCACAAGCATTGACTTTCTCAGATGAGCAAAAGAAGGAGGTATTCATTGTTTCTCGTATTTCCCTCCTTGAATTTGAGCTTTATACCACAAATTTCTGACGGATAGCTCTTTATGTTGTTAGGCAAGTCTTCTTTTCAAGAAACTGTGCCTGAAGTTGGACGCTCTCTCGCATTTCCACTTCACTCCAAAACCAGTATGCATCAATATTTTTGTTTTAATCAGATTGTTTAATCGTTTATGTTCTCTGTTGTATTAATCCATAAACGAAATGACCTGACCAGATAATTGAGGACATGTCTATTCAAACAAACGTACCTGCCCTGGCAATGGAAGAGGTATTCACTTTTTATGCATTTTATCAACTTATAATCTATGCATGTGGTACTGGATTTTGATGGTTTTGTTGGCTGCATATATGGTATTTCTTTCTATGGATGTAGATTGCACCTCTGGCAGTGTCGGATGCAGCTATGCTGGCTCCTGAGGAAGTATTTTCTGGCAAAGGGGACTTCAAAGAAGAAGCAGAACTAACACAGGCAGATAGAAAGAGAAGGAGAGCTAGCAAGAAAAGAAAATTTAAAGGTACCCTTCATCATGAGTAACATGAATTGTGTGCTCATTTTTGTTGCCTGTTCGGTTGATGTGACTAATTACTAACCAGGCAAATCAGGAATACCATGTATTCAGTTTTGAAGTACCCCCCTTACATATTGTGGTTTACACATATCCAGAATTGTTAAATATCTTACATACCGGTGAGCTTAGGTTAATACCAAAATATTCACAATGATGATCATGCGCAAATAGGTGATCCGTGATCTTAGTTTTGTTTCCTTTTGAAGAAGGAAATAGTGCAGTTTTCATGGGACCGAGGGAGTGATAATTTATTCATGTTATCAAAGGCATAGTGAATCTCCTACACTTGATATGTATAAGTGATTGTCTTCTATTATGTTGATACTAGAAGTAGCACAATGGGTTGGTTGGGCAACCTGTCAAAACTGGTCGGGTTGACCCGAGACAATTTATTTTCCAGTTTTGACCAGTAATGTTTAAAACTTGCTTAAGTATAAACTGAATGCTTTAGTAGGTTGTATGCAATTAAGATCACACATTGGGAACCTTTGATCTGTTTGACCCAAGTAGTATGTTTATTTTAGCTATTTCTTTTTCATTTTAACCATTTGAGTGCTTAAGTATACAACATAACGTAACTCAACTGGCCCTTTGGTTAAACAAATGGTCTGCAACAATTAGTTTCAAATTCCTCTTTTTATTTCATTGTTTCCTTACTTTAAATCGTGTTTACAGCTGAATATGCGAACAAGATAGCAAAGAAGCCACGAGAAAGTGCAAAGACAGCTGATGATGGTGAGGATCATATACTATCACATTATAACCTGTCTTTGGTTTTCATGCATATTTCTGTGGCCTCATTTTTTTTTTTTTTTTCTAATTCTAATTCTAGGCAAGGAAGAATCATGACTTTCTGGCCCAAACTAGATGACATGGGACTGGTATCTTCAATGGTCTTTATTGTGCGTGTAAACTGGAAAAGCAAATGATGGCTGAACGTTCGGATTTCTGATTGCCATAAATCCTGGTTTAACCTTTCATCCAGTTAGAAAAATTTTGTTCTTAATATTATAGAGGTGAAGAAGATGAGTGTATTATGTGGGTACAAATAATTTTATTTCTATCCCCCTAGTGTTAATTTATATTCAAATATAAATTGATAATTTTTCCAATCCAATCATTTGCCTTTAGGTTTTGGATTTTGGTCTTCCAATCTGATGCCTTTCACAAAATACCCCTTTTTTTTTCGCCAGTATACTCTCATTTTAGCTTGACTTTGCGAGTTCTTTTTAAAACCATCTAAAAAGTTACAATCTCATTTATAGCTTAAAAAAAAAAACATCCAAAAAATTATTTACCAGAAAGTTTCTTTTTCTGGTTAATAAAATAAATATTGCACCATGCAACATATTAATTACTCGCACGATATCTAGCAACCAGGAGAGAAATGTTGTATGTTGGCGAATCCAAAAAAATATTAGCATTTGTGAAATGTGGCCCAATTTTAGGCATTTGTTGTCATTTTCCCTAAAATTTACAGTAAGATGTTCGTATCACGTATCTCTTGGTTTAATACTTCAACAAAGAATTAGAGAGGTCAGGTAATTTCTTGAGCTCTTTGGTTTCAAAATGTTGAATTTACAAGTTTATACCTGAACAAGTCAGAAACAAGTTGGATAGATCAATAGATATTTGAATGTATGTTTTAGCTTCTTCTATGTCCAAATGCAAATCGATTATCATTCCAATATACTTCTTCAATGATTTCCTACAACTACGGAGCCATGATTTTCCTCAAGTTCTTATGTCACTTGCATTGCGTGTTTTAGACTAATTTTTGAAGGTTTACGATTTTGGACTTTTGGATCGCATAAAAACTTGTGAGGAAAACGCGGATCCACGTGGCCGATAGGAATATGTCACGTCATCAAATTTTAACAAAAAAATATTTTTTCTCTTCACTATTTGGTCATCAAAAGATTTCTGAGAATAACGTGGATTCCTTTTCTAAGCCAATTTTGTCTCGCCACATAAATCCTTGTTTTCATGGCAAGTTACTATGCTAATCAAAAGTTCAAATTCTTCAACCTTGGAAAATAGATCTAAAACACCTTTATTTTAGTCCATTTTCTTAATTTTGTGTTTTTGTTTTTCCTTTCGCATCCATTTCTTTCTTTTGACAAACCATTTTCTTGTTATTAAAAAAACTAATGTACCTTGCACCAACCCATGTACCTTTTCATTACTCGTGCAATAAATCACACAACAACCTCATCTACTAGCTCGAATATGCTCTATTAAGTACCCACTCGGATCACAATCCCTAGTTTCCCCTTTCTCCAAATCGCAACCACCCAGTCCAATATTTTCAAATCCAACGACTGGGCTCACTCCAAAGAAACACAGTTTACATATTTATTACTCATCTACCAGGCCATCAACTACTTTAACACCCCATTCAAACACACACTATCCCCCATCTTTATAACACACGCTCACCTCATTCAAAGTATGGCAAACACATCTACCCAACCACCCAAGTATTCAAAACAATGTTTATGTTTTAGTTTTTAAACTCCACCGGTCTCATTACAAAATACAAATACATCTAGGCAATACCTCTTCTTCTTCATAGTTTCAGAGTGTTTGAATCAGTCTTCCAACTCATGAATTTTGGCCAACAAAGATGGGTGTGGCATGTACCATGGCGATTATGTTGCCATGCCTTCATTATTGAAATAGGTGTTCTTGGAATTTACACAAATATAGGTGGGTTGGCAGACTTTACTAGACCGATATGATGTTGTTCGCGGCTGATTGCCCACCAGCTAGCTATATTATGGTAATAACTGGTGATGCTGATTTCTACGAGTCAGTGAGAGCATTACGTGAACTTGGTCATACAGTCATACTAACTCACCCAGAGAATAGCACATTCGAAGACTTGTTTGCTGTTAGTGATTTTGCTATTTCGTTGGAAAGATTGTCTGATGGGACTTTGGTAGAGAACCCTTTCGTCGATGCAATTTGGGCAGATGAACCTGTAATTGGCAACTTGTTTACAACGGTGTTTTGGGATGTTTCTTCTTGTCCTCATAAGAGAATGTACAGGAAAGCAACAGATTGTATTGATAGAATACTCGAATATCATCACAAAACAGCTTCAACAACAATGGTAAGGTATTATGCTTACTCGAATGACAGAACCATTGCTCGGTATCTCCCCAATGCGATCGAACACATCTTCACTTCACAATAAAAAAACTAACAAAGTTGAAAACACAATGCACAAGCAAACACATCATGAAGTTTGATGAATACCCTGCACGAGCAAACATTGTGGTACTAACTCCTAATGAAGACATTGCAAGAGCAGTCCATATACTCAAAATGCGCGGGTATATTGTAAACACGCGGGCCAATTGGCACCTCACATAAGAAATGCTTGAAGGAGAGTGGTTTCATGTTAATGATTATGGCAGCTTATATGGGCATAGCAGTAGCTGAGCTTTAAATGAGTATTTTGGATATATGACGGTTTTGGACAAAGATTATGGAAGATTTACAAAGATGTAAATTTGATTTTTTCAGCTAATATTTGTGAACGTCTCTTATGGTTGCAAACTTGTGGAGATATTAATTCTAGATGTTAGTAAACTGAACCTCGTTGGGGATGTACAAAGTATATTTTTTTCTCAGTGTTTTGTGATATGCATCATAACCACATTCACTTTGACGTAATAGAACCATTTTATTTAAGAACTTAATCAGAATTTTACATGTATATGCAACATAGTGTACACCTAAGAACCTAGTTTCACATTACTTCTATGCACTCTACTTAAGCATTAACACTGCTTCATTTGTATGTATCCCTCATTTGGATCAACAAAAAATGAGCCTAATTAGTCGTTGCTCATCATATAGACACACTATTTGGAACACCTCTACATGTTGCTCCCAGCTCGGAACTTGGTGCAAGAAGTTTGTATGGTAAAACAAAACACCAGCACCACATCTTTTCTCAATCTCCTTTTCGATCTGTTGAATCTCAGCTGAAAATCCATAAAAAGCTTTTACAATCTCAACATCACCAGACCAAGTGTCGGTTTCTTGTCTTTCACCAATGTACTCTTCATCGGGTGGGTGAGTGGACAACGTGTCCACCACAATCCACAACCATGTACTTGGTTGATTGTAGTAAGCTTGGTAAAGTTGATAATAAGTACTTTTGTTGGTCATCATGGAAAACTTAATTATTAGGGGTAGTTTTGGTTTGGGAGTAACCGGCTCATTAGTGGAGGACGATTAGGTATGTAGCCACCATATGGATTTTGACCAAAGTTTAGTGTTGTGTGGTGCGCTGATGCTAGTCAATGATGATGGTTAGGACTGAAGTAAGGTCATCTGCACCGGCCAAATTCGGCCACCAGTCCTTGTGGTGAAGATTAGCATGGCCCACGTTGATGGACTTTGCATACCATGCTAGGAGCTCCCTATTGTTGCATACTTGAGCTGAATCTGTTAACTTGTGGCCTTCAGTCAAATCTCTTCCTGAGATTGTTAGTTTTCATCTTCTGTTTGTAACAGGGTGTTTGGAACATGAAGATTGTAACAGAAAAGTAAAAGTAAATAAATGCAGACTCTGATAAACAAGTATTCGATTATATAACTAATAGATTGAACGTATATTGGATGATATGTTTTTGATTACAGACTTGACCTTTATATACCTATTGAATCGGTGCCATTGATACATCGTGACTATTAGACAAAGAGGCATACCGATTCATTCCCTATTAAAAGTCGTGACCCTCTAAAAACGGTTTATACCGTTACCCTATGACCCAACCCAAACAAACTATTTGGGTTTATACATAATTAACATAAATACATAAACATAATATATACTAGGAACCCTAACTTTGCGTCTATAACATTATTGGTCCAACATTCACCCCTTAATGTTATAGTTGGCAATCGAGTCTTCTTCATTTGTCTTCGTCTTCATGAGATGAAGTTCCAGCCTTCCCTTTCCTACTTGATGCTCGTTTTTGTTCCCAATCGCGACTTGTACCCTCTATATCAACTTTATTGACCTGCTCAGACGTCATTGAAACCTCGTTGTTTCCTGTCACTAGGCAATTTTCCCTGATATAATCATCTATACTTACAAGCCCTACTTTCGCTACCTCAAAGTAAGTTTCTGAGATCAACAGATAGTGGACATAGATTTCTTTAAACCTGCGTCCATATAATCCCGAGAATCCAAAGCCTAAAGACACTTCATCCCATTTTTTCTTGTAGTTTAATCTTTCATATCCACCAAAGCATTTAACCAATTTGTATAGATCGAAGAGGCAAATTTCATATCCACCAATCATTGGAGGCATGAGTTTAGTTACATCCGCCTCGATGTAAGTGTTGTGGAACCACTTAAGCATACACTCAAAACATTCCCTGAAGATTTCTCTATGTTTCAATACAACATAGTTGTTTTTTGCAAGTTTCATGAACCGTATGAAGCCTTAAAACGAATTAACAGCAAGTTCAAGTTTTCATGTATCCTTGTTCCCTGAGTAAGTATCTTGATCTGAGTCTGTATCCAAACCAGCCCATATAGTGCATTCTGAATTCCCTTCGTCACTATCTAATCCTTTTGTTTTCAAATACTTGAGTGGCATCTCGACTTCCTGTTTGATTAGATTAGTATCATCACTATCCTTTCCTTCGTTGGTTGTGGATGTAACGAATTCTTGAAAGTATTTTTCAAGATATGCATTCTGAATCTCGAGTACTTCTTCCATTGTCATCTCCTCATTTGCTTCTTCAAACATTATTCTAATAACGCATTTTGTACTGTTAACCTGCACTTCAAAACTTGGCAAGCCAATTGGTGTAGGCTTAATATATTTATTCCTATTTCGGGTACAAATGACACACTTGGTATTTCGTATGTTGCTTTGTCAATTCCTATCAACACGTCTCCCACACCATGGGTGAAAAGAAAAAAGGATTTGTGGGATTTCGAGTCTATCCCAAAACATCCCTTGAATCTTACAAATAATTATCTATTTGGAGACATATTTTTTTATATTTATTAGTAACATACCAGATTTTGTTCCAATCGCTCTTGTCTGTTCCTTCCACGAGAAAGTCTCCCTTTAGTCCAATTGTGTTGTAATGCAACTACACATAGTCTGCGTCCATTTTGACTTGATCGTTGGCCATCAGGTTTTTGTCCATAGAATCGTTTGCAACTTGATTTGTAGGACAATTTTGTCTTGCAAGCCCCCTTTTCCTGCATATGAAGCACCTTTTTCTTGGGATGCGCCTGTTTCATGTTGTGCGAGGGTTCAAGGACACATTGTTCATGCCTTCCACAAAGTTATCACTGAATTGATTCATGTAACTCCTTCTATTTTGCCCTCCTGATGCTCTGATACCACTATTAACATGTGGCCTTCGATCAAATCTCTTCCTGAGATTGTTAGTTTTCATCTTCTGTTTGTAACTGGGTGTTTGGAACAAAAAGATTGCAACAGAAAAGTAAAAGTGAATGAATGCAGAATCTGATAAGCAAGTATTCGATTATATAACTAATAGATTAAACATATATTGGATGATATGTTTTTGATTACAGACTTGACCTTTATATACGTATTGAATCGGTTCTATTGATACATCGTGACTGTTAGACAAAGAGGCATACCGATTCATTCCATATTAAAAGTCGTGACCCTCTAAAAACGGTTTATACCGTTACCCTATGACCCAGCCCAAACAAACTATTTGGGTTTATACAGAATTAACATAAATACATAAACATAATATATACTAGGTACCCTAACTTTGCGTCTATAACATTATTGGTCCAACATAATATGGGTAGTAATAGCTCACGTAAGTTTTAACCCATTTTTGGATGGCTTCACATTTCATGAGCCCGTCAGATCAGTTGAAAACTATATTTAATTTAGTGAAAACTTCTACATTTAATTTTGAATAATGGGATGTATTGAATTTTAAGTCTTCCTCTTATAGTAAGTGTGGAAAACTAGAAGGGGGGTTGAATAATTTTGCCGATTTTAACTTAGTTTCAAAAACTTTACATTCGATGTTATGTGAAATCGTATGGATGGATAGAGAATATAGATCTATAAGTAATGCAAGTAAAGAAAGAAATTAAAGTAAATGATAGAAATGACACAACCGATTTATAGTGGTTCGGCTACAAGGACACCTTCCTTGCCCTACTCCACTCCCCGAGTCAGCTACTCGAGAGTTCAAGCACTATGTCAACAAACTCCTTCAACTCGGCGGAGAAGCCTTCACAACGTCGCTTACACTTTTTCCGGTACAAAGCTAAATACTGAGTCCTTAACACGGAGGACCAAACCAACACAACTATAACACAACAAATATGCGAAATACGAACTACAAGATCTTTGCAACAGAAATCTTGTGGAGGAACAAATCAATCAAGGACCTCTTGCTTGGATGACTTGTAGAAGCTCGTGATCTCGCCTTAGAGAAGGACCTATATCAGAATCACAACAAAAGAAAGAAGAACTACTATCTAGATCAAGAGATATGAGATTAGAAGAATGAAAGAATATATGAGAAAGTTTGTAAGAAGAGGGGTGAGTTACAATGAGGAAATGACTCTCTATTTATAGGCAAAAATTTACTACTGTTCCACGGATCTCATAGATCCCTTACATGAGGGATCCGTCCAGTGTAAACTGAGGGATCCGTAGGACGCTCCTCCTAAATGGGTTATAGGTCATGGGTCATGGGTCATAGACTTTGGACCATGGGTATCCAAATAGATACAATGTATCTAGAAAATGTAATGCATCTAGTCAATGGGTCATGGGTTAGCTCCATGGGATATGAATATGCTCCATGGGTATGGGCCATGGTTTTTACCCATCCTAATAAACTATTACAATAAATGAATCATTACAACAATTAATGTTAAATGATTACATATATAAATGCTTTACAAAAATAACATGTATCCTTATAATTTTATTTATGATAACTTTATATTTGTTATCAACAAAACACAAAGAGATCGCTAAATATGAATAAACGTTTTTACGATTTATTTATATTAACAATCTCCTCTTTTTTGTCGATGACAAAACATAATGTTATGATTAGTAAAACTTAAGATTAGATGTATGTTTTGAAAGCGTAAGTTTTACTTCTTCTCCCCCTTTTTGTCGAAACAAAAAGCGAACCTAACGAAGAAATAAAGTGTGGAGAAATTAATGTAATTCACGAGTCACTAACTCCCCCTTGACGGTAGCTCCCCCTAGAAAAGGGCGTCAAGTGAGAAAATATAAAACCTACAAAGAAAACGTTAGTAGTAACATGTAATATAATCTTGTGATTGACGAGAAACAAGATGGAGAGCCAAGGTATGTGAACAAAGCCTTGTAATAAAATAACAAAGTGTAGTGGTATATAGGCCACATACAAACATGTAAAGACTAAGAACAAGGTTTGTTCTTTAAAATGACTAAAAAAAATAGAGAAAATAATAGTAACATTCCTTCCATGCGTGCATGAGGTTAATGATGGAGGTTTTGGTGGGTGATGATGTTGATGCGATCAAGATGTGGTTAAGTATGAATCACATCTCTTCCCTAATTTCCATTGCAAGTTCCCTAATGGATTGGCAATGTTCACAACGTAAATGATGTGGGTAATGTGTGTGGATGGTTTCCGGGTTAGTTAGATTTGTGGGATGCGGAAGATGTGGTGGAAAAGTTGGAAAATATGGATCAAAGTCCGGAATGTTTGGAAGTGGTGGTGGAAAAGAACCTAGATGTTCTTGTAAGACAATGGGAGCTAAAGGTGGTGAAGTTACAAGGTCTTTGTAAATTATGTTTGGAGATGTGGGTGGTGTTAAAAAGGCTAGTTCTTTTGGGTTGATTTGTTTGAGTGTTTTCAGAGTCTTAAGGAGTTCCGATAGAGCGATCTTAGGTGGAGATTTGATAGGTGATGATGGTGGTGTGCTTGTTGGAGATGAGGGAGGTGCTACTATGGAATCATTTGGTGTTGAATGAGTAGTTGGTGATGAACATTTTGACAATGGTTTGGCTAAACAACAAGGCCGGATGCTAATCCGTGCATTTTTTTCTAGATTTGGGTGGTGGTACTATAGAAGGTGGTAGGATAAAGTTTTGGATTTCTTGTAGAGGATTGTTTGCACTAGGTGATTCATCAATGTTGGAAGATCTTTTGGATAACGTGATTATGATTGTTTGTGAGGTTGAGAGTGATGGATATGCAAGCATTTTGGGAACATTATTTATAGAGAAAATAGTGCTTTGTAATGAATGCTTGACCCAAAATGTGGACTAAAAATCGAATGATTAGATATGAATTTAAGGCATGTGATCATGAGAACACAAGCATTAAGTAACATACTCATTAGTGAAAAAGATAAAATGATGAAAATATGAAGGTTTTTAGCCAAAGTGTGAAAAAATAGAAAAGAAATTTAGCTTCTGTCCCATGGTTCCCACGGATCCTTCCCTTGAGGGAATCGTCCAGCGTTAATGCTGGGATCCGTGGTACTGGTGGCTCATGCAGCTCAAAATTTTCCTTTTGGAAACATTTGTGCCTAGTGTGTGCCTATATGCAAACCATTTGGAGTTGCGGTTATCTCGACTCCTAGAAAGAAAAGTAAAAGTAGACTAGAAGTGAAAAAGCATACTATTATGTGAGATAACCCGAGTGCTCCTAAATTCATTGTTGCTTAAATGAATGTACCCAAAAACAAATATTAGTTATATGTTCCCTTTAGCATTCAAAAGACATGAGATGCAATGAAAACGGGTTTTTTCTTTGTATTAATTATGAGATTTTTTTTTTGTCCTAGACGTGAGAAATAGCTTTTATGAAAATGATACGGGAAGAAGTATATTTTAGAAAGCATTTCGAAAAAGTTTCTTGTTTAAAGAAAAGTTCATCTTTTAGTTAAAAAAATAGATATGAAATTACATGTTGTAAAATAAAATTTACCTTGGGTTTTGAAAATTCCCGTATTGTTAGTGAGTTGTGTGTGAAATAGAGATCCTAGGCTCAGAAACGAAGAAGGCTAATGTTTACATACCTTGTAGAGGCAAATTACGACGATTGTTCCATGAGACCAAGACCAAGACGAAGCAAGTTGAATTTTTTCCGCTTCAATGGTTTGGTGAGGACGTCGGCTATGTTATCTTCGGATGCTACCTTCTCAATAGAAATGTTCCCCTTTTGAACATTGTCTCTTAAGAAGTGATGACGGATCTCTATATGCTTGGTGCGAGAGTGCAACACCGGATTCTTGCTTAAGTCAATGGCACCTTTGTTGTCGCATAGAATGTCTATGTCACTTAGATGAATGTCGTAGTCAACTAACGCTTGTTTCATCCATAGTGCTTGTTGGCATGCCTTGCCGGTGGAGACATATTCGGCTTCAGTTGTTGATATGGCCAATGCCGTTTGCTTCTTCGAGAACTAAGATGTCAAACAACATCCCATAAAAGTACATACACCACTTGTTCTCTTTCGGTCAACATAATCACCTGCATGGTCAGAATCTACATATACAATAGTTTATACCCCCGTACCCTTAGGATACCATAATCCTAATTGAGTCATACCCTTAATGTATCTAAATATTCTTTTGACTGCTTCTAGATGTGATATTTTAGGATCTTCTTGAAACCTAGCACATAGACAAACACTAAACATGATATCCGGCCGACTAGCCGTAAGATAGAGAAGACTACCAATCATGCCACGGTATTTTGTGTTAGCAACGGATTCACCGTCTTCATCTTTTGTAAGTTTAGTGTCGGATAACATTGGTGTTCTTATGGGTTTTGATTCTTCTAAACCAAATTTCTTTAACATCTCTTTTATGTATTTAGATTGATTAAAGAAGATACTATCTTCTAGTTGTTTGATTTGTATACCAAGAAAGAAACTTAGTTCTCCCATCATACTCATTTCAAACTCGTCATGCATGATTTTTGAGAAATCATCACACATGTCTTGACAAGTAGATCCGAATATAATATGATCCAAGTATATTTGAACAATAATTATATGTGATTCCTTTTTATTAGTGAAAAGTGTATTATCAACTAACCCCATGGTGTAGTTGTTTTTGATTAAAAATGACTTAAGTCTATCATACCAAGCTTTTGGGGCTTGTTTAAGACCGTAAAGAGCTTTCTTTAATTTATACACATGTTTAGGTTTTTCGAAATTGATAAAGCCCGGAGGTTGAGCTATATAGACTTCTTCATTAATAAAGCCATTTAGAAAAGCACTTTTAACATCCATTTGAAAAAGCTTAAGATCATAAGCACAAACATAAGCAAGAAGTATTCTTATAGACTCTAATCTAGCCATGAGAGCATAGTTCTCATCAAAGTCTATTCCTTCTTTTTGATTATACCCTTGGGCAACAAGTCTAGCTTTGTTTTTAGACACTACACCGTTTGCATCTAACTTGTTTTATATACCCATTTAGTTCCTATTATGGTTTGATTACTATATGGAGGGACAAGTGTCCAAACATCGTTAGAAACAAATTGATTTAACTCTTCTTGCATAGCCATTACCCAACATTCATCTTTTATGGCCTCTTGTGTATTTTTAGGTTCTATGGTTGAGACAAAACAAAATAAACTACTTTGGTTTTGGACTTGAGTTCTTAAGGTTCTTTCATTTAACTTTCCTATGACCTTATCTACGGGGTGATCCTTTGACTCTTTAATATTAAAGATTTCATTGTTTAATGATTCATCTTTTTTGTTTATATTTTCCTTGATTTCTATGGCTTCACTTTCGATTATCTCGTCATCGACAAGAGGTTGGGTAGGTTTAGGTGGACTTTCATCAAATTTTCGTTTAATGACTCTTCAACCTTCATTGTTTCTTTATTTAATATAACATAAGCTTTACTATTAGGAGAGTAACCTAAGAAGATATATTCAATTGATTTAGGATCAAATTTAGTTAGGTAATCTTTAGTGTTAAGTAGAAAAAATTTGCTACCAAAGACTCTAAAATGTTCTAACGTAGGATTTTTGCCTCGAAGTAACTCATAAGGAGTTTTACCTAAGAATGGTCTAATTAAGACTCGGTTAAGTATGTACGTTGATGTATCAACGACATTGCACCAAAATTTTTGAGGAATAGATTGCTCATTTAACATGGTGCGACTCATTTCTTGTAGGGTTCTATTTTTCCTTTCAACTACCCTATTCGATTGTGGAGTGCGAGGAGCCGAGAAATTGTGAGTAATACCATTAGCGTCACAAAAAGCTCCAAATTGCACTTCATTATCGAATCCCTACCATGATCCGTTCTAATAGACACTATACGATTTCCTAATTGTCTTTACATTTTCTTACTTAATATTTCAAAGTAATTGAACGTTTCAGTTTTATTCTTTAAAAATTTAGTCCATGTGTACCTAGAGTAATCATCCACTATGACCAAAGTATAGTAGTTACCTCCATAACTTTGGATAGCGGATGGACCAAATAAATCCATGTGAAGTATTTCTAGACACTTAGTAGTAGAGACCATATTTTTAGCTTTGTGACTAGCATGGACTTGCTTTCCTACGTTACAAGCATCACAAAAATGATGTTCGTATTTTAATTTTGGTAGATCTCTTACTAGTTCTTTAGATGATAGCGATTGAAGAAGTCGCATATTGGCGTGACCCAATCTTCGATGCCATAAGGTCGAATTATCATCCATAGAAGTAAGGCAAAGTTTATCTTTAGGTTCATTACCGATTTTAATGACATAGACTCCATGTTTTCTAATGCCTCTTCCTATAGTAATACCGTTTTTCAATATTTTACTACCGGTTTCACTAAAAAGCAAGGTTGCAAAAATCGCGAATCGGTAGTGAGGCGGTCGACCCCCCCTGTAGCTTGTAATCGGTCTAGGCGGGATTAATCGGTGATTAATCAGATTGGCATTTTTGGCAAGTTTTGGGTATTTCTGGGTAGTTTTGGGTATTTCTGAAAAGATTTTCCATAAAAAAATCTTGTAATAGATATAAAAAACTACTATAAACGATTACATTTGTTAAGGGTTGAAAAAATAGTGAATCGGTGATTAATTGTATTGGCATTTTTGGCAAGTTTTAGGTATTTACAACAAGTGTTGGTATTTTCGGCAAGATTTTCCTTGAAAAACATCTTGTAATAGATATAAACAGTGATTATAAGTGATTATAACTAGTTTACGGTGAGTTTAGGGTATTTCCGGTAAGATTTCCATGTTTTCGGCAAGTTTGACCATCGTTAACCGCCGTTGACCATGGTTGACCGATTTGTTTGAACGATTTACACAAATCGGAAAGGTCGGTGGCCCAGTAGCACCTAATCGGTGATTAATCGGCCTTTCAGACCTTTTTTTGCAACACTGTTAAAAAGTACGTTACACTTTTTATCACATATTTGTCCTATACTTAGAAGGTTGAAGTTTAGGTTTTCTACGTGACACACATCGTTAATGGTTAAAGATTTGTGAGAAATTGTACCTTTACCGATGATTTTGCTCTTGCTATTACCAAATACCACATTCCCTCTATTGAAGGATTTGTATGTGGAAAATAAGTCTTAATTACCGGTCATGTGCCTCGTGCACCCGCTATCCTTGATCCATTCATCCGGATCTAGGTCGACCTTTAAGCACACCTAAGAAAACAATGAACTCAAAAGTTTGGTCCCCATTTGTTCATGGGTCCATTAGTGTTATACATTTCATTCATATTAGGCATATATGGAAAAGGTGAGTATTCATTTCATGGTGCAAAGTTTTGAAATGGAAAACCGTTTTGTACATTAGGATTCCATACCATTTGATGGTGGTTACTTCTCGGATAAACATTATTAGGTCTCTTTATAAATGTGTTTGGTTTTGAAAACGATGGACCTTTGTTTCTCATAAAACTTTGATTCTGTTTTAGTGGTGGTGGTTGTCTAACAGTAACGTGGGTTGGTTTCTTCTTATTAACGATAACAAAGTCGGTTCTAGATGAAGTAGCTACACTATTCCTACTGTTTGCATCAGCAGACCCACGGATCCCTATTTTTATACTAGCCGGTTCCCTTTTTGTGGGATCCGTGGGATCCGTGACCACAGTGACTTGTTTTTCAATTGCTTTGACGAATTGTGTTTCTTTATTTTCGCTAGTTGATGCATCAAGTTGCTGAATACCTAAACCTTTTTGGTTGTTTCCTGTTTTAACACTATCTAATATCATATCTAGAGTATTAGTACTCATTCTAGCAATCTTGGAATCAAGATTATCAACTAGTGTTTGAAGTTGAACACAAAGCTCACATTCCCCACTTGCTATCTTTCCTTTTTCTAAACGTTTTAATTTGCTTTTTAATTCAATGACTTCCTTTTCTAAACGTTCATTTTGGTTTTTCAAAATCCTGTTTTTGTTAACTCCTTTTAGACTGGTTTTGCAAAGTTTATCATATTCACGATGCAATGAATCATCATCTAATGATGAACTACTATAATAGAGAGATTCGGGACATACCTCATTTGAGCCATTTACCATGAGACAAATTTCTCCGTCCTCCTCCTCGCTCATTCCCCACGAACCACTCACAAACGCTTTTTGTTCGTCACGTTTGGTACACTCACTAATAAAGTGATTAGCGTCCCCACATTTAAAACATGCGCGTTCATCCATTGCTTTCTTGTCGTCTTTGCCTTTCCGGAACCCCTTCTTGTCGTAATATGGTTGCTTGACATATCTTCCCTTTCTTCTAAAGAACTTCTTGAAATCCTTTACCGCCATAGCATATTCTTCGTCATCACTATCCGAAGAAGAGTTTTCTTCATCGCTTGAGACCTTCTTGGCTTTTAAGGCAAGATATTTGTGCTTCTCTTTCTTCTCTTTTGAGGCTTCAGAATATTTAGCGAGGACAAGCTCATAGACCTTTAGATTGCCTATGAGTTCGTCGAGGGTGGGGATTGACAAGTCTTTTGATTCTTCGATGGTCGTCACCTTTGATCTCCATTTGGATGGAAGTGCTCTTAGATATCTCCTAACATGATTACGACTAGAGAAACACTCATCAAGTGCTTGTAATGATGTAATTATTGTATTAACATTTATATTTACATATACTTTAAAACCATTCCGCATCTTGTTAAGAATTCTACAAATTCGTGTTTTATAACACCATAAAACAAGCGTAAACTTATTTGAACAACCACAGCCGTGGTTAAGTTTCATCGTATTAGAAGAAATCGCTTTCTTATCAACTTCCAAGTGATTATGGCATGCAATACATATTTTGATATCTATATACAAAATACTACACAAAGCATTCCTACTTGACCATTTCCAACGTACGCATCCCCGCTAAAGGGAAAATAAACGTCCATTATATACCCACCAACAAAGAATTCTGATACAAAAGTTGTGTATAGTTAAAGCTTGTAATTTACCTTTCTCCCAAATCAAAACAAGCTGTGGCATCATTATGGTAGATAACATTAGCCACCCCAACAAATGTCGTACAAATCATTAGAATTAACCATATCTTCACTGCGACTACCGCAGATACTGCCATGCTTTATTTATGAAACTAATACCTGATATGAAAGGGATGAATGTGAACCTTAAGTTTAGAAAGGATATTTATAGTGTCCTTTGGTTCACATATTTAGACTCTACCAACCGTCCTTACTTGACCAGCTCACTCTCCATGACAAAACATGCATGCTATACCGTAAACACGCGGGCCAATTGGCACCCCACATAAGAAATGCATGAAGGAGAGTGATTTCATGTTAATGATTATGGCGGCTTATATGGGCATAGCAGTAGCTGAGCTTTAAATGAGTATTTTTGATATATGACGGTTTTGGACAAAGATTATAAAAGATTTACAAAAATGTAAATTTGGTTTTTTAGCTAATCTTTGTGAACGTCTCTTATGGTTGCAAACTTGTGGAGATATTTTCTAGATGTTAGTAAACTGAACACCCTGTTAGGGATATACACACTATTTGGACACATCTACATACTTCTCCAAGCTCGGAACTTTGTGCAAGAAGTTTGTATGGTAAAACAAAACACCAGCACCCACATCTTTTCTCAATCTCCTTTTCGATCCGTTGAATCTCAGCTGAAAATGCATAAAAAGCTTCTACAATCTCAGCATCACCAGACCTAGTGTCGGTTTGTTGTCTTTCACCATTGTACTCTTCATCGGGTGAGTGAGTGGACAAGGTGTCGACCACAGCCATGTACTTGGGTGATTGTAGCAATCTTGGTAAAGCTGATAAAAATACTTTTGTTGGTCATCCTGGAAACTTAATTAGTCAGGGTCGTTTTGGTCTGGGAGTAACCAGCTTATTAGTGGAGGATTATTAGGTATGTAGCCACCATATGGATATTGACCAAGTTTAGTGTTGTGTGTTGTGCCGATGCTGTTGGAAAATTTAGTGCACTTGTGGGATTAGTTCACACCTGGTTTTGGGTAAGGAGGTACGGAGTGTACACCCATGAGGTCCCTGAACACCCTGACTCAATAGTGGTTTGTACTGGTAGTATTGGTTACTACTGATAATATAGTAACTGATGGTTCTTGCTGGTAGTGTTATGGTTCCTGCTGCTAGTGTATTGGTTACTACTGATAGTGTAGTAACGATGGTTCCTCTTGGTAGTGTTATGGTTCCCATTGCTAGTGTAATGGTTCCTACTGGTAGTGTTTCAGTGTTTAATTTGTAACAACTTTGACTCATTTAAGTGGCTGTTATGACTGCTTTATGACCACGTTTAATTGGTCATGTAACCACTATTCTTATGATAATGGAGGCTTATTATGGGTGATTAATTGGCCGTTAATCATTCATAATGTCCATTGATTAGGAGTGGGTATTCTCTACTATAAATAGAGGTGGTATTCATCAGCATGAATATATGAAAAAGAGATGCAACCAGCAGAAAAAAACTGAAAGCTTAAACACTTGAAAGCAAAGGGTTATTGATTTGTGCCTAATTCAATAACATACATTTGGTCTTATCCCAAGTAGATATTCGTGATACCCAGACATTAGGGTCGAATAGTTTACTTTGAAAAGTGATCACACGATTCCAAGTGATATCCGGTAACCACCTAGTGGTATTGCTATTGCTACTGATTATCTTACCCTGCAGCTGGGCGAATAACCACCAACAATCGAAGTAAACTATTTGTGATAATCAATGGCTGTTGCTGCAATGAAACACATGGCTTCAAACTTTGCCAAGCTTGATAAGTTTGAAGGGGTGGACTTCAGGAGATGGCAGAAGAAGATGCACTTCTTCATCGAAGCATGAGTGTGGTGTATATGTTAACCACTCCTATTCACGATGATGGGGATGATGCTACTGTGGAGCGGATCGGGAGGAGGAGCAAATGGGAGAATGATGACTACATTTGCAGAGGTCTAATCCTCAATGGTATGTCTGATTCTTTGTTTGATATTTATCAGAACTTTGAATCTTCCAAAGAACTGTGGGATTCCTTGGATGCCAAATATATGGCTGAGGATGCATCAAGTAAGAAGTTCCTTGTTAGTAATTTCACAAATTACAAAATGACTGATTCAAGACTAGTTATGGAACAATACAATGAACTTCTTGGTATACTTGGAAGGTTTACACAACACAATATGCACATGGATGAGGCTATTTCGGTCTCTTGTGTCATTGATAAACTCCTCCTTCTTGGAAAGATTTCAAGCATACCTTGAAACATAAGAAAGAGGAGTTAACTACGGTTGAGTTAGGCGATCATCTGCGCATTGAGAAATCTCTCAAGGTGCGGGATAATGACAGCCAAAGAGTAGCAATGCTATTGGTGCATCTGTTGTCAATATGGTGGAGCATAATAACTCCACCAGGTACAATGACAACAAAGGCAAACGTAAACATCATGACAACACAAGGGAAAATCCTAACAAAAAGGCAACACCTACTTGTTGGAAATGTGGCAAACCGGTCACATTAAAAGGGATTGCAAAGGTGTTAAGGTTGGTGGTAAAGCCAATGGATCGTGCACTAATGGTTCGAGAAGTGGTGGTTCTACCAACTCACCGAAAGGTCGAATATGTTTAATAAGTCTTTTCGGTTTATTATGTTACATATGTATCTCGAATCTTATTATGTGCAGGATGATGATGTTGCGTGGTGGGTTGACTCTGGTGCAACAGTTCATGTGTGCAAAGATAGAAGCTGGTTCAAGACTTATGAGTTACTGAATGATGGTTCTATTCTTCACATGAGAAATAAGTCAACAACCTTGGTGCATGGTCGTGGTTGTGTAGATCTTAAATTTAGTTCTGGAAAGATTGTAACTTTGCTTAATGTTATTCATGTTCCTGATATAAGGAAGAACTTGGTTTCAAGTAGTGTTTTGAATAATCATGGATATAAACAAGTTATTGAATCTGATAAATTTGTATTGTCTAAGAGTGGTGTTTTTATTGGTTTTGGCTATTTGTGTAATCAAATGTTCAGGCTTAATATTGTCATTGATAGTGTTAATTCAGCCTTTGTGACCACCTATGACCTGACTGACTCTACCCTATGGCATGCTAGACTTGGCCATGAGCACTATAAAAGGATGCAAGATATGTCTAAGGATGGGTTAATCCCAACATTTGACATGGACACTGAAAAGTGTAAAACTTGCATGTTGACCAAGATAACTAAGAAACATTTTCAAGGTGTTAAGCGTGAAACTAAGCTCTTGGAGCTAATACACGATGACTGTGTGATTTGCATGCCACCCTCTTTGGAGAATAAGAAGTACTTTGTGACATTTATTGATGATGCTTCTAGGTTTTGTTATGTCTATCGGTTACATACCAAGGATGAAGCATTAGATAAATTCAAAGTGTTTAAAATCGAAGTTGAATTGCAACTTGGGTCCCGATCAAGAGATTAAGGATGATAGGGAGGTGAGTACATGGATACTCTGTACTTTCGATCTGTTGGTATTATCCATGAAACCATTGCTCCTATACTCCTCAAAGAAATGGTATTTCGAAAAGAAAAATCGGGTCTTGAAGGAGATGGTTAATTCCATGTTGTCCTATTCGGATCGAGTCAAGGTTTCGGGTGAAGCTATGTTAACTACTTGCTATTTATTAAATAGGGTTCCCAACAAATGGAACAAGGTTACCCCTTATGAACTCTGGACTAAAAGGAAACCAAACCTGAACTATCTCAGGGTTTGGGGTTGTAGGGCTGTTGTAAGACTCCCTGATCCAAAGCTTAAAACTTTGGGTGAAAGAGGCATTTATTGCATCTTTGTTGGATATGCTGAGCATTCCAAGGCTTTTAGGTTCTATGTTATTGAACCTAATGAATCTGTTTCAATTAACTCCATAATTGAATCAAGGGATGCTAACTTTGATGAGAATAGATTCTCATCAGTCCCTAGGCTAAGTCAAAGTATTCCTAATGGAACTCATGACATTGGTATATCAGAGGTCTCTTATGAAGAACCATCAGAGGTCCCTGATGAGGTTGTGGTTCAACAACCTGAACCTGTACTCAGAAAGAGAGAAAGAGCAAAAGGGTCAGGAATCCAAAGTCATTTGGACCTGAGTTTCAATTATATTTAATTGAAAGAACAAGGGATGAGGTCTCTGACCAATACTCCTATTGCTTCATTGTTGAGGATGATCCCAAGACATTTGAAGAAGCAATGAAGTCCCAGGATATTGCTTTCTGGAAAGAAGCAATCAATGATGAGATGGATTCCATCATGGGCAACAACATTTGGGTGTTGGTTGATCTACCACCTGGTTGCAAACCTTTGGGTTGCAAATGGATTTTCAAAAGGAAAATGAAGGTAGATAGAACTATTGAAAAGTTCAAGGCTAGACTAGTCATTCAGGGCTTTAAAAAAAAGTCAGGGATATACTATTTTGATACTTATGCTCTTGTGACTCGTATCAGTACCATAAGACTGCTGATTGCTTTGACATCAATTCACAATCTAATTATTCATCATATGGATATGAAAACAGCTTTTTTGAATAGTGAATTGGATGAGGAGGTTTATATGAACCAACCTCAAGGCTTCATCATGCCTGGCAATGAAAACAAGGTGTGTAAATTGATTAAGTCTTTTTATGGACTAAAGCAGGCACCTAAGCAATGGCATCAAAAATTTGATGAAGTGGTTTTGTCCAGTGGTTATGTTCTTAACCAAGCTGACAAATGTGTGTATAGCAAATTTAATGAATCTATTAAAGGAGTCATCATTTGCCTATATGTTGATGACATGTTGATCTTTGGCACTGACCAAAATCAGGTTGACCTGACAAAGGAATTTTTGTCATCAAGGTTCTCCATGAAGGACATGGGGGAGGCTGATGTTATCCTTGAAATAAGGATTAAACATGAAAGTAAAATAATTTCTATTTCTCAGTCTCATTATATTGAGAAGGCGTTAAGGAAATTCAATTACTTTGATTGTACTCCTGTGAGTACACCTATGGATACTTGTGAGAAGCTGATGCCTAATAATGGTAAGGTTGTATCTCAGCTTGAGTATTCTAGGGTAATTGGTTGCCTGATGTATGCCGTGATTTGTACAAGACCTGATATTACTTTTGCAGTGGGTAAACCGAGCGGTATACTAGCAATCCTAGTGCTCATCACTAGCAAGCGATTCGAGGGTCTCAAGTATCTCAAGAGAACTATGGATTATAATCTCTCATATCTTGGTTATCCTTGATGTTGGAAGGATACATCGATGCAAGTTGGATCGGTAACATCAAGACAATTCGTCTACCGGTGGTGGGTATTCCTACTTGGTGGAGGTGCAATTTCTTGGGCATCCAAGAAGCAAACTTGCATCACCAGTTCAACAATGTAATCTGAATTTGTGGCGTTAGTTGCTGCTGGTAAAGAAACTGAATGGTTGAAAAACTTGCTTCTTGAGATTCCATTGTGGCCTAAACCTATAGCACCTATTTCTATCCGGTGTGATAGTGCAGCTACATTGGCAAAGGCTTATCGCAAGATGTACAATGGGAAGTCTAGACACTTAGGTGTCAGACATAACATGATTCGTGAGCTTATCATGAATGGGGTGGTATCTATAGAGTTTGTTAGATCTCAACAAAATTTAGCTGATCACTTGACGAAGGGATTGGCTAGAGACTTGGTTTTAAAGTCTGCTAAAAGGATGGGTTTAAGTCCAACTTAGTCACTGAATGCTAAGACACCCAACTCCCTCCTAAGGAAACTTGGGAGTTGAGTTCAATGTGAAAAGTTGAACATTCAGTGGACTGGAGCACATGTTTATTTACATCCCAAGGTTGTGCTCAGAACCTGCTGGAAAGGAGGATGAAGTCTTTACTTATTAATGATTAATTTTTTTTGAAAAAGTGCTTGGCAGGAGCATGAATAAAGAGGAACCACCTATGTGAATGTTGAAGTTTTGCCGCTTCAGGGAGCTTTGGACTTTTGGCTCTTACAACATTTATGAATTTGAATATGGACACATGGCTTGTAAAGTGTCGGGGCGTTTAAGTGTTTGAAAACTTGTGTATTTTATCTTGGTATTCAAATGGGTTGAAGGGTTTAATTCTTAGAACACCCCGATTCTCGAATATTTGAGCGTGTAATGTACTAAGATGGAAATTCAATCCTCGGGATATTTTGTTTATGCACATGTTTTGTTTGATGTTTGTTTTTCATGCAAAGGAAGTGAACTAAATTTGGGGAGGATTGTTGGAAAATTTAGTGCACTTGTGGGATTAGTTCACACTGGTTTTGGGTAAGGAGGTGCAGTGTACACCCATGAGGTCCATGAACACCGACTCAATAGTGGTTTGTCTTGGTAGTATTGGTTACTCTCGATAATGTAGTAACTGATGGTTCCTGTTGGTAGTGTTATGGTTCCTGCTGCTAGTGTATTGGTTACTACTTGTAGTGTAGTAACTGATGGTTCCTACTGGTAGTGTTATGGTTCCCGCTGCTAGTGTAATGGTTCCCCAAGGTAGTGTTGCAGTGTTTAATTTGTAACAACTTTGACTCATTCAAGTGGCTGTTATGACTGCTTTATGACCACGTTTAATTGGTCATGTAACCATTATTCCTATGATAATGGAGGCTTATTATGGGTGATTAATTGGCCGTTAAACATTCATAATGTCCATTGATTAGGAGTGAGTATTCTCTACTACAAATAGAGGTGGTATTCATCAGCATGAATATACAAAAAAGAGATACAACCAGCAGAAACAAACTGAAAGCTTAAACACTTGAAAGCAAAGGGTTATTGATTTGTGCCTAATTCAATAAGATACATTTGGTCTTATCTCAAGTAGATATTCGTGATACCCAAGCATTAGGGTCGAATAGTTTACTTTGGAAAGTGATCACACGAACCCAAATCCTGCCAAGTAGATTGGAGGATACAAAGTTACCGAGTACAACAAACTCTTTTCATTTCATATCTTTGGTGCACCAATCCCTTTTGTTGCTTTATTTGGTTAAAAAAAAAGCAACATGTCAAATCTTTGTAACAATATCACAAATAAAAATGCCGAGGTTTTTCGAATCCCAAGGGGCTCCATTTGGTGTTTTCATCTTCACATGCTTATTTGTGATCCAAAACTTTCATTAGTTCAGCTTATTGGTCCGGTTTAAGTAGTATGTGCAAGGGAAATCAAATTCCAAAATTCAGAAGGAGCTAAAATGAGCAGAAACATACATTCGGATATGTGTGAATCGAAATATGTAAGGGGAGTACTTTATAACTGCATACATGGTATTCCTGGTTTGCCCGGTTATTAATCAGCCACATCAACCAAACCGGCAACCAAAATGAGCACAGAATTCGTGTTACTGATGACGAGGGCTACCTTTAAATTTCCTTTTCTTGCTAGCACTCCTCTTTCTAATACATGGTATTCCTGATTTGCCCAGTTATCAAAACCTACAGTGACCGAGCCAGGATTTTCCTCACAAGTTTTGAATGTATTTTTTGGTACATCACAGTGAAAACATAGGTCCCTTTGATCACAAATCTTTTGGCAACAGAATTTAACAAATTATATACTGTAGATATTTAGTAACAAGGATAAAGAGACTAATGGCAATATCAAATGTCAATACAAGAAACCGGGAATATACATACGAAGTAATAGCTACCATCGAAATAGTAAAAGACAAAGATCCAAGATCCATAGTGTATTATAAAGATGTCATTTGTTCAGATTCAGTAAAAGTGAATATACATCAACAACCATAATGGAACTCAATCCATCTTATTATTCGAGACCAATCTTGTAAATTCATATGCTGGAGAGCTGAGCAGAGTTATTACCAATGGCACCTGCTTCTGTGAGCATCGGCACCAGCTTACCAGCTCGATGCTTCTCCATAACAGCTGCAAGCAAAACCCACATATTAACTTAACTCCAGACATTTGACAAAGCTCAAAAACCAACAAAAAAGGGCTTTAAAAACACACTCACCATCACAACCACCAATGTGCTTCCCAGCTATGAACACATTAGGAACGGTACTCTGACCAGTCCACTCCTTTAGAGCAGATTGAATTTCATCACCATTGCCTTCCAAATTTATATAAATTAAGTTAGTTTTTGTTCTTGATGAAAAAAATCAGATATGTAAAATGATGAAACGGGTGAAATAACTTACTTTCTTCATCTAACTCGAGAAGCTTGTAAGCTACATTAAGCTCTGAGAAAAGCTGTTTCACCCTCTTACAATATCCACAGTAAGTTTTGCTGCCAGAAACAAGTAAATCTCTTATTACCGCCTCCTGATATCTAGAACTAGTGATCATGGGTTTAAAACTGCTTGCTAATTCTAGTCGAGGGGAGTTTGTAATGGCTTTTTAGAACTCGTTATGCTTAATCACAATAAATTATTCAAAACTGCTTAATTTTCTCAAATAATGAGAAATTAATCTCTAACACCCTAAATTCTGCTTACTTTTTCAAACATGTAGTACTTGGTTGTTCTTCATAAGTCATAACACATAATTGTCGACATAAAATATAAATTTTCATCTATATTTTCATGATTGGTGTAAAATAATAAGTTTGGTAAACTGTTTATTATTACTGTGATGAAGCTATAATTTTCAGAGTAAATTGTATTACCAAATAACTGCAACTTATTGTATTACTATAACACAAGGATTTTATCCGAACACTAGCTAAAAATTCTTGAAAGCTTATTGAAGGCTGAGATGGTGTTTGGGATTACTTATAAGAAATTTAAATTTTCGTACGTTATTGAAGTAATTTGACTAAATACAAGTTTTAATCGTTTCTAAAAGCTCGTTTCCATTAGCTTGGGAATATGGAAAATTATAATAGCTTATAAGAGCTTCCCTAAACTTGTTTGATAAACAGAACTTAGTTTTAGAAAGATTAACTTCTAATAAGGTGACATAAGCTAGTATCCAAACACAGCCTAAATAACCAGCTTAAACTTATCAGTTTATTTCAATTGTTTCCAATTTTCCATGAACAATCCAAACACTATTGACACAGGCTACACTAGTTATTAAATGGATGAATGATAACATACAATTCTTAGGGGGTGTTTGTTTAAGCTTATATGTGGGCTTATGAGCTTATTTGTGTTTCGGCTTATATTGTATAAGCCCCAATTTTTCGGCTTATTTTGAGACTTGTGGGCTTATATAAGTTTATTATGAAATGATAAAAACTTATATAAAGTCTCAAAATAAGCTGGAAAATTGAGGCTTATGAAATATAAGCCAAATCAAATAAGCTCGTAAGCCCACATATAAGCTTAAACAAAACACCCCCTTACTTGATTATTGGCAAGAAATATTTAAAAATGATGAATCAATATATACTTAAAACTTAAAAGCAAACAAACAGTTTAAAACTAATAATCAAAACAGATAAAAAAAAATATATAATAATAATGAATGGTGATGGAAAAGTAAGGAAACCTGAAAACAACAACGGGATTAGCAGAAACGATTTGCTTAACGTTAGAAAGAGCCATTTGAATATCTTCTTCTGATAATTGTTTTCCACTCCACACGGTTCCCATTTTATTTATATAGTATTATTATTAGCTTGTTGTTCAAGCTAGCAAACAAGATAGACGACGCTGATGATTTACGTGTATCGTGCCGGCTTTTGCTTAGTGTTGCATACTTGGTTGACACACGGCCCATCCATCTAGATTCTCGACTATTTACATTTTTAGTCCTTTCACTATGTCTTTCACCTTCATTTAATTGGTTGACTTTTTTATTTTATATTTTGAGATGTCTTATCAATTTTATATTCAAGAAAAGATTTAAGCGGATAAAAAGACTAATTTATTAGTGAAAAATATACTTAATAAGCATCCTTATGAGCTGTGATATTGAATTTTCAAATTTGGGATTTATTTTAGGATAAATGAAGTAAATAGATGCATGTTGTCAATGTCTCTCATGCATGTTTTTTTATAGTGATTTTTGTTCGTGACAAGATTTTACAAATCAGAGAGACGAATAAAAGAAAAAAAAAAGAGTGTTACATTTTGCTTTGGTGGAAAACATGTGACATATATAGGTCTCGAGCAAAATAGTTGACTTATGCGCCCTAAGAGATAGACAGGGATAAATTTAAGATTGATATCAACACAACAACAACAAACCCAATCCCGCCGTGGCAGGGTATGGGGAAGTAAAATTTAGACATATTCTATCCCTACACCCGGGTAAACCCGAGGGTAAAGAGACTGCTTCCAACGAGACCTCCGGCAAGTGCATGTGTGCGGGTGATAAAGGAAAGAAATAAGAGCACAAGACAAACTACAATAGTCAGAAACGCAAGCAAAAGAAAGCAGGCCGAGCAGAAACACAAAAGGACACCGAACAAAAGCACAAGCAATAGAGCACAACAACAAAGAGCAACCAAAAACAAAGAGCCAGGCCCAAAGAAAAGCAGGCCAACCTAAGGGGGCAACGCATAGTAAAGCTAAGCAGCAAACGGGGCCCAAAGCCAAGACAAAACACACGTGGCACCAAAAACCAAAACGCAAGGAGCGATAAAAGCATGCAAACATCAGGGAACAACACAAAACAACGCTAAGAAACGCACTGGGCCTAAAGCTACGGCAAAGGAAAAAAAAACCACAAAACCAAAAACGCAAGAGGCAAGGCAAAAAAGAAACTCCTAAAAGCCAAAAAAAAAAAAAAAAAAAAAAAAAAAAAAAAAAAAGCTAGGCGCCTAGCCTAACTACCCGCAAATCCTAATTCTATCTCTCCACCCTTCCTATCTCGGTCGTCATGTCTTGGTTAGACGAAGCTCCATCATGTCTACCTTGATATCGTTTTAAATATTTTTATATAATAGGTTAAATAATAATGTTAGATAGGCTAAATAATATTGTTGGATATGTATGTTAAGAGCTTTTGCGGTTAGAGCAAAAGGAGTACCGGGGAGATCGTGAGCGTGAGAGGACTTTGTCACGTGAGAAAGGTGAAGGTGAAGGCGAACATGCATAAACGCAACATGGAGTATAAGTAAGAGGCAAGGAGCATGGATGGACCTTAATGGAGATCAACGAGTGTTGTGACTCTCCAAAATTTTAAAGTTTTACATATATGTACTTATTTTTTCATTTCTGATACACTTTATGTAAAATTATAAATTCGGCCCTCTCAATATTTTATTCAAGTTTCAGCCAAAGAAAGCATCCAAGTAGTCTTCTTGTGCGAAAGGAAGCCAAGTTGGCTTCCCGCATCCCTTTGTCGAGTACTCCGCATGCTCTTATCAAATCAACAAGTGTCTAACGGGTCATAGTAGTCCACCAACACAATGTAAAAATATCAAACAAGACAAAATTAATATTTATTTTAAAGACATTATAATGCATTTAGGTTATTCTTAAAAAGAAAATCTTAAAAAAAGCCTACACACTTATTATAAAAGGAAGACTTATAATTCAATACATCCTATTAAATTAAATACAGTTTCCAAAGCCCATTATTAAAAATGTGTAACCGTTAAAAATCATTATTATCAATAATTATTATTAAAAACATATAACCGCATCTACTATATAGATACACACAAACCATTTCATATATCTCTAACACGCATGTAAAACATCAGCAATAAGGCCGAGGGTAATAATTTAAAATACGTAGCTCACCGGAAATTCAAATACATAAAGTTATTGTTAAAAAAAACATATAAACCACTCGGTTTTAATAACTAGTTATATGAGGTTTCATAATCATGAACAACACTGACACTTGAGCCAAAAACTACTAGTATGAGCGATGAGCTTTGATATTTTTGATGCGGTGATCAATGATTTTTTTTATTTATAGTGTTCGTTTGGCAAAAGAGCGGTGAGCTTTGATATTTTTTAAGAAAGCTCATTTTTAGAATGCTTATTTAAGAAATGATGAGCGGTGAATATGAAATGCACATTCTTCATTTACTTTAACAAAGACACATTTTGTGTGTGAAAAGAAAAAGTGGTCATCTTGTGTGAGACCTCAAATTTGTTACAAAAATAAGTTTTCGCTCGCAACAAACTCTATATGACCTCTCATGTTCAAACAGAACATGAGATGATCCCAACCCAATTATTAAACCACTCATTTTTAATAACTAGTTATATGAGGTTTCATAGCAATAAACAACACTGAGACTTCGAGCCAAAAACTACTACAGTATGAGGTTTCTTTGGGTTAATTGCATTTAAAAATGTTAGACGCTAAACCCAACAAATTTGTAACTTTAAACTTGCGAATTTTAAGTTATGGTAAAAAAAAATAATAATAATAACTTGTGACAAATTCATATAGCTTCTACATGCTCACTAAGTATTCATCATTAATCATATTTACAAGCTAATTAACCTCCAAGACATCAATTCTCAGCTAGAGCTTAATTAATCATGCATAAAAAATCACTTATTTGGACCCAAAAATAGCTTCAAAATCTTTATACATCGACCCTTTTGATTTCGACTTCGAATCCATAGATGTACCCTGCGACGAACTGCCACTCCTCTTTCCCCAAAACCCGCTCCATTTTGTGTTACTGCTCGACGGATCAGTGGGTGTTGTCCCATTGCCATTACTTTCTCTACTAAAACTAGACTTTGCTAGATCCCTCAGTTGCTTCATCCATGGTCGATCTGGTGTACTCGTGAAAGGTTTATGGATAATTATTAATATATGTATGACCAGATTCGAACTCGAGACTTCGGGATTGCACACATTACGTATGAGAATCAATGTATAAATAATTAATATATAAAATGTTATATTTAATTATTTGATCACAAAATAAATACTTAACGGTAGTTAATATTTAACGAGTTTAGACTATCGGTCATTAAATGTCAACGGGATATGAAGAAAAGTTAACAAGCCAAGAGAAGGTTTTAGGAATCCTCTTTTGGGCTTGTGTTTGGCCGATTCTATAGAATCCCACATCGGAAACTATAGCAATCTTGACATATACCATAAGGCTATAAATACATCCCCATGTATTCATCCTTTGGTACACTAGATTTCAATAGAAGGCCAAACTTCTTCTTTCTTCCCTCTTGTTCTTGGTCGACGAGTGAATCCCCATTGTAAGGGATTTACGAGTGACCTTGAGCATAACAAATGTGTTTGGTTAATCTATTGTGATCAAGAACCTAGCTTTTCTCATTGATTCGCTACTAATACGTGTGTACAAGAACGAAGAGCAAACACACTTGTGTTTGCATATCTTGGTGGGTCGACAAAGGTTTTGGTCGACATTCATAAACCTTAATTTATTAGGGTTTAGGGTTCTTGGTTCTTGATCTTAATTTGGGGTTTTTCCATAAACCCTAATCGCATTGATTCGCAAAAGGTACTTTTAATTCGGTTAATTAGTTTACAAGTATTATTCCTATTGTAACCACCCGCATTTTTAGGTTACTTCTCATTTTCGAGAATTTACTATTCACTTTTACTATTCACATTTACTATTCACTTTCACTATTCATCCCGTAAAATTTTTAATCCACATTCTCGTAAGATAAATTATTTTAGTAATAACCTGAGAGTTCGACCATCGTTAGATCATTTTCATAAAGTTATTAAGTAAACATCGTTTTAAAGTTTCGTTTTAGGCGGTCCACCGTTTAAACATCACGCATAACGCAAATCAACCCCGACAATTTTCCTCGCATCGGATAAATTTTAGATCACTCATGATTAATTTGAGAATTTTAAGATTTATTATATTTAATATTACCAAATAAGCCCAAATACAGAACAAAACTAAACTTACGTTTTAAACAATTCTACTTACATCCGGACTTAACGATTCTCCTTGTGTTTCTAATATGTTTTGAAACTTTTACATTTTTGGAAAAGTCAAACATATTTCCTCCTCCTTTGACCATAAAGGAATTAACCTTATGCGTTCTACATTTTTGCTTAAATCGCGTAACTTTTAAACTTCATGAATAATCGTAAAGTTATCCGCGTATAATGAAAACCACATTTAACATCTCATATCATTTCTAGACTAATTTTAGTCTACTCTAAATAAATTCACGGTCGTTTCCATGAAATTTCGTTCTTTTCGATAAGCTGCGAATTACGCGTTTTTTACCCGTATTTCGACTTTAGCGGCGTTTTGCACCCAATGAGACTTATCACCCATTTTATATTTTTAGATGGAGTATAATGATGAGTTTAATCATTCCTATAAGTTTCATACTTTTACGATACCCGATTTTACGTTTTATGGCTTAACGGCTTACGATTTGCGATTAACGGAACCAAAACTCACTCCGTAACCAAGATAATACCAAAACTAACCACCTAAGTCATCTTATCTTGTTTAGGCCAACCTAATGGGGGGGGGGAGTCATCATTTTTGTGGCATCATCCTAACCATGGTACATTTAGATCTTTACAAGTGTCCTAACTTAACCATGGCTAATATTTAACCCAATATATGGTTAACCAAACTTGCCCTCCTATAAATAGGAAGTAAAATACATCCTAAAGACCTCCACAATCTGTTCTTGGTCGTTCATATCATAAATCCTTCACATCTTCCATAATTTGATCTATAAACTCCAAGTTTATGCAAGGAAGTTCCAAAGATCAAGCTACTTCATCAAATCTCTAGCAAGTTTAAGTGATCTTCTTGAGTTTAAATCCACTCAAGTCACTTAGTACTTCATCACCAACTCTTCAAGTTTGCAAGGGTGCCAAGGTGTGGAAAGCTAGCTCAATCCAAAGTCTTAAGCGATCAATCAAAGTCCGATCCTTACTAGTTACTCCTTTCTTATTGAAAGCCAAAAGTTGTAAGCAACTTATCACCACCATCATCTCATCTTTATTATTCATAATCTTAACTACTTCATGCTATATATATAGTTACTATGTTGGATCATGATGTACAAAAATCTTTAAAACAAGTTATAAGAACCTATATGTTAAACTTGGGTTAGTAAGTGTATAAATGATAAACTTTTGTACAAAGTTTCCACAAAATCGAACACATATAGATCGATACTTTTCATATTCTTGTAGATAATATTAAAACAAAAACATAGCAATTTGAATCACCGAAGCGGACAAACGAGTCAAAGTTATAGGCAAAAGAAGTTAGCGAAACATAAACGCCAAACCGCCATTTTGTAACTGTTTTGGTTCGCCATTTTAAAATTAGTACTTCGGTCCGATTCATCAAAAGTTAAAACACGAAAGTTGTCCGGAACGCCGCTTTCCTTCAATATCAAAGAAGCTCGGACCTTGAAAACGCATAAATGGACCATTAATTTTCATAAACGAAGCGCCTATATTTAGTCTCATACCTATACTTTTGTCACAACTAAAAACAAACCAAGAGGCCTAATGGCCATAAGCCAAGACCACGGCTACGGCTAATGTCAAATCTAAGTCTCAAGACCATGGTAGTCAAGACCAAAGTCACGGCAAGGCCATGGCTAAAGCCTTAAGGCTTGTTTACCCAAGACCGTTAACTAAGGTGATCATATTTATGAAAACGACGAGAACTTGTAAAAACTAGATACTTATTAAAAACATGATAAACTTTATGTTATAAATCTTCACTCAAAACATATGTTGTATCTACTAAGTGCTACAAAAGTAGGGAGCTTTAGGTGAGGGTTTCATTTGAGTAAAGCGTGTCGACGAGTTCTTTGGATTTACGATTTAAAGTGTCCTAGCTCCTCGAGCGTTCTTGCATGACCTCTGAATTATGATGGCCCGAACGGTAGTACGATATCTATAAACTAAACATGTTTTCACAACTAGACCATTTCTATAAATGACATACACAAATACCATGTACTACATCATGATCAACATAGAGACGTATATAGGATGGTTTATGTTTTCCTAAACATTATTCCAAACCTAAGTCGCAACATTCTATTTTAGGTTGCTCGTAGAAGTTCTCACGGCATATCCATCATTCTCATTTTACATTTGATATCATTTACTCTACGGTGAGTTCATAGCCCCACTTTTATTACTTAATTGTTTTACAAACCCTTGGGGGGGATACATGCTTTATTTTAAATCGAACACATTGCTTTCAAACTGTATGCTTATCTGAATGTATTATTTGCACTAAGTACAACTATTGCCAATCTTAAGTCCCTACTATCATGAACCATTAATCACTTGCGAGTGAACGCGAATATTGTGGATAGGCCTATTGGGATTGACGAATCCCGTTTGTGTTGACCGGGTAGGCAAACAAACGCACTATATTTGAACATCTATAGGTTTAATGGCAAATTACCTATTAGGGCATCGGTTACTATTTTATGACAAATTAACGTTTTCGGTATCATGAGCTTAGTGCAATAATATCATTTTGTTTTCAAAACCTTGGTGTGAGTCTATAGCTCACACTACCAACATAATGTGTTCAACCATTAAACAAACTCTATGAATTTCACTCAACCTTTGTGTTGACAGTTTTAAGCATGTATTTCAGGTCCATAATGTCGGAAGCTGGCACGGAAGGGCAAGATCAAGAAGGCTATATACATAAATATTTTATCATTCACAAAGCATCAAAAACTTTATATTGATGTGTTTTGTAATCAATGGAACCAATTGGGACCGATTTTGTAAACTCTGATATATTTGAATGATAAAGCCTTTTTAAAACGACTCTTTTAGAGATCGTTTTCAATTATTATGACTGTTGTGCCATCAAGTAATACCCAGTTTGAATTCCGCTGCATATCCGAATTGGGGGTGTTACACCTATTACTTCCGCTGCATGCTTTGATGATGTTTACTTGTTTTCTATAATTGTTATGATTAGTAAAACCCAACAATGCATCACGAGCCGTTAATATGTTGTAATTAATTACGAAACACATAAAATTGAATCTTTGTGATTATTACATGCTTTTATTGGTTTCTAGGGTTTTAAAATTGGAACCCTAATTTTTTATTAATTGGGTCGATTACCCTTTAATTTTTAATTAGGTTTTATATTTTTTGTAAAACTTGTAGAAACCCTAGGATTGCATGTATATTTTTATGTGGATAATTATGTGTAATTGTTATGTGACATAATTATGCGTATCTTGGGAATTCTTGAATAATTGTTATGTGGAATCCATGGTAAATACATGCATGTTTTTATCATGGATTATTAATTATATGATTAAATTGTTAAGTATATATTTATCGTTAATTGTTAAGTTTATTCACATGTTATTCGTTTTGATAAATATTGAATTGGGGAAAACCTCAATATATCTAATGAATCAATTATGTGCTATGTGGTATGTGTTTTAGCTAAGACTTATGCAATCGATTCATCGATGTATGTGGCTCACGTTGTACTTGATGAAAACACGTGGAAGTCTTGGTTAAACATATGCATTATTAAACCTAGAATTGATTATTAGGGTTTTATCGAACAAATTATGCATGTGGCTAATTGTTTTTACATATGTTAATTGTTATGTTATATGTATATTATTTGAGTTCGTTTTAATTTTTATTTAAGTGCCTTTTGTTTATATTGTATGACATGTTAGTAAGCAAAAAGGGTCTTTTGAGAATAGAAAATTAAATGGACTAAATAATGGCGAAATTTGATTTGTTTCCTAAGTATTAAATCTTGAACTTTTAATCGACTGATGCGACTGTACTAAATGGTTAGAACGGCTCACCCACTAGAACAAACTAAAAAGGGGTTAAAAGAAGTGCATGCATCACACTAAAAGGATGTCTAAGGTTATGCTTGGTACACGGTCCTCTTCCTCTCGTGAGTTCGATTGGAGCTACCTAGTATAACCATTCTATGTACGAAGCATCTTAGTGCAAAGTTGTAAGTTTCTCAACGCATCGATTAAAACTTTGTAGAATTTAATCTTAGCAATTAAAATACAAGTAAGGTTTTGAAAATTTTATGTTATGAAGATGTATGCATGCTTCTTCATACACAAGTTTTGATTATACATCAAAAGTTGTACCCTTTAAAATTTAAGTTTATGCCATCTAATGATATGAAACACTTGAAGTTGTAATTTAGTTATGTGAGACCTTGAGCTAGATTACAATAACAAGGTGAATCTTTATGTTGTGTGAGACCTCAGCTTAAATAATTTGCAGTTTCTAAATTAGACAACTTAATTAAGTTAGTTAATGAGACTTATAACTTAAGGCATAAGATGGGATAAAACATGCTTACATTTTGCATAATTGTTTGGCAAAATTGTAAATCCCATATTTTCTAGGAATTGAAAACTTGTTTATCAATTGTTGTTCTTCGACAATTACCTATTCTATACTTTCATCACTAGCAGATCAACTGATGTGGTGAAACTATGATAATGAGGGTCCTAGATTCAAGGAAAATTCTATGGTTAATATGAATATTGACCTAAGGGTATTTAATTTTCTTGAAAGATTTAATTATCGAAAATACTAAAATTAAATTTTGTTAATTCTTTTGATTGTATTAATGCAACATTAAGCGATGGCGTGGTTTGGGCTTTGGTAAATTTGATCTAGTTACGTTTTCAAACAAATGTTTGATCAAGAAAAATTTACTAAAAAGACAAACATAGACTCTTTTCCATGGAAGAAGAGTGAGACTCAATCCTATTCCTTTTCATGATTGAGAAAGGTATGTTAGGAACATTAGAATTGTCTAAATTCTAATATGACTCATAGCAACTTTAATAGTTAAGAAAATTGCACACCATGTTTTCCTTAAGAGAGTACCTTCTGTTGGTGATTGAATTCTTATATGACATTTTGGTCAACTAGAAAACATGTTTGACATTTTATGAGTTATTAAATTAGAAGTTAGGCTAATTACCGCAAATTTGGTAAAAGACAAACTAGTATAGTTTATATAGTTGTTTTGCTTTGACCAAATTAAAAGTGCTACACACCATTGTGGGGATAGTAGACCTATTAAGGAAGAAATTGCATGCTCAATTTTTCAAGTTATTAGCATTGATGGATGATCCATCATCTACAGAGTAGAATACACTCTTTTAGTACCTAAGTAATTGTTACGAATAGTCTTTGAAAGTGGTAACAACGTAATAGCACGCTATTTTCACTGGTTAATGAAACACTCACAATGTTGTCAAATCCAGTGGGAGTATGGTGTATTACTGAATAAGACATTATTGTAACGCTGTCTAATTTAGTGGGAGTTACAAGATTTTTCATCTTGGTAGTAACTCAGATTATTTCTAGATTTTCTTGAAATAATACATTACGTTGAAAAATGTAGACATTCATATTCTCAAGGATAGTCATGAACGTTTCCTTGATAATTAAGTGCTCCTACATCTACTTGTAATGCTTATATATATCTATGACACTATCATGTTGCTCACATAAACAAATGAATGTCATGGTGTTTATCTACTATATGATGTTGTTCTATGCACAAGTGGGAGAAGTATTTATTGTGTGCAAAGGAATAACACATACAAATATGATTAATGGATTCTTGATCGTAAGGTAAGAGATTAACGTTCTAATAAGATTGTCTTGTTTAAAGAACATGTGTCAAGATTATAGCATATACTACTTTTATGTCTTATTTCATTAAAATTATAGAAACACTTGAAGTTACATTTTAGGTTAAGTGAGATCTTGGCTAGATTGTAATATCAAGGTAAATCTCCACTTGTCGTGGGATCGGGCGTGGATGCTTTTGCAGTTTCTTAAGTTGGACACTTCAACGGATGACATAATTAAAAATAAAGTAATCTAATGCTACTTTAAATATTTGTGTATTCTTGGAATGACATAAATAGTTTATTAACTTGAAAATTAATTAATTGAAACCATGGCGTGGTGTTCATAATAACTTTAAATTATACATGGTTATGTGTTTTTGTATAAACTCACAAACATGAAGTCTATTAAAGACTTATAATATAAAGTAAGATATTATAATTTTATGTCTTTTGACTTGGTCAAAGAATACTTATGTTATAAAACATGCAATTGGCTTGAATATTCTATTATACCATTAAGTTGACTTAGTTAGTAAATAGGTAAGCCAAAATGGAATAAGTTTATCTTACATATTGTTAGATTGTCGTACAATATTAATTCTAATGAAATACTGTATGTATATGGTATGTTCAGTTAGAAGAATCAAACTTTTGTCATATTGTTTGATTCAAGATAACTATATCCTCTTTCCTTCCTAAAGTTATCAAGGTTAAATAATTGGGTATTGATTGGATATACTTAATAAAACTCAAAACCTAGAAGATTAATAAGACACCATTTTAGTATGGAATGTGATGAATCACATTGAGTCTTATATTAAAGTTCTAATTTGTTAAAACTACTTATGGAGTAGGTTATTAATGAAAAAGATTTATGAACTATTAATGTGATTTGTAATATCCCAAAAGAAAACAATTTAGTGTTGTTCTAATTGCTAAAGTATTTATAGATAGTCTTTAAATTACAAAAGCAAGTGGGAGTTTTGTTTAGATCTTGAAGAGATTAAATTACAATTACAAAACACATAATCTTCTAAAATACACTAGTAAATATCATGATGAGGTCAAATATGATAGACCTCAAGATGGTGGAATTCTCATTCATAGATCCGCAAGGATATCTCAGATATTTGATATGATGAGAAATATGAATTACAGGATCATGGTAAACTTGTTAATCATAATGATATATTACCTAATATTGAATTATGGTAAATTATTCATACTATGAATGATAAGATGCTGTCCAAAAAGATAATCAACTTTGGAAACTTGGTTTATCTTAATAAAGATGAGTTTCTTCAAAAAGAAGGAAAACCTAGTGGTTTAAATCTTTGTGTAGAAATCATATGGACAAGATTGTACATGTGTTCAATGCATGACTTGTGACAAGATTATTAATCACACTTAAGCAATTAACTGTGATTGAATATTCTTTCCTTGGCACATTAAATATATAATGATTATAATTGTCATACTGATTTTCATTGATATGAAAAATGACAATGGAATATTAAAACTATTTATGTGTGATTGCTTTTGCGAGGACGATAAGCAATCGAAAGGAGTTTTATGAATTCACATAATCTTTGAAAATGTACAAAACTGCAAGAATCCATGAATGGATATATGCATGCATCTAGGAGATGATTCTTATGTTTAACTATTAAATCCAAGTTTTGGTTTAAAATTAAAATAAGATAATTTCTAAGTATTCCTGAAAGCTAGTGGGAGTATTATGTTTATTTTCTTTAAATCTTATATGTTGTGGGTAGTAACATTCCATCTAAAACTAAATGTTAAGCTCTAGTTTGGAATGGAACTTCACTTGAAAGATTTTGACAATAAGACATACAACCTTGGAATATATGTTTATTATTAATAAACATGTGCGGATAAATAAATGAGTCTAATAGAACATGATATATCATTTGGAAAATGGATATGTAGAACATGAATGAAATCTTAGTTTGACACAAGGATTTTTCATGTACATCATGTTATTGTTGTATCATGCTTGAATGCAAGATGATTTGACAACATTGATATCTAATGAAGTTATTAGATAACTGGTGTAATGAATATTCTAATAGAATATGTTTGAATCTAGAATTACATTCCTCATCCTGGAGTTGCTCTCAAAATTCTATTGATGAGCAATACAACAATTGTTGCGTAATTGTCATAGCCAACAAACTTGAAAGTTTTAGAAGGCATCAAACATTACACTGTAGATATTGAAGTTTACGAAATTTTTAAAGAGCATATTGTTGTTTGTATACAATGATGATGGTTTAATTGAGATGACACTCAATACTAGTCATGGGAGGATTTCATCCTTGTAAATGGCCATGTGAACTAGTTGTGCTCAACTAAGAGCATAGTTGCATTATACAATAAAGAATAAGAATACTTTAAACTTTAAAAATGTTTGAAAGTTTGATTGTCATAAATTAGCGGTTGAGGATGTCACACACTTTATGAAATATTATGTGGCAATATCAAGATATTTTAAATGCACACATACAAGAACTTCACTAGTTGAATTCTTGAAATAAGTATTCTCAAAATTCCGATAGATCAAAGTTAGTTGAAATTATGCCTTGTCAACAAGTATGATTGTCATTACTTGAGACATAATTCATTAACCAGTATTATCATGCATTGATCTATTTAGTATTTGGATAAGGGATGTTTTGAACAAATATTATTTAAATGAAATAAAATATTGGTTATGTTTATTTTTCATTTTCTTAATATTATATCCTATATTTGCATGTTTAATCCGTGAATAACTTATGTTATTCTAAATGTCCGTTGTCGATCAATGATGTGGGAATGTCATTGAATTAAGACAAATCGAGTTTTGTAGAATATACTTAAAGTATATTGATGTGTGGGACATGCCAATTCACATGATATTCAATGAATTGAATATAGGATGATCGAACTTAACATGATTGTACTTTATGGATCTTTGTCATTAAGTAAATCATGTATATTTATCCTCGGACTTGAGATACCGGATAAGCTGTTATGAATGTAGCACACTTGTGTAAAATAGTTTAACGCTATCCGTAAAGGTGGTTATAAGGGCTATTTTCGGAAGTGTTGCAAAGTTCATGAGTTTTGCTTGTAGTCAAGAGAATTTGCTCCTTTGAATTTGTTTCAAAGCATAATCTTATTTGGGCCCTCGTAGGATTGGCAAGATGTTTGTAAGGCCTTACCCAAGATCTATCCGGAATATGTTCGAGATGATTTGGTAATCTTGTTCAATCGATATAACGAAACAAAATATTAACTTGTGAAATGACTCGATCCATATTCACGATTAATGAAGTATTAAGTAAAAGGATAAGTAAAATGATGAATCATTAAATGGTTTTTCCAGAGAGCATACTCGATTCGATCCGGGGCATTGGCGTGTTAGGCTAGACTAAACCAATGTCATTACTATATTAAGTAATATCCAAGTGGGGCTGAAAGGTTTATGGATAATTATTAATATATGTATGACCGGATTCGAACTCGAGACTTGGATTGCACACATTACGTATGAGAATCAATGTATAAATAATTAATATATAAAATGTTATATTTAATTATTTGATCACAAAATAAATACTTAACGGTAGTTAATATTTAACGAGTTTAGACTATCGGTCATTAAATGTCAACAGGATATGAAGAAAAGTTAACAAGCTAAGAGAAGGTTTTAGGAATCCTCTTTTGGGCTTGTGTTTGGCCGATTCTATAGAATCCCACATCGGAAACTATAGCAATCTTGACATATACCATAAGGCTATAAATACATCCCCATGTATTCATCCTTTGATACACTAGATTTCAATAGAAGGCCAAACTTCTTCTTTCTTCCCTCTTGTTCTTTCTCGACGAGTGAATCCCCATTGTAAGGGATTTACGAGTGACATTGAGCATAACAAAGGTGTTTGGTTAATCTATTGTGATCAAGAACCTAGCTTTTCTCATTGATTCGCTACTAATACGTGTGTACAAGAACGAAGAGCAAACGCACTTGTGTTTGCATATCTTGGTGGGTCGACAAAGGTTTTGGTCGACATTCGTAAACCCTAATTTATTAGGGTTTAGGGTTCTTGGTTCTTGATCTTAATTTGGGGTTTTTCCATAAACCCTAATCGCATTGATTCGCAAAAGGTACGCATATACTTTTAATTCGGTTAATTAGTTTACAAGTATTATTCCTATTACTTCCGCTGCATGCTTTGATGATGTTTACTTGTTTTCTATAATTGTTATGATTAGTAAAACCCAACAACTCGAGCTTCTAAATCTTCCAACTGACACCGCTCGTAGAGTATCCTCACGCATACAAGCTTTTAATGGGAACTGACTCTCGATATTTTTCATCAACTTAATAGGAACAAAAAGTAGTAGTATTCCCCATGATGCTACTTTTAAACCCATGCATAAAGACTTGTTATCTGGATCAAGCTGTTTTATCTGACATATCAAAGAGTTCCATTCGTTCAAGATTTGAGCGATGAATGCAACCAAGAACATGCAAAGCATGGCTATCCCAACCTTGGTTTGATCATGGGTTGAAAGATTATTTCTTAAAAGAACCAAACATGTTGCAAAGATTGCAAGTTGACTTGAAACCGAGATGATCTCCACTAATCGAACCTTTTCTTAATAAATGGTTTCTTGAGTACCGTGAAGAATAAGCGAAATGAAGTAACACATATTAACGTTTTGTAGGTGTTTTAGAATATCCGTTCCTCGAAAATGTACCCACCAAGATTCCTAGAATGACCCGTTTGATTGATTCGAGGAAAATGTAGTAGATTCTTAGGATCCCGAATACTTTTTGAACAAAGGGTGCTTCTGCATCTTCGTTTTCATCATCTGATTCAATTATACTGCCTCTGTTGGTGTCATATCCCAAACTTCCAACGATATGGGAAAGCATGTACTTTGGTGGACCTCGTAGATCTTCGAAAAGGGGGCCTAAAATGGTTAACCATTTGGAATTTGAGGTGTTGATCCATGTCCATTGGCCTCGTTTTCCTGGACCTAATGTTACTTTAATAAGTGTTTGATACCAATGCATTTTTTGATCTTCGTGGTGAATTTCTTTGTATAGAAGTAGCTTCCCGGATGATATCCCAATTAAAGGAACATAAATAATGCAAGTATTAAGAAAATTACGGCTCCTAATAGTGCAACGCCGACTGCAATCCCTGAAACCGATCCACCTATAAAAACGGAACAAATTATTGACTTTTAAAGTCCAAAGAGCTAATCTTCTTACTTAAACAATTCAATAAGTTCTAAAATCAGGAGTAACTATGAACTACTTGTTGTGGAATAACCGCGATAATATCCCACCGACTAGGTAAAGGGTGTGAATGTTTCAACACCACAACTATACCCAAAATTAGCTTATTGAAAATTTAGACAATATGAAAGTGAACAAGAGATGAAACACCAAACATTCTTATATATTTCTTATAGAAACATATACTACTTCTACTACAACAAAGAAAAGAAGAGAACACTACAAGATTGCTTGTATGTGTGTTTTGGTGTGCTTGAAACCAAATGCAAAGCATCCTATTTATAGCCTCAATATATTCTCAAGTAGCAAGCAACTTGCACAACTTGCTTATCTTCAAATCTTGAAAATCTTTGCAAATCTTTGGTAAGATTCCATATGGATGAATTCATTGAATCTTAGCAACATGTATTATTATCCAAATATGAGCCATCGTTAACAAATCTCCACCTTGGCTCATCAACCATCGTTGGTGGAGTCTTCAAACCAATCTTCAACTTTTCACAACATTGATCAAGTCCAAACAATAATTGAACTTGATCCCGCTAATACTTTAGTCGGCATATCTGCGGGATTCTTGATATGGATCTTACGGATTCTGACTCCACCTTCTTCCAGTATCTCTCGTATGAAATGATAACGAACATCAATGTGCTTCGTCCTTGCGTGATAAACTTGATTCTTTGCTAAGTGAATTGCACTCTGACTGTCAGAATGCATCGTGACAAATTTCTGATTGATTCCAAGTTCACCGAGCAACCCTTGAAGCCAAATTGCCTCCTTTACAGCCTCTGTAATCGCCATATACTCTGCTTCCGTAGTTGACAAAGCATTTGTTGACTGTAACATTGACTTCCAACTAATTGGAGCTTTTGCCAGAGTAAAAACATAGCCAGTAGTAGATCTTCGCTTGTCTAAATCTCCAGCATAGTCATAATCGCAATATCCCACCACCCACTGACTACTTCCATGCTCAAATACTAACCCTACATCGACCGTGTTATGGATGTATCGTAATATCCATTTCACAGCTTGCCAATGTCCTTTTCCAGGGTTATGCATATACCTGCTCACCATCCCAACAGCATGACTAATATCTGGTCGAGTACATATCATAGCATACATTAAGCTACCGACATCATTTGCATAAGGCACTTTCTCCATGTACGCCCTCTCTGCATCATTTTTCGGTGACATAGCAGCACTGATCTTAAATTGAGAAGCGAGTGGAGTACTAACTCGTTTTGTTTACTTGTCAAACCTAAAACGCTTTAGAATCCTTCTCAGATATTGTTTTTGAGTCAAACAGAGCTTCCCTAATTTTCTGTCTCTGACTATTTCCATGCCGAGAATCATCTTTGCTTCACTAAGATCCTTCATCTCAAATTCGCTTTTCAACCGAGTCTTTAAATTTTCAATCTCTTCTAGACTTTGAGAAGCTATCAACATATCATCTACATATAGAAGAAGATATACGAAGGACCCATCTTGTAGCCTTTTCAAATAGACATAATGGCCGTATTTGCTTCTTGTGTACTTCGACTCCATCATAAACTTATCAAATCATTTGTACCACTGCCTTGGGGATTGCTTCAATCCGTACAACGATTTATGAAGCTTACATACCTCATGCTCTTTTCCGAAGAACTTTGAATCATACGGTGAACCATATAGATTTCCTCTTCCAAGTCTCCATGTAGAAATACAGTCTTCACATCCATCTGAACTAGTTCCAAATCCAATTGTGCTACCAAAGCCAACAAAATTCTAATAGAGGAATGCTTTACCACTGGAGAAAAAACTTCATTATAATCAATTCCCTCTTTCTGAGCGTAGCCTTTAGCTACCAATCTTGCTTTGTAGCGAACATCATTCTGGCTAGGAAATCCTTCTTTCTTTGCATACACCCATTTGCATCCAATTGCCTTCTTCCCTTTTAGGAGGTTGGTTAACTCCCATGTATGATTCTTCTCAAGAGACTGCGTTTCCTCGCTCATGGAAATCCTCCACTTCTCGCTTTCTGAGTCTCGAACCGCTTCAGAGTAAGTAGTAGGAACATCATCAGCTGCAATTGAAGATGCACAAGCCACCGTATCATTAAGGCGAGCAGGCCTTTTAGTGTTTCTTTTGGGCTTGCTGGTGGTAATTGATTCATATTGTTGCTGTGGAGGTTCTTCGGTTTGAACCTCCTCTTCTTCATAATCTCCTTCTACCACAGGAGAATCATCAACTGTTTCTCTATCATCTGGTACAATTGTTCTTTCAAACTCCACCTTTTTGGGAGTTCCATCTAACTGCTTAGCATTCACCTTCTTCAACATGGTAGATTCATTAAAGGTGACATCCCTGCTAAAGATCGTCATCTTCGTCTCTGGACACCATAGACGATAGCCTTTGATTCCAGAGGTAATCCCCATGAATAATGCTTTCTTTGCTATGGGATCTAACTTTGATTCCTTCACATGATAATATGCAGCGGAACCAAACACATGCAAGGAATCATAATCTGTAGCAGGTTTTCCATACCATTTATCAAATGGTGTTTTCCCATCAATAGCAGTAGATGGCAAACGATTAACGAGTGACACGATACGTCACGACTTGACCAAAATTCTTTACCCAACCCAGCATTGGATAACATACACCGAACTTTCTCCAGCAAAGTTCGGTTCATGCGTTCTGCCACCTCGTTCTGTTGTGGTGTATGCCTGACAGTGAAGTGTCTGACAATGCCTTCGTCTTCACAAAATTTTGTGAACTAATCATTTTTATACTCTTCGCCGTTATCTGTTCGGAGATGTTTGATCTTTCTGCACGTCTGAGTTTCCATCATCTTTTTTCCCTTGATGAACACTCCTAGCACTTCATCCTTTGTCTTCAACGTGTACACCCAAACTCTTCGAGAAAAGTCATCAACAAAGGTCACATAGTAGTGTCTCCCTACTAAAGATCTTGTCTTTGAGGGACCCCATACGTCGAGTGGACATAATCCAAGATACCTTGCGTCTTGTGGATAGCGATCCCAAATTTCACCCTTGTCGTCTTCCCGTTGATGCAATGCTCACAGAGATCCAACTTACAGGAACTTACTCCTTTCAATAATCCTTGATTTATGAGCAAATTCAAGGATTTTTCTCCTGCATGTCCTAAGCGCATATGCCATAGCTTCACAGCTTCTGAATTTCTATCACCATCGGTAACAGCTGCTACAGTTCCAACAACTATTCTACCCTTGTAGTGATACGTGTTATTTATTTTACGAGCACCCTTCATTACTGCAAGTACGCCTGAGATGATCTTCATAACCCCATCCTTTGCTCTTACTTCGAATCCTTTAGATTCTAAGGTACCGACAGAAATGAGATTCTTTTTCAACTTTGGCGAATAACGAACACCTTTCAAGGTCACAATTGTTCCGTCTTCATTCTGCAATCGAACGGAACCAATCCCATGTGTAGTGAGGGGAGTTTCGTCTGCCGTATAAACAACTTCCTCATGTTCTTCAAAATTACTAAACCACTCTCGATGTGGTGTAATATGATGGCTACATGCGGAATCTAATAGCCATACATCAGAAGCATTCTTTGTTGACGATGTTGCAAGTGAGAGATCTGATTCTTCATCATCACACTTGGTGACATTCGCCTCTGCTACAGCTTTCCCTTTGTAATGATTGTCCTTGGTTTTCAACTTTGGACAATCTCTCTTCCAATGGCCTTTTTCATGACAAAAGGCACATTCATCTTTGCTTAGTCTTTGCCTCGACTTGGATCTCCATCTCTTATCGGTGCCCTTCTTCTGCGAACGACCTCTGACCAGCAAAACCTCTGCGTCTCCACTTGAACTAATCTGCTTGTCCTTCCTTCTCAGTTCTTTACTATACAAGGTGGCACAAACTTCACTAAGAGACACATAGTCCTTTCCATTAAGTAGAGTTGTTTCAAGCAACTCGTACTCCTCCGGAAGCGATCCCAACAATATCAATGCTAGATCTTGGTCTTTGAACACCTCATCCATATTCATCAAATCGGTTACCAGCTGGTTAGAACTGGTAATGTGATCATTCATCATGGTACCGGGTACATAAGTGAAGCGAAAGAGTCGCTTCTTCATAAAGAGCTTATTCTGACAATTTTTCTTCAGAAATTTCTCTTCCAACGCCACCCACAGTTTATAGGCGGATGTTTCTTTTGAGAAAGCATATCATTGCTCTCTCGAAAGACATGAACGAACCGTACCACAAGCTAACCAATTGATGGTTAACCAAATCCTCTCTTCTACATCCTCTGGTTTACTTTCTTCAACGGCAATGTCTAGACCTTGCTGAAAAAGAACATCTAGAACCTCACTTTGCCACATACCGAAATGGCCTGTGCCATCAAAAACCTCCACCGCCAATATTGCATTCGTCAAGACTGGTCTAGCCCAACTTGGAGATGTTGCATCCACCGATGTGGAAGGTTTGTCAACTGTGCCATCCACCATTTCGTGTACAAAAGTGTTGGATCGATGTACTCTAACCAAACTAACTTAAATAGCTTGTTAAGGTTTAATAACCTCGGATAAATCCTAAGTTATTAACAATGAAACATCGAGTAATCTTTATTAAGTACGCGAATTTACTTAATAAATCTAAGAAGAATATAACTTTAACTTTTATTAATAACTCTAAATCGCTTGTTATGCGATTCTTTAACAACTCTAAAACTCTAATAATAATCGTACTTTATGATTCTAAAACTCTTCTCTAAAACTCGTACTTCTAATGCCAATCTAGGGTCCTTTTATAGGCTCAAGGATAACCCTAGTCGGTTTACAATTTGTATCCTTGTACGACAAGTAATCTAAACATAGAATAAACAAAGCTTTCCATAAACGAATATAACAGTTTTTAGCTTTGCAAGATTTTGACTTTGACAACAAGATTTTGACTTTCTCTTTAGCAAGATTTTGACTTTTCCAAGATTTTGTCAATCTTCAAGATTTTAACATTCTTCAAAGACTTTCATATCCCAACAATCCTCCCTAACTTGAATTCTACTTGCTTGACTTCAAGTTCCTTTGTAATTTATCTTTAATGACTCCATCTTCAAGGAAAGATTGTGTCTTTGTCTTTGGATTGTATCTTTGTAAACTCGTGCTTATATCATTATTATCAAAGTATTCTTTAAAAATTATTCTTTACAACATCATTCAAGAAGCTCCATCTTTTCAAAGAACACAAAGAACATATGACAATTTGTACATTAATTCGCTTTAAGTTGCAATCTATTCTCATCACTTCCGTGTGTGTAAACTCCCGTGAGAGGTGAATCATTGAAAATTTAATGGATTTAATGTCTCTTTACCAAAGCCATTAACTCGAGTAGCCAAATGTTTTGATGTGTAAGATCATGGTACATTGATAACCATATGATTTTAGCAAATCATCGCCTATCAATGATTTGATTTGTCTTTACCAAAAGTTGTACCCTTTTGGACTAGTTAGTTCTTTCATCTATGGTGAACTAATTACCATATAATGGTTTTTCCACGCCTTTACCACAAGCCATTTTCTTGTGGGCTAGCCAACTCTTCACATTTATCGATATGGTGAGTTGATTACCATCCAACTTATTAGCAAGTTGTCAACTATAAAACGGATTTGAGATATCTTTACCGAGCCGCTTGCTCATGGATTAGCCAATCCTTTTGTAACCATGGTGGATTGATAACCTATTGGTGTTACCATCTCAAAACCATTTATTTCTCTTAACCTTTGTTTCAAAATATTTGTCACTTAACAAAAGTTTTTCAAAAATCATTAATCGGTTTAAAGTCGCAAGCAAGATTTTGATGAAAGTATCGTTTGATCGCAGAGATTTTGAATAAAGTACTCGATATATCAAAAATTTATTCAATTAAAATTCATACCGCTTATTCATCATCATCACCCATAGTAGTCCATCTGATAAACAATTTGATGACCATAAGAGCAATTTCATTGTCTTCTTCAAATTCCATTCCATGCTCTAGCATTCTCCTCATAAGATCTGCTGTAAGAGGATATCTTCTGTCTACTAACATGTGAATCATAGTCCCATCTTCTAATTCTAAAACATGTACTCCAGATTCTTCAAAGAATCTCCAGCTAACAATCTCCCAAGCTTCTTGGTTCTTCCAAATCTCAATAGTGCTTTGTTCTTCAGTTTCCCAAACAGTTGTGAGATCCCCAAGTAAGACTAAACCAACTCCTTCTGATGTATTATGTTCAAAATAATCTCGCACCAAATGATATAAATGAAATAAATCCACCCTATCTATTATGTGCAATAGATCCCATAACATGTTGAATGTTCTGAAGCTTTCATCTTCTCTATGAAACATCAGATAACTTCCATCCTTTGACTCTACAACTTCAAAAGTGGTTATTGGAGATTTGTTCATCTTCATTTCATCATCATCTTTAGAATACTCAAATTCTACAATCCTTAAGTAATTCTTCACCATCATCGAGATCGATCTTAACTCAACTTTCTTTAATGGTCAGTATATCTTTAACTTCGATTTTCTTTTTCTCTTTAAGCTTCCTTTCTTAACATCTTCTTTCTGAACATCATCATCTTTATAATCTTTGATATCTTCAACACTCTTCTTATAAGCCTCTGTAATAGCTTCATACAATTCTTTCATATTAACATAATTCAACTTGTTCAATCCAATATATCCTCGACCTTTCAAATAAGCCATCATTGTATTTCTTTGTTTAGCAAGATTTGGTCTTCTTGGTAGAGAAGAAATAGGAAGAGGTGATGGTATAACAACTTCAGCATTCAATTCTTCTTGTAATTTCCTAGCTGCTTCTTCATTCATAGCTTCTTCATTATCAACTTCAGCATTCAACTCAGCTTGTATCTTTCTAGCTGCTTCCTCATTCATAGCAACTTGAGCAACTCTTATCTATGCTAAAGTAGGTTTCTTTTTCTTCTTTGTCTCTACCAACTTGCCCTTTCCTTTATCTTTTGGATCAATAACAGGTTGAGAAGCTCTTGGTTGTTCCTCTTCTTGCACTCCTGGAATGCTAACACCCCTTGGCTTTGATAAATCATGCAAGATTTCAAAGAATGGTTTCATCATCACTTGTCGTATGTATAGGTTTAGGTGTATCGCCTTCCTTTTCGGTATAACTGTTGAAGGACCACTTTCTTCTTCATGTATAATAGTTGAAGGACCAGCTTCCTCCTCAAAATCTAATACCCTTGAGTAATCAATTCCGCCTATAGGTTCCTTGTTGAAAAGCAAGACTTTGATCTTCAAGACTTGATCATCAAGATTTTGAACCTTAGTCCTTTCTTCCTCAAGACTTTCAATGTTGACTTGTTCTTCAAGACCTTGAGGTTCATTCTCCTTTTCTTCATGAAATTCAAGATCTTCTTTCAAATTCTCTTCTTCTAGATTCCTCCCAATTGGACGTAAGAATGTTGTTTAACCTTTTGCCTTTGGTGGTCTTCTTTAAATGCCTTCGCTTCTTCTTTTCACTTTGACCCATAACCGTGATGTGTAACCAATGGCCATACAAAGTTCTTTAATCTTCTAAACTTAAGCTTCAACTTCTTAAACTGAGTAGCCTGCTTATCAAAAGATTTCGCAATCCGACCATCGCCTTGTCGAGTATAATTATCTAACACTAATCTTTCGTGTGGTATAGGAACAAGATCTCCTCCGTAAGATGATGAGAATATAGGAACATCTTGTTCGGTGATGCCATAGGAGGAGTAGTATGGTGGGATGAGGTGGGAGAAACTTCAACCTTCATTAACATCGAATCATGCGAAGCAAGACTTTGTGTTGAAGTTTCTTGAGATGCAAAGACTTTGAGAAGCAAGACCTCGTAAGCAAGACTCTCTTTCATCACTAGTCGCAATTTCATCTCTAATAGCTTGAACAATCTCCATCATTGAAGTAGTCAATGGAGTGTCCCCGCCAAGAATAAATCACTCTTCCTTGCCATAAACGTAAAGATCTTGGTGGTTGCACCACAACAGTAGTAGATCAAGAGGCTTAGGTATATCGCCAAGTTGTTTGTTCGTAAACACTTGAATAAACCTTGGATACATCAACCATCTTGAACCATGAGAGATGTGTGAGAGCATTCCATCTAGAATCGCCTTGAAAAGTTGAAAATTCGATCCGTAGCTAATCCCACTATAGCGTATGCTATGTTAGACCCAAATTGCTCCCATGATGTACTTTTAGCACTAATACAATGAAGTAGTACATGAACTAAATACTTCCATTGAGGACAAAATAAGGGTTTCTTGAATGTTTGTTCGCTTAAGGACCCTTCATACCCAATATTGCTAAATGTATCCCAAATCGCTTGCTTATCAAAACGAATGCCCTTCTTCATCATCAAATAATAAGTCTTCACGAATAGAGGCTTCAAGAACTTTCACAGCTTCTCCCAAAGAATCGTTGCTTGAATATACGAATCATCATTCTCCATATGAACCCTAGCAGCTTGCCCAAAATTGTTGAATCCAGGCTCAATGATATCCGGTTCCACTAAAAGTGCATAGCTAATCGGCGACCCAAGAGAAAATCAATGATATCATGAAAGATCTCATTAGCTTCATCTTTTCTAAATTCGCCACCATGTTGTGTTTTGAAACCAGACACGATTTGCCATTTATGATATATGTTCACGTAAAGTGATATAGCGAATAATATGGGTGAAAGAGAGAGATATGGAAAAGATTATAAGTTATCAATATGAGAGGAAATTGAGAGTAGTTATTTATAGGTGAGATTTAAAAATCACAACCCTTAATAACAAAGTTACCGTTAGTAGTAGTTACCCTCAATATTACCGTTGGAACAAGATTTTGATACGACACGCAGCAAGATTTCCAAAAGCAAGATTTTCCAAGCAAGACTTTCATAAAATCAAAAGCAATATTTTCCCATTCTCCTCTTTTCAATAGCAAATACAATGATAAACATGAATATCCTCCTCAAACAATGCATAGGACTATACTAACACTAAATAGTCCTCCCTTAAATGCAGGTCAAGAGTTAATCATGCCAATGCTTACCACCAAGTGATTGAATCTTGAAACATCAAAGCCTTTGGTGAGTAAGTCACCACATTATCATCCGTGTGAACCTTGACCACATTAATAAGCCCGTGCTCATAACAATCTCGATGAAGTGATGCCTAATCAATATGCTTGGTCTTGGAATGATAAACTGATTCTTCACAATGCAAATAGTACTCTCATTATCAATATTGATAGGAGTATTCTTGAAATTGAACCCATAGTCCAATAGTTGATTCTCGCATCCACAAAACTTGTCCACAACAGCTTGCAGCAGCCACATATTCTCGCTTCAAGAGAGGATGTTGTCGCAATAGTCTGCTTTTTGCATTGCCATGAGACTAATCTTCTTCCAAGATATTGGCATCCTCCAGTGGTGGATCTTCCGTCATAATTATCACCGCATAATCACTATCTCAAAAAGCTTCCAAGTGAAAAGGTGAATCCTTTGGATACCACAACCCCAACTTAGGTTGTTGTTTCAAATAACTAAAATTCTCTTTATCGCATTCGATGAGAGACCTTTGGTGAGACTTGATATCTTGCACATAGACAAACAACAAACATGATATCGTGCCTAGATGCAATGAGATACATAAGACAACCAATCATTGATCCAGATAACTTGACTTCAACAGTTGTCCATCTTCATCTTTTCCCAAAGAGTTGATAGACTTGATAGGTGTAGTTACCGGCTTCATAGCATCAAAATTGAACTTAAGTATGTCGATACATACTTGTCTTGACCGATAAAAATACCCTCCTTTGACCGCTTAACTTGAAGTCCCAAAAGAAAGTTAACTCACCCATTGAACTCATTTGAAATTCATTCTCGCATCACCGCTCAAACTCCTTGACCATGGACTGCTTGGTAGCTCCAAATATGATATCATCAACATACACTTGAACTAACATGATATCCTTCTTGTCTCTCTTGATAAACAAAGTCTTGTCAATAGCTCCCTTCAGTAACCATGTTGCAATAAGAAAGTAGAGAGCCTCTCATACCAAGCTCTAGGAGCTTGATGAAGGCCATAAAGAGCCTTAACCACCTTGTAGACTTTGTTAGGATGTGTAGGATCTTCAAAACCGTGAGGTCGTTTGACATATACCTCCTCCGTAATCTTGCCATATAAAAGGCACTCTTGACATCCATTTGATAAACCCGAAATCCCATATAGGATGCAAAAGCAAGAAAGATTCGAATTGCTTCAATCCTTGCTACAGAGCAAATACTTCATCATAATCCACTCCTTCTTCTTGTCTCGTAGCCTTGTGCAACTAACCTTGCCTTGTTCTTGATGACATTCCTCTTTCATCTCTCTTGACTCGAACACCCATCTTGTACCAATTACCTTCTTTCCATCGTGTAGATCACATAGTACCCAAACTTCTTGAAGTTTAAATTGAAGAAGTTCTTCTTGCATAGCTTCAACCCAACTCTCCTTAGTTAATGCCCGAGCTATGTTTTGGGTTCTTCTTGAGAGATAAAGCAAGTGAACAGCATGTTTGATGATCTTTGTGATTCAAATGCTTTTGTTTATAAACAAAGCTAAGTAAAGCATTGTGAGGTGTAGAAAACCCTTAGCTTTGTTTCTTGTAAGCACTCCTTGAGAAGAAGGTCCAATGATTTGACCAAGAGGATGATCTTTATGAACTTTTAAGGTAGGAGTCTGTGGAACTTCATAACTGCCATCCGTGTTTGTGTAATCAAGATCTTCATTGGGATCCGAGAAAATACCTTCATCTTCAAACTCATCATCAATATCTTCTAAGCCGTGCATGGTTGGATCATCCAAATCATGCAAAGTGTTGTCAACAGTGCAAGAAGATTTTGATCGAAAGTATCACAACCAAAGTACCGTGAGTGAACTCTGCAGCCTTTGTCTTTTCTTTGCTTCCTCATAAGCTCTTCTCTGCTCATCATCATAAGAATGTGCTAAAACATCTTGAAAAAGCATCCGATTTAGTTCATCTTGAATAGATTGATCCTCAAAGACAATGAGGATTTTGGTGCATCAAGATTTTCTTTGGTTCAACAGATATTGGTTCTTCATCGTGAACAACATCGTCTAATATGGACTCCATGAACAACATATCGTAAATCTTCTCCATTGTGTACAAAGTTGATTTTCTTCTCTAACAGTACATAGTTCATAGAAGGAGTTAAAACTTCAAGATCAAACATCCAATCGTGACCTTTACCCTTCCGATTGTCTTGATCTTCTAAAAATTCAACATGAAGACAATCTTGAACCTTCTTAGTGACTCATTGTACACTCTAAAGCCTTTGTCACAGGTGCAAGACCTAATAGATAACCTTCTTCCGACTTGCCATCAAACTTGCCCAAATTATCAATAGTATTTAGAATAGTGAGAGGACATCCAAAAGGCTTCGTAAATCGTATGTTGGGTTTAATTCCATCAAGAACTCATAAGGTGTCTTCATCTGGGTTTTGTGATCGATACTCATACACATAGCAAGCAAGATTTACAATTTCAAATTTTTTAATTGAATAGGTAAAGTGAATCGCAAGCATAGTTCGCCGCTTCAATCAAAGTCCTATTCTTTCTCTCGCTCGCAACACCATTCTGCTGTGGTGTTCTTGCAATGTCGAACTCCTCTTGATCCCTTTGTTAGCACAAAACTCATCCATAAGTTTGTTCTTGAATTCAGTCCCATTATCACATCTAATACCTCTAACCTTGAGTCTCGCTTGGTTTTCAAGTGCTATTATAAGATTATGGATAGCATCAAAAGTATCATCTTTAAATCCTAAGAAAAATACCCAACTCAATCTATCGCAATCATCTGTCACAACCAAGCAAGATTTTTCTTGTTTAGGCTTGCAATTGCAACAGTCCAAATAAATCCATATGTAATAGCTCCAATGGTTCTCTAATAGTCCTTTCCTCAAGCTTCTTGCATGAAGCTTTGTGTTGTTTACCCTTCTTGCACGCCAAACAGAGTGATCATTCTTGTAAGTCTTTGAAGGTAAACCTCTAACTAAATTTCCTTTGACCGCTTTGTTGATATTCTTGAAATTTACATGGCCCAATCTTCTATGCCACCGATGTGCTTCTTCGATGTTGCTTTTGCCACTAAACATGTAGCTCTCCCGTAAGAGTGAAGACTCTTCATATCCGATCAGACACATCATTGGTTCTTGGTACTCTAAGTACTACCAAGCTATCATCAATGTGCTTGAACTCGTGAAAAAGGATGAGACATTCTGTGTCGTTGAATAACACAGATGCTTTTATCACGCATTTGAGATACCGACAATAAGTTGAACTTGAGCTCCTTCACATATCTAACATTCTCAAAATCTATGCTCCCTGCCTTGATGGTTCCTTTTCCGCTTATTCTTCCTCCATTGGGATCATTCCCAAATGCAACTCTTCCTCCACAAATAGATCTAAAATCGATGTAATCTCCTTGTCTCTGTCATGCTTCCAGAGCAACCACTATCCACAATAAGATGATCTTTAAGCTCCTCCTCCGGGTTGCCCCGCACAAAGATACAAAAGTTAGTGTCTTTTAGGAACCCAAGCCATTATCGACTTGTGTTCCCTTAGGAGTAACATACTCAAATTCTTTGAGTATGTAATCTTCACGCTTTTGTAGACGTAATCAAGCATTATCTTTTGTTTTAAAACTTGTGGTGAATTTTCAAGAAAACTTTCTTTTCAACAAAATCTCCTTTTCTTTTACCACAAAATCATCTTTATCAAAAATATCTGTTTCACCAAGATTTGTTGAAAGTACTGCTTTGTTCATCATCGCATTTTCCTTCTTAACCCATTTAGTTTTAACTTCGTGTAGAGTCCCTTGATCTAACTACTCTTCCGGAATTGTAACTCCTTCTAGATTGATAGTAATTAGGTCTCCTAGGACTCCTATTCCAAGAGGTGTTTGGTGAAAACCGAGCAAGACTTTGAGAAAGCATCAGATTTTGCTTAACAAGACCTTGGAAAGTGTTTGAAGGTACCGAGGTTTTGAAAAGGGTCTTCTCGGTGAGGGTGCCTGTAGTCCGTGAGAAGTTTCTATGGTTGACCCTATTTGAATGGTTCCAAGTCGGTCTATTCTCTCTTGGTTTTTGGTTGATGTGTCCGTTCTTAGGGAACTTACTTAGGTATTCTCGAATGTAAGTCACAATCCTTAATCAAATGATCAGACTAAAACAAACAAAACAGTAGTTTTTGTTCGTAATCCCAAAATTTCTTCTTCTATGTGTATTACCAAACCTATCCCGATTTCTAGGTGAATGATTAAAGCTGTTTTGACCAAAATTATCCCAAAAGGTTTAGTATGATTGTGAAAAGGTTTTCTTAAAGGTACCGCCAAGGTGTAGCAAGATTTTGAGGTGTAGCAAGATTTTGAGGTGAAAGTACCGCTGACTTTTAGCATCATCTACCTTAGGTGTCTCAACTGCTTCACCTAGATTGACCAATAAGCTTCTTTCTAAATTCTAGGTTGTCTACACCAAAACGAGAAACATCGTGTCTTATGGGTTGATGACTACCAATGGGATGTGGGACAACATGATAACCTTTGTCTTGCTTATTTCTTTTCTAATTTTTCTTTCAACACACCGTGTCCGTCTGCTTCCTGTTGGGTTTCAGACCTAGATTGACCAATAAGCTTCTTTCTAAATTCTAGGTTGTCTACACCAAAACGAGAAACATCAGGTCTTATGGGTTGATGACTACCAATGGGATGTGGGACAACATGATAACCTTTGTCTTGCTTATATTCTGGAGGTGGTTCACTAAATGATTCCTCATTACTAGATGTGTCAACATAGTTAATAAGCTCATCATCACTAGTGGTTATATCCTCAAAATCAAGGTCATCCTTATCACTAGGTGGGTTTTCATCTACACTACTCAAATCCATACCAAAACCTAGACCATCCTATTGTAAGCTCTTCTTTGTTTTTGAACATAAGAAACATGAGAAAGACCGATTCTTTCCAGCATCAAACTTAGCTAACAATTCATCTCTCTCCTTAGTCGGCTTTCAATTTCGTAAATCTTACAATTTAACTTCCATTCACTTAATTTTAACCGATAATCCTGTTGTTCATATTTTTCGCCCAAGCCATTTCATTATTTTCATGTGTTATAATTTTGGCTTCCATAGACTCTAAGGTTATTTGATAACCGCTACCTCGCACCTAGCTTTTATACAATTATCTCTTTCAATCACATAACTATTAAGGACTTTTGATAAAAGTCATGACAGTTTGAGCATACCTCGAGATAGGGGATGAGCTTGTTGAAGTAGCCATCATAGCAAGTAGAACAGATCATCTTCACTCTCCATGCTCCACCAAAGCTTCCAAAACCATCTTTAGACTCCATAGCAAAGATGTCCGTGTTCCTCATCGAAAGTCAGGCTCCACCAAACTCTTCCACGTAATCCTCCACACTACCATACAAGAGGTTACCGGGTTCATCATCAAACTCAAGACTCAAATCACCTCTCGATAATTTCTCTTGAGCAACCAAAGCTTTTGTTTCGTAATAGGAATTTCTTTCAACTCTAGCTTTGGTTTCTCACCATCCTGCTTGCTTGATATTTAGCAAACCTACATTCCCTTGCAAAATGTCCATTTTTGACAATTGAAGCATTCAATCTTGGATTTGTCAAAAGTGATTCCCTGCTTTGGCTTGAAGTCAATGCCTCTTCCTGCCTTCTTCATAAACTTCTTTATCCTTGCAAAGATCATAGCAACTTGCCACCGATATCAATTTCTTCAAGAGCATCCTCTTCAACTGTGAGAGATCTTCTTCATAAGTGACCGTAGAGAAGCTTGTTGTGCAAAGAAGGAGCATACAACTTCATCCGAGTGGATGGTTGGTGGGGCTTGTTGAGCAGGGGGGGTAGAATAGGAAACAAGATTTTGAGCAACAAGATTTTGAGTAGGAGAAGCAAGATTTTGGTGGAAGTATCGCCTCTTTCGTATGATAAAAGGCAATACTGTGAGATTTGGAACCGGTTTGGCCATTCATCTCATGCTCATACACCTTCGATGATTGTAGAGATCATCAAAGTCCATAACATCCAAACCAGTTGTCCTCCGATCATTGTAGCTATCACATGCCATGTCGATGGCGACTCTTAAGAACTTGAGATTAGCATCTTCAATCGAAACCTCCGCTTTGTATAGCTCCAACATGTCGAGAAGGTTTTGAAATCATCATAAGCAAGATCAAGGTTTTCTTTCTCCAACAAAGAATGTTTCAAACCGCCGCTCAACAGATTTCATGCATCTTTTGGAAGCATCATTACCTCCAAACCTTGTTTTGAGAGCACCCGAGTTGCTTTGCATCTTTAGCATCATGGAACTTGAGAAGATGACCATCTGAATGGCGCATAAGAGAATGTTGAGTGCCTTCTCTTGATTCCTTAATGTTGTCACCGGTAAGACCGCTTTAGGTGCTTGGGTTGTCCAGAATGTCAATAGGTTCTCGAACGACTTCATTACCATTGACAATTATATTCCACAATGGTTGGTCCAGAATTGCAATGTACCGCCTCATCTTCATGCTCCATAGGTCGATTCTCCTTCTTAATGACATGTATCCTCATTGAGGTGATGGAAGGTGGTGGAACAACATCACGACATCTTTAGGTTTTAGGGTTTCTTCTTAGTCGAGTTTCCACACAAGCTCGATACCACTTGTTGGATCGATGTACTCTAACCAAACTAACTTAAATAGCTTGTTAAGGTTTAATAACCTCGGATAAATCCTAAGTTATTAACAATGAAACACCGAGTAATCTTTATTAAGCACGCGAATTTACTTAATAAATCTAAGAAGAATATAACTTTAACTTTTATTAATAACTCTAAATCGCTTGTTATGCGATTCTTTAACAACTCTAAAACTCTAATAATAATCGTACTTTATGATTCTAAAACTCTTCTCTAAAACTCGTACTTCTAATGCCAATCTAGGGTCCTTTTATAGGCTCAAGGATAACCCTAGTCGGTTTACAATTTGTATCCTTGTACGACAAGTAATCTAAACATAGAATAAACAAAGCTTTCCATAAACGAATATAACAGCTTTTAGCTTTGCAACTTCGATTTTTGACTTCGACAACTTTTCCAAGAGATTTTGACTTTCTCTTTAGCAAGATTTCATTGAATCTTAGACTTTTCCAAGATTTTGTCAATCTTCAAGATTTTAACATTCTTCAAGAGACTTTCATATCCCAACACAATATATGCGAGAATGATCAAGCCACCGCAAATGAACGCCACCAAAACATGCTCCGGTTGAAATCCTCCACCGAATCATGATTCCAAAATTAGTTATAATAATTGGAAATATACTTGTCAACAATTTACTAAAACTTACCCGTGAGAATCATTCAAATCTGTGATATATTCAGCCTCAAGTATCGCACTTTGGTTCTGCGTAAACAAACCGCCATCAGAAAACTTGAAGAAAAGAAAACACGACACGTGGGGTGCTTGGCATTGTATTTATTTATGTGATATGAAATTATCATAATTAGAGAAACAGTTGTTTGATTATGAAATGACGCCTGAACAATAAGATAGCCAGGATCATTTCACTATAACCAAACATTAAAAACTGATTGCAGACTACTGACCTCAAAAAATGACCTATACTCCATTGCAGTGAGTGGCAATCCGTACATTGGGTCAGGGTTATCTAGACTTGTTACTTTGACTTGCTTGTGATTATGAGGTCCAGAATCATCGATTCTAGAACCATATGAATGTGGATTCATAGGACAACAGGCTTAACATAGCCAGTTTCCCATATCTTATTGGTCAACTATTTACTTATCTCTAAACTTGTTTAAGTGCATCATATCAACTAGTAGTGAGAAGTTAAAGCACACAATTTTTTTCCTCTAATTTATTATATCAAATAGTAATTTGAAAGACAAGACTTTTAATGTGTGCTTAGGCATCAAGAATTTGTCTTCCTAGAATGAAGGTTGTTTGGTTGGGTCTAATAATCTTATGTATCACCTCTGAAAGCATATATGCCTGGAGTTTCTCTAGAACTGTATATATGAACATCCAATTAAAATGGGACGATAATCCGACATGTACATCTATAGTATTTATCTTTTTTGGAACAAAATAAATGAACAAGGGGTTACACTCTTTGCAAGCATGCCAGTCAACTCAAAATGTTTTATACAAAGAAAAAAAAATGTTGTTGAGAACATCCCAGAATTTGTTAACAAAGGTAAAGTTCAGAGCATCAAGTCCTTGATCTTTTGAACCTGCACAGTCCCACGCCACTTTTTTAATTTCATCCATAGTGAATTCATTATCCAAACCGTTCGCGTCTGCTAGGTCCAAGTTACAAAAAAGCTAGCATTGAAAAAACAGGCCTTTGTACACGAGGCTCAGTGAACCTATCCAAAAAATCATTTGAGCTGAGATGGATCTGTAATCCAAAAATCATTTGAGACAATACCCATAATTTTATTCTTCCTTCTATTTTTGTTTTAAAGGAGCATGAGGATAGCGAGTGTTTTCATCCCTCTCAAGTCTCAACTGCCCTTTTTATTACCAATTTTTAATAACAAGTCTGATCTCTCTTATTTTATCTCACTACACACCAAGCACTACACGAATATCGGCCACACCACCACCTTTCCAAGAGTTCCATGATCGACTAACCAAAGTGTAGAATTCCTCATTACTGAGCCATGAGTCGAACACCCTAAAAGGCGTAGGTCCGAAATCGATACAAGCATTGGACAAAAGGATGGGACAATGGTCCGAGATAACACGGTCCGACAATTGTCCAAGATAACACAGTCCAATACTATAACAGAAGTGTTGGTTCAGTGAAAAACAAAACTAACTATACTAAGGAGCCGGTTTAGATGGCTCATCTTTCATCTTTGTTCCAGTTTGATTAAAATAAGTATTACTTCTCCCACCCAAGTTAAAGTCGTGAAACCCACATTTGCAATGAAATTATTGAAAGACATGGCTTCATTTCCATCAAATTGGGAGCATGCTCTTTCGGATCTGTGACTTAACTACATGGAAATCACCCATAGCTATGTAAATACCATCCATAGAATCAACAAGATTTGAGATGTCTTCCAAAGATCCGACTTTAAATGTGCCAAATGTGAACCATAAATATTTAAAATGCAGACACGCTCACTAATCCCCACTCACTTTCCATATTCTATCAAAAGGTCATCATACTATAACTCTAATTAAGAAAACCTTACAACTAATTTTCCTATGGTATATTCATAGTACACATATGGTGATACGGCGGATATCATTTTTGCACAAGATAAACCATACTTCATTGTAATTCGATGGTTCCATAAAACTTTATAATAACATAGAGGACTTATACGTACAGCAGAACACTTAACATCTAGCAACTACATATCATGCATACACAAGCTGGAAAAGAATGGGAAAAAACAGATTGTACATGATCCTAATTCACTTTCGCAGGAATCATGGTCGCATTTAGCATAACAACAAGCCTTTGAACCACTAGATCCCTAGTGGATGAGCGTTGTCTCATGAAGGTTTACAGTGAATATACCCACAAAATTCACCCAACGAAAACGAGAGACTTAACTTAGTATAGTAGCACCATCCTCACATATCACATTAAACTTCGATTCTAACCCTCATTCTTGTGCTTCTCACTATTTTCGTCACCTAAACACAAACCAAAATGTAATGAACGTTAATCTAAAGTTACAGATAAAAATTAAACCAAATAAATCAAACAATTTATACTAGAATAACCGGTGAACAAATTATTTACGGTAATATAAAAATAGTGAATCACAATTGTAGTTTTGGATTTGGCTTTATATTTTGAAAATTATTGTGATGGTGGATACATAAAGAACATTTGATACTTGAAAATGCATAATTTTTCATTCACTTTAGCTATATTCATTAACTTGAAAATCAACAACGAAATACTTTATTCTATTATGGATTTGTTTAAAGACACACAACCATAATTAGAAGTGGGTTGTACTCTACATAAGCTAAAAATTTAAGAGATATACAAAAGAATATTTTTTTTTTGCAAAAAAAAATAAGGAGAATAAAAAAGAATGTTACAGTGCAGGGTGAAATTAATGCGGAGATGAGGAATGTGAGAAATTTTGGGCCAGTCCTCACCGATTTCTTTTTCACACCTTGTGCTTAGAATTTCACAAAATAGAATGGTAACTTGATTGAGATTCTTGAAACTTTGTATCTCATGTGGTAGAGAACGTAATTTGTCACAATAATATATATCCAGGGACCACAGTTTTGGGAAGTTACTTGGCAGAGAAACCAAAGACGAACAATCCCTTACGTATAACTCTTGTAAACTAGGGAAGAGAATCTCATCCTTTGATGTAGCTGTTAAAATAACCAGATCTGTTCTCAAACCAACCACAACACAATCAATTCACCCAGCCAACCACCCCTTGGTGAAATCTTTTATTAACTGAATAGTCAAGAAGATGAGTCCACAAAACGTGTGCTCACCAAACAAATACACAAGACAAAGATAGCCCCCTTCAGAAGGATTCTATCTATCACACTACAAAGATTGTAATACAACTGAACCTCACTACAACCCTCAACAATACCTAACAAACTATGAAACTGACCAAGATGATCAGAGTTAACCAATATCAATAATACCAGACCAAACTTGAGAGAGAAAGATATGCAGACGTTTTTAAGTGAGAGAAACAATATGAAAGAGATGATAATCCAGCCAAGAGTTAGGTCCAGCTTTTATAGAAGCCAAGTTACACTTTAACCCTTCAAAAGATTAGAACCTGCTAACAACAGCTAAACATACAAACATTAGACCAAAATAGCACAACAAGCCCTTTGACTTAAAGTCAAACATGAGCTTGTATCCCAACTCATATATTTCAACACCCCCTCTCAAGCTCATGGCTTGAACAAATCTATCAGACCAAGCTTATCACAAAACAACTTGTGTTGAGAAACACTCAACCCTTTAGTAAATATATCTGCAACATTGTTAGCAGAAGCAACTTTCAAAGTTTTAATAACCCTCAAGATACTTTCTCTAAACAAGATGTAAATCAATCTCAAAATGTTTGGTTTTTTCATGAAAAACTGGATTAGCAGCAATCTGAATAGCAGAACTGCTATCACAAAATAAACTTACAGGTAACAAATCCTCTATACCCAAATCTTTAAAAAAATTTATAACCCAAATAAGCTCACAAGTAGTAGATGCAAGACATCTATACTCAGATTCAGCAGAAGACCTAGAAATAGTGGCTTGTTTCTTACTTTTCCAAGAAATCAGATTATTGCAAAAATAGACACAAAAACCAGAAACTGATTTCCTAGAAACAAGACACTTAGCCCAATCAACATCTCGAATAAGCATCTGATTAATACTTTTCCCATACACAAACCGAATACATGCATCGAGAGCCTGTTTTAAGTATCTCAAAACTCTAAGTGCAAAGAAGAAATGAGAGTTAAGAGGAGCATGCATATCTTGACTTAGACAATGAACTGCATCGAAATGTCGGGCCTAGTAATGTATAAGTATATAAGCTTTCCAACCAATTTTGATACTCGGTCATATTAGATGAATTTATCATTTTCAGTCTCAACATGACTCAAAACCACATTCTGCTGCAAAGGAGTAGCAGCAGGCTTACATGCCAACAACCCATATTCAAGTAACAAATCCAAACAATACTTTCTTTTAGAAAGACAAAGACCATATTCACAATTTAAAACTTCAAAACCCAGAAAATATTTAAGTGGACCAAGATCTTTAATCATAAACTTTGAATTTAGAAACTTTTTAAACTTCTCAATCTCACTAACATTATTACCAGTGATGACAATATCATCCACATAAACCAATAATGCCAAGAAAATACCATCACAGTCTTTAGTGTACAAAGAGTAATCATTAAGACTTTGTTTAAAACCATTTTCCACCAAAGCAGTGGTGAGTTTTTCATTCCACTGCCTAGGAGCTTGTTTTAGACCATACAAAGACTTATTCAATTTACACACTCTAGTTTCATTTTTATCATAATAACCAGGGGGCAACTGCATATACACATCTTCATACAAATCTCCATATAAGAAAGCATTATTAACATCCAGTTGAAATAAAGGCCAATTGTTAGAAACAGATAAAGCAATAAGACACCTAACAGTAACCATTTTAACAACGGGACTAAATGTTTCTTCATAATCAATACCTTCCCTCTGATTATAACCCTTAGCAACAAGTCTAGCTTTATATCTATCAACTTCACTAGTGGATTTGAATTTGATTTTCCAAATCCATTTGCAACCAATAGCAAATCTACCATTAGGCAACTCACACAGTTCATAAGTATTATTCCTATGTAAGGCTTCCATTTCAGAATTCATAGCATCTTTCCACATAGGATTTTGAATAGCCTCAGAAAGAGATTTAGGTTCACAAGACTTATTTAGAGTAGTAGAGAAACACATATTAACTCTAGACAGATTGGAATAAGACACATATTTCTCAAGACCATACTTCACATTACTACCAACAATAAAGTCATTAAACCTAACAGGCTGAGTTCTAGTTCTGCTAGACCTCCTAATACTTGGTGGTGCTTCCATTTGAACATTTTGATCCTCACCATTGAAAATAATTTGATTTATGCCATCAGAGGTGATATTATCATCTATCTGGGTTGACCTGGTTGCACCTCCTTCATTAACTGTGTTACCACAGTCATCTGGAGGTACCATACCACTACCTTCCTCATTAGAAGGGTCCCCCTCTTCATCATAGGGACTTTCAGACCCATGGACATCAAAAAAATTCAAGTTGTTTACTCCATTATCATCAAAGTTTGGTTAAGAATTATTAAACTCAGTATTAGATTTACCAAAATCATTTGCAGACTTATGAAAAACATTAGATAACTTCATTTTAAAAGGAAACACAGTTTCATAAAAAGTGGCATCTTGATGAGTCTCTAAATACTCATCATTTTTGTACAAAATAAACTGCAAAATCATCTGAAAACACTCAGAAACACATCAAAATGATGAAAATATCACAAATCAGTGTTTTATGTGTTTTAAATGCAAAAATATCAAAATCGATGAAAACGATCAAATTTGCAAAATTGCGCTTTAGTCCCCAAGTTTCAAAATTTGTCAAAAATAAATCCTGGTATATCAAAGCTAAGAGAAATGTCATTTTAGGTCCATGGGATTCAAAAGTTGTCAAAACAAACCTTTGAAATGTAAAATTGCAAAATTACAACTTTGGTCCTCAAGTTTTAAAATGTCATAAATGGTCCTTGGAATTTTGAAATTGGCAAGATTGGTCCTTATATTATTAGAGATTGTCAAAACCAACCCTTGGGCTACATTTTCAGAAGTTACAGTTTTGGTCCCTCAATTTAGCCAATTTACAACTTGGGTCCTTGTTATTTAAGCTAAACCAAACGGATCCCTTTATATGTTAAAGCCCAAGCCCAATATCAACCCAACCCTTTAACCCGGCCTTTACCCGAGTCAACCCAAATCCTTACCCGGTCAACCAAACCACCCATCTGGTCAAATAAACAGACCCCGCGCCCTTTTTTCTTTCCCCTCCAACTGCCTCCCTGCTCACCCATGTCCTCCCCTCACCTCCACCTCAATATATCACTATCTTTGTCTCCCCACCTCAACACAAATCCAAGAACCATTAATTTCTTCTCACCTCTTAACACTCAACCCCTCAGCTTGCCAACACGTTTTGGCGCCAAAATACATCAAATGGCTAGAATAGTCTAAAGTCATCCTACAGTCCCAATTCCAAGTGGGAATCACTCAGAAAGTCAAGGGAAAGCATTTGGAGTATAAAAGAGGAGAGAAGATTGAAGCAAAAGCAGTAGTTAGTTTAGAAAAATTTTACTTATGTCGTTTTTTTTAATACTGTCTTAGTTTAAGTTAAAATAGTGTAATTTCAATTTCATTGTATCGGTTTCAAGATTATTAATCTTTGTAAGTCACTTTTGAGTATCAATTTCGGTTGTGTTAAATTTCGGTTATGAGTTCTTGTTGAGATTCTCGGTTCAAAATCCTATGTCCAAGTTGTTGTTTGCTTGTTTTAAGCTTAAAAAGTTTAGTTAATGTCTCTTTAAGCTTTTATAAGATTACAAATCATTTTCAAGCAAGTTTGTGAAAAAGTCAACTGTGATGCACTTGGGAAATGGTGATGAATTTGGATGTTGCGAGGTTTCTTTGGGTTGGATTTAGTTAGGATAGGGTGGTTCTAGTTTTGGTTTTGAGCACGCAACATCGATTGAGCATATGTGAGTATCTGTCTCACTTTTAATTTTCAAGTCATTTTGTATTTTATGCTTTATCTTGTAACTGTGGTCATCATAGTGTAAAACTTGCTCATATAGTTGTACTTTGGTATTGTAAACATAATTTGATCATTTAAACAAGGTTGCTTAGAGTTATCTTATTTTAAGTTTGCATATCATTGGAAGGGTGTGTTTGGAATAGTTGTTATAATCGTCCTAATGGTCTATTTAGTGATAGCTTTCTATTGGTTTATGTTTGTTAAGTATAATTGAACTCATTCGAGTCTTTACTTTAGTCTGCAACACCTCAAAAGTCAAAAATCTCTCTTATTGGCCTTAGCAGCCACTGTTGGAGTTTAATCAAGTCCAAATCTTGTTTTTGTGTTTAAATTTCATAAACTTTGCTTTTGTTAACTTCATTTCATCTCAATATATCATTTTCAGTCTTTAAATCAAGATCAAACTTAAAAAAAGTCAACCTTTCATATTTTTGTCAAAAGTCAAAATGGAAAAATTTCAGTTTTGGCCAAGATAGGAGGAATTTTAATGAGCTCATCTTTGGGACAATTTCAGTGATTCTTGTTGTTTCAAAAGCCTCTCTTGGTCTAGTTTGTTATCACTATTTTAATAATTTTGTCATTTTCTTAAGCTTCAAACTTTTCAAAATGGCTAAATCGCCTGCTCCAAAACTCAACAGTATCTTGAGTTTTTCTCGCTTGGTTTAGGTTTGCATAGGGCTCATTTGAGCTTCTATAGGTCTGATCTTTGGCACTAACACTCTCAACCAGGTCTAGTTTTAGTTGCAAGTTTTTGTTTCTGGTTTCTAGCTTATTGGATTGCTTATTGTGTGCCTGCAAGTTGGTACCCCTTACTGTTCTTAAGCCAAAGCTCATAGTCATCAAATCTTTGCAATTAGCTTATCAGAGATTAGGGCTTGTTTAAACTTGTTACATTTTGGTCCTTTTAGCTTATTATACCTTCCATATCAGTTTGGTGCTTGTTGTGCCTCAATTGCTTATTGGAAGTGCTTATTTATAAGCCATTTCCACAGCAGTTGCATAATCCTCCACATAAGTGCCTGTTTTTATATTTTTCCTTTATTCCTTATATTATTTTAAGCATTTCCTGAATTTTTCAGATTTTTCCTAGCTTGTTTGGTATTTTTCTACATTTTATCTAGTTTTTAAGTATTTTTAAATAGCATTTAATACAAATAATTAAGAAAAGGTTCTAAAAAATAATTTTTCATTTTTCTTAAGTTTAGATAAATGTAAAAAGCTTAAAAAGTATTTTTCCCTATTTTTCTCCTTTTATTTGGTATTTTTAATAATTTAAATTAGTTTTAAATAGTTTTAAATTAATAATAAATACATAAAAAGCCTAAAAAATATATTTTCAGTTTTAAAATTAGTTTTATCATATTTTAGATTTTTCTAAGTCTTAATTTTATTTTTCTAGTCTTATTTCATATTTTCTTTTATTTTTGAGTATTATTAAATAGTTTAAAATAGTTTTTAATTAATAATAATTAAATAAATAGTTTTAAAAATAATTTTCCTTTTCTAATAATTTTCTTATATTATTAGGTTTGTAAAAATGTATTTTTCATATTTTTAGGATCTATATTGTATAAGTTTCACTTTTTATTTTGTACGTTTACGTTATTTTTATTTAAACGTAAGTTTTAAGTTTTAGGTTTTAAACGTTCATCACTTTAAATATAGTGATAGCGTTTATTTAATATCTTTTAACTTTTTAATTTTCTTAATTTGCATTTAAGTCGCTTTTATTTATAAACCTTTTCCAGTAGTGTAATATTCCATCCAAATCCTTTCTGATCGCTATCATTAGTGATCATTCTATCGTCTGAATCATGTGTTTAACACACCATTGAGTCTCCTTGGGACTTAACGACCCGGGAATCCCCTGTATTCTCGATCTTAATTGTATTTGTGTCGAGCGGTTTAAGTCTGTTAGACTTGACTGCTTCTTGTGGATCAAAAATTTTGCGCCATTGCGGGGAGGCTTTAGCGTGTGTTTAGCCTTTTCGTATCCATTCTTGTGCATATTCCATCCTTTGTAAAAGTTTTTTTGTAAAGTTTTAAAAATCCAAAAGTTCATTAACACTTTTCCTAAAGTGTTAAAACGCCAAAATATTTTCATTCTTTGTTTTATCATAATGTTTTCCAAAATCCCAAAAATATTCCTCTTTACCCTCTCACCTTTTTGATTCTTCATTTCTTACCCTCTGAAACCATTTGATTCTTTCTATGTCTTATCCTCATCCTCTTGGTTGTCAATGGTGTGGTGGTCCTTATAATGGTGGCAATTGCCCCGGTTGTTGCATGGTGGAATCGTGAAACGGGTCCGCCTATAACCAAGATCCCTATTCCTACCATAACACAGTGATTTATTCCATCACCGCCACCTTGTGAGACACATCGGTTGTCTTGTTGTGAGTCTTGTGGTGGTTCACATTCCGATTCGATTGTCAATCGGAAACACGCTTGTCATGAGCGGGTTCCCGATACCAATTATGACTACAACACATACCACTCACGGCCACATCGGTTGTCTTGTTGTGAGTATTATGGAGGTCCTCACCCTAGCTCGGATTGTCACACGTGGAACCCATTTCCTTGTTACGATTACGACTCTTCGATCAAGACCAACCTCCACAATACCAAATGATTCAAGCGACTCCTCATGAAACTACGATGGATCTTCTATTGAAGACTGGAGTTATTAAAAGAACTTAGGAGGAGTCGGCTATGTCCTCCCATGATAATCCAAATGAAAAATCAATGGAAGTTTTGTTAGTCAAGAGCGGTCGCTAAATTAGATTCCCGTATGCGTTTGAAAAATGTGTTGGGAATCAATTGCAATAGAAAAAGCGGCCAAATCTAGCTCTCGATTCCGTTTCATTCTCGATGACGATGATGATGAAGATATCCTTGATATCCTACAATTTTATAACAGTTCATCAAGTTCATCGGTTGAGACTCCTTCCATGAAGAATCGGGGAGAAAAGACTATGATGGAATTACTAGCGTAAGAACAAATGGAAAGTATAAAACATATGTATGCTAGTCCATCTAATCTCCTCGATCATTGTTATCACACCGATATTCCCACTCACTCTCTAAACATGGGGATGAGCTTAGCACTATTCCGAAAATGGAATCGTCTAGTGTTGAGGACCTTATCCCAATCCCGAGAGAGTCACGGAATTTCGATCATCCGTGATATCCCTTTCCTCTTGAGTGTTCTCAAGATCATTTTGAAACTTTCTCGATCTTAGTGAAGATTGTGCTTCATATGGAGACATCGAGTACGTTGAGGCATCACTTCCTCAATCGATGTCGATCCCTTCTTGAGGAGTTCTCGGTGAACTCACTCACATCAATCCACTCTTTGATTTCAAGCCGATCCGGGAGAGACCGAAAGTCTCATTAATAATGATCGCTCACTCACTTCTTATCCCAACAATCCAATCGAGAATGTTGATCACTTTGTTCCCAAACATTCAAAGCTACTTTCACTAATCCTCTATTTGAATTCGACTCGAATTCACTTCAATTTCGAGAATCCACTCTTTGATACTCAGACTGAGGATAGTGATGAGCCCATAATGGAACAAGAATTCACAAATTCACATTATGTGATTAATTCTCTTCATGAGGAGTTCTCCGGTGAACTCTCTCATATCATATCTCCGCTGGAGTATGATTGTTTGGATGGCAAAAATCATGATCGGGGGGAGAGAATCTCAATTTGCATAGTTATGACAAATCTTCCCACCCATCCTCCCGAGATGCCTTCCAACTCTAAGAGCTCTACCAAGAAAATCCAAACAAGTGCAACTGCACTTAATCCCGAGGAAGAAGATCTAATCATGATTGTTATCATGATTTTCTTTCTTTTCTTCACCTACTCGGTGACTTCCTCTCTTCTTCACTCCTTCGGGAGTGAGGACACTATTTTTGACCCAGGCATTTTTATTTATCATGTGTGAGCCGGGTCTGTTTCTCTTTATCTCATCGGTGTGGAACTTTCACGTGCTTCAAATGTTTGTTCAAACATCTTGAATGAAAGTCCGATGGAGATTGTTTCTTCCACTTTGCTTCCCCATGAACCAATGAATTCGGGGTCGAGTCAAGCTAGCGACTCGGTAATCAAAAACAAGAGCACACACCATATGGGTTTTCACCCATATTTACGCCTTCTTACCCTTTCTACCACCTAAGTGTGGGGTGATGCCCACATGTTATATATATATATGTATATCTAAAAAAAAAAAAAAAAAAAAAAAAAAAAATCCTTTCAAATAATGGCCGTAGTATTTCCCTTTACGTTCTTTGTTTCGCATAACCGCATACTTTGAATATTGAGGGCAATATTCATTTCTAAGTGTGGGGGGGAATTCTCACGAATTTCATATATTATCTACCCAATTCCCCCGTTTTTGGCCAAAATTTTTTTTGGAGTAAGTGTTTTACACTTACTCAATTGGTTATCAGTCCGCCTTGTCTAATAAACAAAAGGATTGGCTAATCCAGGAGCAAACGGCTCTTGGTAAAGATATATCAAATCCGTTTATATGGCTTGCAATTTGCCCAAAATTGTATGGTTCTCAACTCACCATATCTTTAATTAGTGAAGAGTTGGCTAGCCCGCAAGGTTATGGCTTGTGGTAAAGGCAGTGGAAAATCCATAATTGGTAATCAGCTCACCAAAGATAATGTTGATAATTTATCTAAGAGTTGGCTAGTCCGTAAGGTGCGGCTTCGGTAAAGACAAACCAAACCGTTGAAAGTCGGTGGTTTGCTCAAAATCACATGGTTATCGATGTACCATGGTTCTTACTTGAATAAACATTTGGCTACTCCGTAGTAATGGCTTTTGGTAAAGAGTTTAAAATCCATTATGTTTTCTCAAATCATTGCTAGGGACTAGCAATATCTCGATGTGGGGATTGATGAGTCTCTAAATACTCATCATTTTGTACAAAATAAACTGCAAAATCATCCGAAAACACTCGAAACACATCAAAATGATGAAAATATCACAAATCGTTGTTTTATGTGTTTTAAATGCAAAATATCAAAATCGGATGAAAACGATCAAATTTGCAAAATTGCGCTTTAGTCCCCAGTTTCAAAATTTGTCAAAAACAGTCCCTGGTATATCAAAGCTAAGAGAAATGTCATTTTAGGTCCATGGGATTCAAAAGTTGTCAAAACAAACCTTTGAAATGTAAAATTGCAAAATTACAACTTTGGTCCCTCAAGTTTTAAAAATGTCATAAATGGTCCTTGGAATTTTGAAATTGGCAAGATTGGTCCTTATATTATTAGAGATTGTCAAAACCAACCCTTGGGCTACATTTTCAAAAGTTACAGTTTTGGTCCCTCAATTTAGCCAATTTACAACTTGGGTCCTTGTTATTTAAGCTAAACCAAACGGATCCCTTTATATGTTAAAGCCCAAGCCCAATATCAACCCAACCCTTTAACCCGGCCTTTACCCGAGTCAACCCAAATCCTTACCCGGTCAACCAAACCACCCATCTGGTCAAATAAATGCACCCGCGCTCTTTTTTTCTTTCCCCTCCAACTGCCTCCCTGCTCACCCATGTCCTCCCCTCACCTCCACCTCAATATATCACTATCTTTGTCTCCCCACCTCAACACAAATCCAAGAACCATTAATTTCTTCTCACCTCTTAACACTCAACCCTCGACACCAACACGTTTTGGCGCCAAAATACATCAAATGGCTAGAATAGTCTAAAGTCATCCTACAGTCCCAATTCCAAGTGGGAATCACTCAGAAAGTCAAGGGAAAGCATTTGGAGTATAAAAGAGGAGAGAAGATTGAAGCAAAAGCAGTAGTTAGTTTAGAAAAATTTTACTTATGTCGTTTTTTTTAATACTGTCTTAGTTTAAGTTAAAATAGTGTAATTTCAATTTCATTGTATCAGTTTCAAGATTATTAATCTTTGTAAGTCACTTTTGAGTATCAATTTCAGTTGTGTTAAATTTCCAGATTTATGAGTTACTGTTGAGATTCTCAGTTTCAAAATCCTATGTCCAAGTTGTTGTTTGCTTGTTTTAAGCTTAAAAAAGTTTAGTTAATGTCTCTTTAAGCTTTTTATAAGATTACAAATCATTTTCAAGCAAGTTTGTGAAAAAGTCAACTGTGATGCACTTGGGAAATGGTGATGAATTTGGATGTTGCAGAGGTTTCTTTGGGTTGGATTTAGTTAGGATAGGGTGGTTCTAGTTTTGGTTTTGAGCCTGCAACATCAGTTGAGCATATGTGAGTATCTGTCTCACTTTTAATTTTCAAGTCATTTTGTATTTTATGCTTTATCTTGTAACTGTGGTCATCATAGTGTAAAACTTGCTCATATAGTTGTACTTTGGTATTGTAAACATAATTTGATCATTTAAACAAGGTTGCTTAGGAGTTATCTTATTTTAAGTTTGCATATCAGTTGGAAGGGTGTGTTTGGAATAGCTGTTATAACTGTCCTAATGGTCTATTTAGTGATAGCTTTCTATTGGTTTATGTTTGTTAAGTATAATTGAACTCATTTGAGTCTTTACTTTAGTCTGCAACACCTCAAAAGTCAAAAATCTCTCTTATTGGCCTTAGCAGCCACTGTTGGAGTTTAATCAAGTCCAAATCTTGTTTTTGTGTTTAAATTTCATAAACTTTGCTTTTGTTAACTTCATTTCATCTCAATATATCATTTTCAGTCTTTAAATCAAGATCAAACTTAAAAAAAGTCAACCTTTCATATTTTTGTCAAAAGTCAAAATGGAAAAATTTCAGTTTTGGCCAAGATAGGAGGAATTTTAATGAGCTCATCTTTGGGACAATTTCAGTGATTCTTGTTGTTTCAAAAGCCTCTCTTGGTCTAGTTTGTTATCACTATTTTTAATAATTTTTGTCATTTTTCTTAAGCTTCAAAACTGCTTTTCAAAAATGGCTAAACTGCCCTGCTCCAAAAACTCAGCGTATGCTGAGTTTTTCTCAGTTTGGTTTAGGTTTGCATAGGGCTCATTTGAGCTTCTATAGGTCTGATCTTTGGCACTAACACTCTCAACCAGGTCTAGTTTTAGTTGCAAGTTTTTGTTTCTGGTTTCTAGCTTATTGGATTGCTTATTGTGTGCCTGCAAGTTGGTACCCCTTACTGTTCTTAAGCCAAAGCTCATAGTCATCAAATCTTTGCAATTAGCTTATCAGAGATTAGGGCTTGTTTAAACTTGTTACATTTTGGTCCTTTTAGCTTATTATACCTTCCATATCAGTTTGGTGCTTGTTGTGCCTCAATTGCTTATTGGAAGTGCTTATTTATAAGCCATTTCCACAGCGCTTGCATAATCCTCCACATAAGTGCCTGTTTTATATTTTCCTTTATTCCTTATATTATTTTAAGCATTTCCTGAATTTTTCAGATTTTCCTAGCTTGTTTGGTATTTTCTACATTTTATCTAGTTTTTAAGTATTTTAAATAGCATTTAATACAAATAATTAAGAAAGGTTCTAAAAATAATTTTCATTTTCTTAAGTTTAGATAAATGTAAAAAGCTTAAAAGTATTTTCCTATTTTCTCCTTTTATTTGGTATTTTAATAATTTAAATTAGTTTTAAATAGTTTTAAATTAATAATAAATACATAAAAACCTAAAAATATATTTTCAGTTTTAAAATTAGTTTTATCATATTTTAGATTTTCTAAGTCTTAATTTTATTTTCTAGTCTTATTTCATATTTTCTTTTATTTTTGGGTATTATTAAATAGTTTAAAATAGTTTTAATTAATAATAATTAAATAAATAGTTTTAAAATAATTTTCCTTTTCTAATAATTTTCTTATATTATTAGGTTTGTAAAATGTATTTTCATATTTTAGGATCTATATTGTATAAGTTTCACTTTTTATTTTTTGCGTTTACGTTATTTTATTTAAACGTAAGTTTTAAGTTTTAGGTTTTAACGTTCATCACTTTAAATATAGTGATAGCGTTTATTTAATATCTTTTAACTTTTTAATTTTCTTAATTTGCATTTAAGTCGCTTTTATTTATAAACCTTTTCCAGTAGTGTAATATTCCATCCAAATCCTTTCTGATCGCTATCATTAGTGATCATTCTATCGTCTGAATCATGTGTTTAACACACCATTGAGTCTCCTTGGGACTTAACGACCCGGGAATCCCCTGTATTCTCTGATCTTAATTGTATTTGTGTCTGAGCAGTTTTAAGTCTGTTAGACTTGACTGTTTTGCGCGGATCACATCTCTTGAATAAAAAACAGATTTACTATCCAAACCACACAATTTATAAGCCTTTTTAACACTAGAAAAACCAATTAAGACACATTTTTCAGATTTAGAACCAAACTTATCATGTGAATTTAAAACATTAGAGTAACACAGACATCCAAAGGATCTGATAGGAGAGAGACTAGGATCCTTACCATACACTAAAAAATAAGGGGAAGCACCAGACAAGATGATCTTGCGCTAAACCGTCAAGTCTAACAGACTTAAAACAGCTTAAACACAAATGCAATGAAGATCAGAGAATACAGGGGATTCCCGAGTCGTTATGTCCCACGGAGACTCAATGGTGTGTAAACACTAGATCAGACGATAGAATGATCACTAATGATAGCGATCAGAAAGGATTAAGATTGAATATTACACTACTGAAAAAGCCAACAAATAACAACGGCTTAAATATAAATTAAGAAAATTAAAAAGATAAAAGATATTAAATAAACGCTATCACTATTTTTAAAGTGATGAACGTTTAAAACCTAAAACGTACGTTTAAATTAAAAACTACGTTAACGTACAAAATAAAACGTGAAATCTAAGAAATAAAATCCTAAAAATATGAAAATGACATTTTACAATCCTAATGATAAAAGAAAATATTTAGAAAAAGAAAATTATTTTTACAACTATTTAATTAATTATTATTAATTAAAACTATTTATTAAGTATTTAAAATGCACTAAAATACAAGAAAATACAAAATTAACCTAGAAAATGAAATTATAACTTAGAAAAATCTAAAATATGATAAAACTTATTTTAAAACTGAAAATATATTTTTATACTTTTATGTATTTATTATTAATTTAAAACTATTTAAAACTAATTAAAATGCTAGAAAATACTTTTAAACTAAGAAAATTATGGAAAATACTTTTATGACTTTTATATTTATCTAAACTTAAGAAAATTGAAAAACTATTTTTTTGAAGCTTTTCTTAATTAATTGCAATAAAAGCTAATTAAAAATCATTAAAAACTAAATTTAATAAAGAAAAATAGTAAACAGTGACTAAAAATTATGAAAATTGCAGGGAAATTCTAAAATGTAATTCTAAATCTATGAAAAATACAAAACACTGGGCTTATGTGTAAGAAACTACAGCTGTAGTGTAAATTGAGTTGGAATAAGCACTTGGAAATAAGCTAACAAGCACAAAAATGAACCAACTGATTATATAAAATAGGGTATGCTAAAACCACTCTAAGGCAACTGATTACACCTACTCCTAACTGCTAAAGCATTGATTACCAAGGATTATTCAAACTGATCTATAAGCCAAAACATCTAACTGACCCTAAGTTTAAGCAGTTCTAACTGCTTATCCAATAAGCTAGAGTGAAAACAGAAGGTATAGTTCTCAAGACAACCAACCAGAGACTGCATATCCAAAGTTACAGCTAATGAAGACCTTTAATGAAGAAGTTACAGATCAAAATAAAACTGGCCAAATGGGATATTGACTGCTGATGCAGAACAGATGAGCATGGACCCTATGTTTGAGCTTATCTATGAGCTTAACAGAAAAGCTAAAAAGCAAAACAGATATGGGGGACTAAAAACAACCTAGCAAACTACAAATGTGTCAAATATCAAACCCTAGCTACTTGGAATAAGCACTGTACATAAGCTAATAGATCTGCAAAAATTGAACTTAAGAACAGGTTTTGACTTTTTAAAAACAGATACAAAGTTGACTAAATTGAGATTCAAGAGCAAATGTAGAACTGATGTGGGTAAATAATGGTATAATGCAACTGAAACAAGCTAGCTTATTAACTTCTAAACCTATAAGAAATGATCTCATAAACTGTTTTCAACAGTTATGGAAACAAGATCAGTAGAGATGAAAAATTGACTTATGAAGAAAACAAACACCAAAAACAAGACAGATATGACTACTAATAACTATAACAAACTAAATGCAACTGATCTAATCCATTCTTAGACCTCTGAAACAGTTTTCAAAGCTAAACCAAACACTCCTTAAAAACTGAAATGCAAACCGAAATGAGAACAAACATCAAACAGATAGTACCTTTGATCAAAATGAGTTTATATGATCATATTACAACTATATAAACACATAGAAAACAATTGAGACCACGATACATACACAAGCAACATATGCAAATTGATTGAAACTTGGAAAGTGAAATGCTCACTTACATATTGCCAACTGATTTGCAGGCTAAACCAAGACCCTGAACTATTCTATGCTAATCTATTCAAACCCAATTCCAAGCTGCATCATCCTTTTCCATTTCTGAACCAAGAATAATCACCAGTTGACTTTTGTTGACCAATTGAGAATTTTGAGTAAAATCTGATTAAGGGACTTTCTAAGTGAATGATAACATAAAGTAAACTTATTAAAACTTTAGATAAGACTTATACAAGTTTATAAGTCCAAAACAACAACCAAAAATAACATTCAAATTTATAGAGATTTTGAAAATTGCATAAACGTAATTAAAATGGAACCGGAAATTTGTTTTCAATAAAGATTTACATACACTTAATATTGCTCAAACAAGAGCTTAAAAGCTTAAAAGTACACTAGTAAACTTGAAATTATAAAAACGACATAAAACTAAAACTACACTATACTACTTGTTTCCTCCTCTCTTCTCTTTCTTTCTTTTATACCCAAATGTGCTTCCACTTGTCCACTGAGAAAATCCCACCATCTTTCTAAGCCATTGGATGAGTTCAAGCAATATTGGCCGTTTGATTTGTTTTGGCGCCAAAAAGTCATGAAGGTTGCTTGGGGTAGTTTTAAAATCAATTAATGATTCTTGGTATGTTGTGGAGGTGGAGGGAGACAGGGAAAGTGATATGTTGAGGAGGAGGAATGGTTGTATTTAATGTTGCAGGGATTGGGGAGCAGGTGAAGGAGAAAGAAAAAAGGGCGCGTAGGCATAGTTTGACCAGAGTGATGGGTTGGTTGACCGGGTCTAATAATACAAAGGGTAAACGGTTTGGGTCATGGACCGGGTTGGGAGATGGGCCTGGATTGGGCTTATATCATAACTAGGGTCCGTTTGGTGAGTAAAAACACAAGGACTAGAAATGTAATTCGGCCAAACATGAGGATTGAACATGCCACATTTCCAAACATATCACAAGGACCATACTTGACATACTTGAATAGTACAAGTACCATATTTGACTATTTCAAAATTCCAAGGACCATTTATGACATTTTTAAAACTTGAGGGACCAAAGTTGTAATTTTGCAATTTTTGATTTCAAGGACTTGTTTAGACAACTTAAGAATCCCATGGACCTTAAATGACATTTTTCTTTGTTTTGATTTACCAGGGACTGTTTTTGACAAATTCTAAAACTTGGGGGACTAAAACTGCCATTTTTGCAAATTTGATACGTTTTTCATCTGATTTTGATCTTTTTGCATTTAAAACACATAAAACACTGATTTGTGATATTTTATCATTTTGAAGCATTTTGAGTGTTTTCGATGATTTTGCGCTTATATTGTACAAAATGATGAGTATTTAGACACTCATCAATCCCCACATCGAGATATTGCTAGTCCCTAGCAATGATTTGAGAAAACATAATGGATTTTAATCTCTTTACCAAAAGCCATTACTTCGGAGTAGCCAAATGTTTCAGCCAAGTAAGAACCTTGGTACATCGATAACCAAATGATTTTGAGCAAATCATAAGTCAGAACGGATTTGATTTGTCTTTACCGTGCCGCACCCTACGGACTAGCCAACTCTTAGATAAATTATCGTGATTATCTTTGGTGAGTGAATACCAATTATGGATTTTCCATCGCCTTTACCACAAGCCATAATCTTGCGGGCTAGCCAACTCTTCACATTTTAGGATATGGTGAGTTAAGAACCATACAATTTTGGGCAAATTGCAAGCCATATAAACGGATTTGAGAAATCTTTACCAAGAGCCGTTTGCTCTGGATTAGCTAATCCTTTTGTCTTACGTACATGGCGGATCGATAACCAAATGAGAAAGTGTAAAACACTTACTCCAAAAAAAATTTTGGCCAAAACGGGAATTGGGTAGATAATATATGACAAAATTCGCGAGAATTCCCCCACACTTAGAAATGAATATTGCCCTCAATATTCAAAGTACCTATATATGCGAAACAAAGAACGAAATGGAAATATTACGGCCATTATTTAGAAAGGATTTTTTTTTTTTTTTTTTTTTTTTTACTTATATATATATATACATGTGGGCAACTCCCCACACTAGGGTGGTACACATGGGTGAAAACCCATGTTAAGCTACTGTTTTTGATTACCGAGTCGCTAGCTTGACTCGACCCGCATTAATTGGTTCATGGGAAGCAAAGTGGAAGAAACAATCTCACTCGGACTTTCGCTCAAGATGTTTGTATAAACATTTGAAGCACGCGAAAGTTCCACAATCAAGAGATATAGAGAGAACCGCTCAAAATGATAATTGAAAATGCCGGATCAAAATGGTGTCCTCATTCCCAAGGAGAAAAGGGAAAGAGCAACCACACCATTTGTGAAGAATGGAATAAATATGTGCATCACAATGCATGTCCATTCCTCATTAGAAAGAAGCAAATCACCATTTTGACATTTTAAGCTTAAATTTGAAGCTTGTATGGTGATTGGTAACAAAATTTCCGGAGGGAGAGCTGAAACGGTTCTTCAATCAATGATTTTCAAGAAAATGATGTCTCCTCCGAATCAAAGTAAGTATTGTCAATTCTGTTGGAATCGACTCATCACTAAGAAAATCATCGACCTCCTTCCAAAATTTGTCATCTTCCTCATCCGGGTGAGAGAAGGAATGGAAGAGTCGGAAGCGGATAAGAAATGAGTGGATGATCATTGTACGTGAGATTTCTAGTTTCTCCAAGATCGGCTTCAAATCAAAGAGATCATCGTCACTTTCCGATGAAAGTGGATCGATGTGAGTGAGTTCATCGGTGAACTCCTCAAGAAGAGGATCGATCGTGGGAGTGATACCTCAACATACTCGATGTCTCCATAAGATTTACAATCATCGCTAAAATCGGAGAAAGTCTCAAATTGATCATTTGAACACTCAAGAGGGAAGAAGAATCACACATAAGATCGAAATTCCTGTGACTCTCTCGGATTGGGACAAGGTCCTCAACACTAGACTTTATAAATTCGTCCGATTCCTTTTCGTGAACAAGGTCAAGATGCTCATCCCCATGTTCGTAGAGAGTGAGTGGGAGCTTGGTGTGATAACAACAGATCGAGGGAGTTGAGAAGGACTAGCATACATATGTTTTATACTTAACATTTGTTCTTCCGCTAGTAATTCCATCATAGTCTTTTCTCCCCGATTGTTCATGGAAGGAGTCTCAACCGATGAACTTGATGAATCGTTATAAAATTGTAAGATATCAAGGATATCTTCATCATCATCGCCATCGTGAATGAAACGGAATCGAGAGCTAGATTTGGCCGCTTTTTCTTTTGCAATTGATTCCCAATGATTGTTCAAAGGCAATTTGGGAATCTAATTTAGCGCCCGCTTCGCTAACAAAACTTCCATGGATTTCTCATTTGGATTATCTTGGGAGGACATAGCCGACTCCTCCTTAAGTTCTTTTAATAACTCCGAGTCTTGATGAGAAGGTCCGTCGTAGTTTCATGAGGAGTCGCTTGAATCATTTGGTCTTGTGGAGGTTGGTCTTGATATGAAGAGTCGTAATTGTTACAAGGAATTGGGTTCCCTGCTTGACAATCCGAGCTAGAGTGAGGACCTCCACAATACTCACAACAAGAAACCGATGTGGTTGTGAGTGGTATGTGTTGTAGTCATAATTGGTATCGTGAACCCGCTCATAGACAAGCGTGTTTCCGATTGACAATCGAATCGGAATGTGAACCACCACAAGACTCACAACAAGACAACTGATGTGTCTCACGGTGTGGTAGCCGATGGAATAAATCACCGTGTTATGGTAGGAATAGGGATCTTGGTTATAAATGCACCCGCTTCCCGATTCCACCATGCTACAACCGGGGCAATTGCCACCATTATAAGGACCACCACACCAAAGGCAACCAAGAGGGTGAGGATAATACATAGAAAGAATCAAAGGTTATCGAGGGTAAGAAATGAAGAATCAAAAGGTAAGAGGGTAAAGAGGAATATTTTTGGTATTTTTGAAAACATGTCGCAAAAACAAAGAATGAAAATATTTTTATGCTTTTAACACTTTAGGAAAAGTGTTAATGAACTTTTGAGATTTTCGATAACTTTACAAAAAACTTTTACAAAAGATGGTATATGCACAAGAATGGGTCTCGAAAAGGCTAAACACACGCTAAAGCCTCCCAGCAATGGCGCTAAAATTTGATCTTGCTAAACCGTCAAGTCTAACAGACTTAAAACAATTTTAAACACAAATGCAATGAAGATCGAGAGAATACAGGGATTCCGGTCGTTATGTCCCACGGAGACTCAATGGTGTAAACACTAGATCGACGATAGAATGATCACTAATGATAGCGATCAGAAAGGATTAAGATTGAATATTACACTACTGAAAAAGCCAACAAATAACAACGGCTTAAATATAAATTAAGAAAATTAAAAAGATAAAAGATATTAAATAAACGCTATCACTATTTTTAAAGTGATGAACGTTTAAAACCTAAAACGTACGTTTAAATTAAAAACTACGTTAACGTACAAAATAAAACGTGAAATCTAAGAAATAAAAATCCTAAAAATATGAAAATGACATTTTTACAATCCTAATGATAAAAGAAAATATTTAGAAAAAGAAAATTATTTTTACAACTATTTAATTAATTATTATTAATTAAAAACTATTTATTAAGTATTTAAAATGCACTAAAATACAAGAAAATACAAAATTAACCTAGAAAAATGAAATTATAACTTAGAAAAATCTAAAATATGATAAAACTTATTTTAAAACTGAAAATATATTTTTTATACTTTTTATGTATTTATTATTAATTTAAAACTATTTAAAACTAATTAAAATGCTAGAAAATACTTTTTAAACTAAGAAAATTATGGAAAAATACTTTTTATGACTTTTATATTTATCTAAACTTAAGAAAATTGAAAAACTATTTTTTTGAAGCTTTTCTTAATTAATTGCAATAAAAGCTAATTAAAAATCATTAAAAACTAAATTTAATAAAGAAAAATAGTAAACAGTGACTAAAAATTATGAAAATTGCAGGGAAATTCTAAAATGTAATTCTAAATCTATGAAAAATACAAAACACTGGGCTTATGTGTAAGAAACTACAGCTGTAGTGTAAATTGAGTTGGAATAAGCACTTGGAAATAAGCTAACAAGCACAAAAATGAACCAACTGATTATATAAAATAGGGTATGCTAAAACCACTCTAAGGCAACTGATTACACCTACTCCTAACTGCTAAAGCATTGATTACCAAGGATTATTCAAACTGATCTATAAGCCAAAACATCTAACTGACCCTAAGTTTAAGCAGTTCTAACTGCTTATCCAATAAGCTAGAGTGAAAACAGAAGGTATAGTTCTCAAGACAACCAACCGTAGACGCATATCCAAAGTTACGACTAATGAAGACCTTTAATGAAGAAGTTACGATCAAAATAAAGCGGCCAAATGGGATATTGATCACGATGCGAGCAGATGAGCATGGACCCTATGTTTGAGCTTATCTATGAGCTTAACAGAAAAGCTAAAAAGCAAAACAGATATGGGGGACTAAAAACAACCTAGCAAACTACAAATGTGTCAAATATCAAACCCTAGCTACTTGGAATAAGCACTGTGCATAAGCTAATAGATCTGCAAAAATTGAACTTAAGAACAGGTTTTGACTTTTTAAAAACAGATACAAAGTTGACTAAATTGAGATTCAAGAGCAAATGTAGAACTGATGTGGGTAAATAATGATATAATGCAACTGAAACAAGCTAGCTTATTAACTTCTAAACCTATAAGAAATGATCTCATAAATTGTTTTCAACAGTTATGGAAACAAGATCAGTAGAGATGAAAAATTGACTTATGAAGAAAACAAACACCAAAAACAAGACAGATATGACTACTAATAACTATAACAAACTAAATGCAACTGATCTAATCCATTCTTAGACCTCTGAAACAGTTTTCAAAGCTAAACCAAACACTCCTTAAAAACTGAAATGCAAACTGAAATGAGAACAAACACTGAAACAGATAGTACCTTTGATCAAAATGAGTTTATATGATCATATTACAACTATATAAACACATAGAAAACAATTGAGACCACAGATACATACACAAGCAACATATGCAAATTGGATTGAAACTTGGAAAGTGAAATGCTCACTTACATATTGCCAACTGATTTGCAGGCTAAACCAAGACCCAGAACTATTCTATGCTAATCTATTCAAACCCAATTCCAAGCTGCATCATCCTTTTCCATTTCTGAACCAAGAATAATCACCAGTTGACTTTTGTTGACCAATTGAGAATTTTGAGTAAAATCTGATTAAGGGACTTTCTAAGTGAATGATAACATAAAGTAAACTTATTAAAACTTTAGATAAGACTTATACAAGTTTATAAGTCCAAAACAACAACCAAAAATAACATTCAAATTTATAGAGATTTTTGAAAATTGCATAAACTGTAATTAAAATGGAAACTGGAAATTTGTTTTCAATAAAGATTTACATACACTTAATATTGCTCAAACAAGAGCTTAAAAGCTTAAAAGTACACTAGTAAACTTGAAATTATAAAAACGACATAAAACTAAAACTACACTATACTACTTGCTTCCTCCTCTCTTCTCTTTCTTTCTTTTATACCCAAATGTGCTTCCACTCCCTCCAACGAGAAAATCCCACCATCTTTCTAAGCCATTGGATGAGTTCAAGCAATATTGGCCGCTTGATTTGTTTTGGCGCCAAAAGTCATGAAGGTTGCTTGGGGTAGTTTTAAAATCAATTAATGATTCTTGGTATGTTGTGGAGGTGGAGGAGACAGGAAAGTGATATGTTGAGGAGGAGGAATGGTTGTATTTAATGTTGCGAGGATTGGGGAGCAGGTGAAGGAGAAAGAAAAAAGGGCGCGTAGGCATAGTTTGACCAGAGTGATGGGTTGGTTGACCGGGTCTAATAATACAAAGGGTAAACGGTTTGGGTCATGGACCGGGTTGGGAGATGGGCCTGGATTGGGCTTATATCATAACTAGGGTCCGTTTGGTGAGTAAAAACACAAGGACTAGAAATGTAATTCGGCCAAACATGAGGATTGAACATGCCACATTTCCAAACATATCACAAGGACCATACTTGACATACTTGAATAGTACAAGTACCATATTTGACTATTTCAAAATTCCAAGGACCATTTATGACATTTTTAAAACTTGAGGGACCAAAGTTGTAATTTTGCAATTTTTGATTTCAAGGACTTGTTTAGACAACTTAAGAATCCCATGGACCTTAAATGACATTTTCTTTGTTTTGATTTACAGTGGACTGTTTTGACAAATTCAAACTTGGGGACTAAAGCGCCATTTTGCAAATTTGATACGTTTTCATCTAATTTTGATCTTTTTGCATTTAAAACACATAAAACACTAATTTGTGATATGTTTATCATTTTGAAGCATTTTTGAGTGTTTTCAGATGATTTTGCAGTTTATATTGTACAAAAATGATGAGTATTTAGACACTCATCACAAGACAGAGGAGGGAAGCCTGTTAATAAGATATACAGCAGTTAACACACATTCAGGCCACATATTCAAGGGAATCCCCCCCTGAAACATAAGACTCCTAGCAACATTAAGAAGGTGTCTATGTTTCCTCTCAGCAATCCCATTTTGCTGAGGAGTATAGGCACAAGAAGTTTGATGAATCATCCCTAATTCAGAAAAAAGAGTGGATAATTGATTATTTACAAATTCTGTTCCATTATCAGACCTTATAATCTTAACCTTTTTATTAAACTGAGTAAAGAAAAGTTTTATAAAATTTGTAATATGATCACAAACTTCAGTTTTTGACTTCAGAAGATAAACCCAAACAACTCTACTAAAATCATCAACCAAGTTAAGAAATACTTAAAACCTTCTTTACTAGTAACCTTATAAGGACCCCAAACAGCACAATGAATAAGATCCCCAACAGTTTTAGACTTATGTTCACTTAATGGAAAAGGTTTTCTAGTTTGTTTGGCCTTGTGACACACATCACAAGGAGAAAGATGATTCACCTTTTAAAACCAATTTTATTACCCAAGTAGTCAAGACTTGATCGTGGGATGACCAAGCCTTTGGTGCCATAACTCATTAGAAACATGACAAACAAAACAATTACACATAGCAAGATTAGACTCACCATCACCACAATCGGTTTCATCAAACAAATAGAGACGACCGTAAACACTACCATCCCCACAATTTGCCCGGTTTCAAATCCTGAATGTAACATTTATGCTCATCAAAACCAACAAAGAACTTATCATCTTAATTATCTTATTAATGGACAACATACTCACATTATACTCGGGAACAACAAGAACATCAAACAAAACCACACCGTAAGTGAGTCTAAGACTACCAATAGCGATAATATTAGCAACAAGATTCATTAGGGTGACCAACAGCTTAACATGAGACTAGAAATATCAACAACATTAAACATATTTTTAGTAGAATCACCATATGTTGATTAGCACCGTAATCAATAACCCACCCTAAAGTAACATGATATTTCTCAAAACTAGACTTAGCACGAAAAACCTCTCAATATGCAGTTAAACATCACATTATTATTGAAGAAAGTGGAGATATACCGCCATACTTGCAGACCCATTAGCAGAAGGTTTTTCATTAATGAGACTTAAGAGTTTCATCATTTGATCATTAGTGAAAGAACCAGTCATAGAACCAGAAGTAGATGGTTGAAACACATCTGCATTATTAGCATTAAACGTTTTGACAACAGCAGACTGTTTAGACAGATTAGGATTTCTTTTAAAACCAGGAGGATAGCCATTCAACTCAAAACATCTATCAATAGTATGCCCAATTAGACCACAGTGTTTACAACCCATATTAGGATTAGGCCCCCTATTACCAGTATTATTGTTACTATTACCATTTCTCCTAACAAAATTGTTATTAGAGTTGAAATTGTTATTAGTCTTAGCAACAAAAGCAGCAGGTTGAGCCTTACTATTAGGACCAGAACTAGGGTGAAGTACTCTATGAGACTCCTCTCTAGAAACTACATTAAAAGCTTCTTTAACATCAGGTAAAGGATCCCTAGCAAGAATATTACTCCTAATAGGTTGATATACATCATTTAAGCCCATAAGAAACTGCATAAGTCTAACAAGTCGATTATGTTTCAAAACACCCTCATGAGCAAAGACAAGTACAAGCGAGCAACAAAGTTAAAGTATCAAATTCTCCAAAGAGAATTCAACTTATGATAATAATCAAGCACAGATAATTCACCTTGCTTAAGAGAGTTAGTCTTATAAATCACATTAAAAATAACAGAGCCATCAATTTTATCATAAGTTTCCTGTAATTCATCCCAAACTTCAGATGCAATTTCTGAATAAACCTGTCCTAAGTACAACTCAGGAGACAAAGACCCAAGAATCCAACCAAGAACTATAGCATTACATCTTTCCCACTGCTGGGAAAGAACAAGACTAGTAACATGTTTAACACAAGTACCATCAACAAATCCCATTTTATTTTTACCTTTCAAAGAAATTTTCATAGCAGTAGACCAAATTTTGTAATTATCAGATCCAGTGAGTTTAAAATGCACAATAGGAATATTAGAATTATCACTAGAATGCAAGTAGAGAGGATTACCAGCATCCAAAGAACTAATGAGAACTTCAGCCATAATCAATCAAGAAATAAAAGAAACAGATAGCAAATACCAGACAAACAACCAAAACAACAAAGAACAGCAACAATACTACCAATAATACTAGAAACAACAACTATACTACCAAGAACACTAAGACTCACACCCAATTCCACTGAAGCACCCAGTCTTACACCTATCTGTGGGAAGAGCAGGTTTCCGTACCTCTCAAGGAGGCAGGTCAAGAAGTTACCCACAGAGTTTGCAGTGTAAAAAACTAAAGTACTCAGAGAATTAAGAGAAGAGAGATAAACCTTTCTAGAAGAAACGCAGCGGAAACCAGATTACCAACCCTCTTGATTCTAGTCAAGAAAGTCAATAACCAACCAAGAACCCCAAGAACACCACCAGGAATCACCAGAACCAAGATCCCCAAATTTATCAAATTAGGGTTTCAAAAAACCCAATCGATAAACTCAAGATCCACCACTAAAAACAACAATTAACACTACGGCCGTTAAGAAAACAACCTCACAAGATCCCAATTGCTCAAGAAACCCCCAAATTTGAGATCAAACCCTAGAAACCCTAATATCAAGAACCAACAGAGATCAAAGCCGTGTCTCTGATACCATGTTAAAATAACCAGATATGTTCTCAAACCAACCACAACACAATCAATTCACCCAGCCAACCACCCCTTGGTGAAATCTTTTATTAACTGAATAGTCAAGAAGATGAGTCCACAAAACGTGTGCTCACCAAACAAATACACAAGACAAAGATAGCCCCCTTCATAAGGATTCTATCTATCACACTACAAAGATTGTAATACAGCTAAACCTCACTACAACCCTCAACAATACCTAACAAACTATGAAACCCGACCAAGATGATCGAGTTAACCAATATCAATAATACGCACCAAACTTGAGAGAGAAAGATATGCGACGTTTTAAGTGAGAGAAACAATATGAAAGAGATGATAATCCACCAAGAGTTAGGTCCACTTTTATAGAAGCCAAGTTACACTTTAACCCTTCAAAAGATTAGAACACGCTAACAACAACTAAACATACAAACATTAGACCAAAATGGCACAACAAGCCCTTTGACTTAAAGTCAAACATGAGCTTGTATCCCAACTCATATATTTCAACAGTAGCATTATCGTCATTATGGAAATACTTTAAGACCGCATTTTCCACAGTATAATGCTCTTTAGGCTGGGTAATTTTCCAAGTGGTGCAAGCTGTTCACACCTTCTAAGATCATTTAACCCAATACTAGTCAAATTTACTAATTTGACCAGCCAACTCGGAGAAATAACCGTTCACATGTAATACCATATTTCTAACTTTCAGAGACCCAAATTTGGTTCCAATCCCTCAAGAACCTCTGAATCAAATGTTTCTGATCTATCCAACGACCAATCTAATCTCAAAGACTTTAGATTGGTTTTGTCTTTCAAGTTGGCAGTCTTGGCATCGCTTAAACCTCCAACATTCTCAAGTCCTAATAACATCAACTCCCACCCAAGAAGATTCAGATTTCCCAGTTCACCTATTCGGGCCCCATCATCTTTTCCTACAACAAATTGTTGAAGCCTTCGAAGGTTGGTTAGTTCTTTTATTCCAACAGGCATTTGCTGGAGTACAAAGGACTCAATATCTAGACGTTGAAGATTTCTCATGTACCTCAAACCTTTAGGCAACTCACGGAACTTCCAACAATCTTTTAGAATTAATGTTTGCAAGTTTTGGAGATATATAATCGACTCTGGTAGAACTTTTATTTCTGACCGTGATATATTCAAGTATCTCAAATGTATTAGCTTGCAAATTGATTCAGGCAAAGTCGAGCCTATAATTCCGTTCAAATGCAACACCCTTAGATAAACATGGCTGGATATTTGTCTAATGCTACTTTCATAAACATAATCAAAGACCAACATTGATCGTATTGGTCTTAGCTTTTTTAAATCCTGTTGTGAAAAACGAAAACCATGGCATGATAAACTTAGATGAAGTGTCTCATCCGAGGTTATCAACTCCTTACCAGGCTCTATAACTGCACAATCATGTCTCATTACATATTGCGCAAGTTCGTGCATTAAATCATGCATTTTGCATTTCTCACCTGTGTATATATCCTCCTCGACGACATCTTGGAAAATTTTCCTCACCAAGCACATACAAACTCACATCTCCTTGAGATGGAATAAATTCATTTGCCATCCACAGCTCTATCAATAAATCCTTACTCATTTCCCCACCTTTTGAAAATAGACAACAATAAGCGAAACATCGTTTCAAATGTGGAAGCAAATCATCGTAGCTTAACCTCAAAGCAGTTAAGATACCATTGTCTTGCATCTCCAACATGAACTTGTCATTTACACGCTGCCACTCATTCACCCTTTTTTTTGTCGACATTAAGCTACCCATAGTCTTCACCGCTAGAGGTAAGCCTTTGCATTTCTCCACTAACTCCCTTCCTACAAGCTCCAGCCCCCTTACGTTTTCCCTCTCTCCTCCGCCTGGGAACGCAAGCATCTTGAATAACGACCATGACTCATCTTCTGATAAAACTCCCACGTAATGCTGCAATTCAGGAATCTTAGCCATCAATTGGGCAGTATTTTCTTTCCGTGTTGTTACCATAACAGTGCTGCCTTTTGCTCCGCAACTTAATGTTTTACATAACTCGCCCACTTTTTCATGTCCTTGTTTTCGATCCATACGTCATCCATTATAATGAAATATTTCTTTCCTTTTAACTTGTTTTGAAGTTGTATTTGCAAATCATCCAATGACATCTCATCCAACTTCAATTCTTCTGGGCCATATATCTCGCTTTAATTATTTGTTTGATGTCAAACACAGCAGAGACATACACCCAAACCATTAGGCCGAAATTTATATTCACCGTTTCATGGTTGTAAACATATTGCGCTAGTGTAGTTTTTCCGATGCCACCCATGCCCCATATCGCATAGACCCGAACATCATTATCGTCATGTCTAATGCGTAGTATATCTGGGCTACAAATCTTAGCGATCATCATCTTCTTCTCTTCATCCCTTCCGTGGATCTTAGACATAATCGAGCTAGTTTCCCTTTCTGAAATCATACCACCAATTTCCCACAGCATCTTCACTTACGTTATTGGGAGTCAACTCAAATATGGATCTATTAGCATTAATTTCTTCCATTTTTTTCGGTATGTTCTTAAGTTTGTGAGCAATCTTAAATTTGACCATATTCGGATTCCTATGATAGGAAAAGAAGGCTCTTATTTTGTACTTCCTGCCCATTTCACCGTGCAGCCTTTGTATCATATCTTCAGTTTTGGCCTCGTTGAGCACGTTTTCCGCCTCCAAAGAGGCAGATTTGAGAGTCTTGAGCCATTCTTCTACAACCTTTTGCGTCGTTTGCTTCATCTCAGCATCATAAAGTACACCTTGGATCAGTTTGAAAGTGTTCTCGAGAGCTGAAAGATCATTTTTAACTCCCCTAAGTAACCCATACTCTTGGATTGCTTCAGAAGTTAACCTCCCTACCATGTCCCTCACAAGAGCCGAAGTAATGGGATCAACCATTGTTCTAGTAAGAACCAATTCAAATGACTAATTCCAAAGAAAAGGTATTAACCAGAACTAAATCCAGAAAACCGTATGTAATTCACTTTAACCAAAGAATAGACTAAGAACGAAACCCCAAACAATCTGATAAACAAAAACAGTTGGGTGTGTGTATTTGTGTTTGACTTTTAGGTGCGTGATTATGTGTGATTGCTTATATATAATAATACTATTAATCACATCATATTTACTGCAAACCAAACTTTATAAAACAAGCATCCTCGTTCGCCACATGTACAGCTTCAGTTCCTTAGATTTTCCAGATCGATCGCTTAAACGCTCGGCTTTCATCTCTTAGCTTCATTTTCTTACCTACAAACAAAATAATACTTAGAAAATAATTAAGTTTCTAGTAACCAACTTAACATGATATCCCAATATTAAACTAATATTTCTCAATAGTTCTTAAATGAAATGTCTGATATTGTGTTACTTCAAATGTGTTGCATGTCTCATTATGTTATTTATTTGGAAATAAAGTGTTAAATCTAAGAACTTATCTAACTTTAATCATTTGTTTGAATCAAAAGTATCATATACATTTTTTAATTCTTATTCATCCTGTTTAAGGTTAAAAAAAATGAATTAATAAACCCGGGGACCAAGGTTGTCAGGATCGGGATCCTACCTAGGATCGTTTTCGGCTTTGCAAGATCGTAATCGTAGGATCGGATCGGGATCGTAAGATCCTTTGAAAATGTATATATTTTTGTATAGGGGTTGTAGTTTTATATTTTTAATATTTCATATGATAAACGAATCTAAATGGATGATAAAAGAAAAAGTTATATGTTCAAGTATCGTAGTAGTAGAATATTAGATATATTGAAATGCATACTTGCACAAATTTACTACATACGTGCACGGTGCACCTACTTTTTGTTTTAATGTTTTTTTATTATAGGTTTTTCATGATAACATTTATGCAAAATGATAATGTTAATTTATTAGCACGTGATTCTATAACTTTTTTGTTACAATATATAGATTAATGCAAAAAGATAAAAGGATTGTATCTGAAAATGAAACGACATAATTTATAATAGAGGGCAACACAATTTTTTTTCTCGATGACCAAATAAATTAAATCAGAATATTCTGATAATATTACTGAATTTTTTTTCTTGATGACCAAATAAATTAAATTAGAATATTCATGCTTTTATATGTAACATAAAATAATATATGAACAACATTGGGTCAAGTATGTAGATAGTTTACTTTAAAAACAAGCTTCTGACATTTTACAAAGCACGAAATCGTTTTTCATAATAAACCCAAAAAGACACATCTAAACTATTTCTAAATAGTCCATAAAAAATAATAATCTTACACTCATTAATCTTGCAAGAGACAATTAATTAATAAAGACCAAAATAATAAATTTTTAAAAATTCTTAGTCATTGGGCTTTAAGACATGAGCTTATACATAATAAGTTAATATACAAAAAAAAAAAAAAAAAAAAAAAAAAACTAATAATATGCGATCCTATACGATCCGATCCTACGCACGATCCCATCGCGATCCTACCGGATTACGATCTTGTTAAGATCCCGATCGTTTTGTGTGATCGCATCGATCCGACGAAGCGGGATCGCGATTTTACAACCTCACGAAGACTTTAAAAAGATACAGGCTTTAAAATAAGGAGAGGCCCGTTAAGGTAGCACCTTGCACATGCTATGATCTAGTTTTGATTCACTACTTAATTTCTGATCAAGATGCATGTGCATGCATTACCAAATTATTTTTCAATAAAATCTTGATTTCTGTGGAATCTTCTTATTAGGAAAACTCATCGTAAAAATAACTCAACGTACATAAGAGTTGAAGACAAATTTGTTGGATGCATTCTTGTATTCTATTGTTTAATGATCCATTTTATTTATCAGCAAAGTTTTATTAAGTTCAATAGTTTTGTTACTAATTTTCAAATTACAAGCGCTTGGAGTTGGATATACATCTAAACTACATATAATGCACGAATATCATCCCTTCCATTAAATGAAGTATGATCAAATGAGAAATATAATTAAGATAAGAAAAATGAGAAGAAACCACAATCACAAATATTAGATGAATTCATAAAAATAAATGCATCTCCATATTATTTCTTTTTTCCTTATTTGAAATATGTGGTTACAATTTTTTCTCACTCTTCTCATTTAAAAAATTCTTCTCACTAGATCCATACTCTCCATTAAATAACTAAGATATCGCAAACTTAAATATTAAATATTAAGCAAGACAACTATACATGCGTATTATACAATTAACTTATGCACCAACATATATATTTAACAACTTCAATTTATGTAATCATTAAAACACCTCTAAATACAAAAATACAATCAATAAATCACATAGTACAAATTAAACAAGCTATTAATATACTCCCTCCGTCCCAAAATTTTTGTCCATTTTGACTTTTTCAATCAAACTTTGACTTTAAATATATCTTTTTGTATTATACTCCCTCCGTCTCAAAATTATTGTCAGGAGACAAGAAACACATAGTTTAATAAAAGTGGAACCACTTTCATTTTCAACCAATCAAATAGAATATTCCTCTTTTAGATTATCTTGTTTTTACTTAATATGGAAAGTGGACAATTAAATTGAGACATCCTAAAAAGGAAATATGGACTATTATTATGAGACGGAGGGAGTATAATACTTGTTGCAAAATATATAAATGAAATTAAATTTTAAATGTATTTTCATTGCTATAACTTTCACTACTACAAAAATTGGCTTTTAGACCCCCTTATTTAGACCCTTTAAAAAAACGCAGGTCTAAATATAGATTTTTCCCCACCAAAAGTTATTTAGACCGGTGCAAATAGGAAACACCGGTCTATATGGATTTTTTACATTTAGACTGGTTTCTATGTAACACACCGGTCCAAAAAACTATTATTTAGACCGGTGTGTTTAATTTACATCGGTCTATATAATCCGAACAATTTAGACCGGTTCCTTTAATATGCACCGGTCTAAATAATTTTTGAAAAAAAGGGTGCCCAACGGCTAATACACTCGAAAAATGTCAGTAATTTTCTCATAGTTACCATACTTTTTCGCATTAAATACAATTAAAAGGTATGTATCACTTCTTATACATTCATATTAATACCAACTAGATTTTATATGATTATTTATGTAAACTTTTCCATAAAAATGTTATACTTATAAAAATCACTAATTGCGTGTTTATGGATATAAATTTGTTATTGTGTATAAATGAAAGCTAACATGAATATTTTTTCTATATTTATAGGAATGTTTGCGTAAATCGTCTTTATATGATATCCAAAATGTAGGTTCATTGACCCGTGGAAGTAAGGTATGTTCTAAAAGAATTACGAAAACAATTATTTTATGCAACATTCCCGTTATTAGTTTAATTCCCGTTAGTTTAATTCCTGTCCGAAAACAATCGTTCTTAATGTAACTCATGAGCCGTTAGTTTAAATCCCGCCCGAAAATAACTTAATAGAGGTTAATTTCGGATTGTCCCCATTTGAAACTGCTTTTTTAATACTTTGTCTCATTTAGGATGTGACTGTGTATTATCGTATTGAGTGTAATTTAAGATGGATCGTAGTATATGGATGTACAAGATAGAACGTGTTAGCATCGAATACTTGGAGCATTTGTCTTATTTCATAAAAGTTGCCGAAGATGATCGAGTGAAGAAAGGAAAATCAAGAATTCATTGTCCTTGTAGAAATTTTTTAAGTTGGGAGTGTTTTGCCGATTTGAAAACTATTAAAAGCCATCTTATAGAAAAAGGGTTTATGCAAGGTATATTTGTTGGGATTTTCATGGAGAAGTCAAAGCTAAAAGTAACACGTTTGTTTCCAATTGTAATGTCGAACATAACAACGAGTCATACAATAATGATCGTTTAAATGAGATGTTACATAATTTGGAGGATAATGTTGCTGAAAAAAATCAAAAACAATTTCAACAATTGCTTGTCGACTCAGAAACACCGTTGTATGAAGGTTGTGAGGATTTTAACAAACTATTTGCTGTTTATAGAATCATGAACATTAAAGCAGTTACTGGTTTGAGTGACACAAGTTTCAAAACTCTACTAGAAGCATTACATGAAATGTTCCCAAAAGCCAAATTCCCTGTTTCAACATACCAAGCAAAAAAATTGATGTGCCCGATGAGAATGGAAATCGAAAAAATATATGCATGTCCTAAAGATTGTATGTTGTACAAGGACCTACATGCATGTCGGATTTGTGGTAAATCAAGGTACAAACGAAAAAAAGATACACCACTCAATCCCGACGTGACTAAGAATGACCCACCTGCTAAATTATTGTGGTATTTTCCTGTAAAACCAAGATTGGAACGATTATTTTCAAATGAAGAGGATGCAAAGTTGTTATGTTGGCCGGTTCTTTTATGCATATACAATCTTCCACCATGGCTATGTATGAAACGAAAATACATCATGATCTCATTGCTAATACAAGGTCCTAAACAACCAGGCAACGATATTTACATTTATTTGAGACCATTAATTAATGACATGAAAGACCTATGGAATGAGGGCATAAAAGTGTATGATGAGTACAAGAAATAGACTTTCCAATTGCGAGCCATGATTTTTTGCACTATTTGTGATTTTCCTGCTTATGGAAATTTATCGAGATACAAAACGAAAGGGAAAATGGCATGTCCTGTGTGTCAAGATCACACTCACTCAATTTGGTTGTCTAATTGTAAGAAAACAATATATATGGGGCATCGAAGATCACTTCAAGAGGATCACCCATACCGTAAAAAGAGAAAGTTTTTTGATAATAGCGTTGAAGATAAAAAGCTACCACCACCATTAAATGGGGAGGCTACATTCTCCCAAGTGGAAGATATCCATGTTGTGTTTGGGAAAGGGAAAGAAGGCACTTCAACTTCAAAAGAGAGTATTTGGAAAAAGAAATATGTATTTTGGGAATTACCGTATTGGGATCGCTTGCAAGTTTGACATTGCCTTGATGTTATGCATATCGAGAAAAATGTGTGTGAAAGCTTGATAGGATTATTGTTGAACATTCCCGGGAAGACAAAAGATGGTATTAAGGTTGGAAAGGACATGGAAGCCATGCAAATAAGACCCGAGCTTGCTCCTAAAGAGATTGTTGGAAAGATTAGTACATATCTGCCACCAGCTTGTTATACCATGTCTAAGGCCGAGAAAACCAAATTTTGTCAATGTTTGAGTGGAGTTAAGGTTCCATCTGGGTATTCGGCTAACATAAAAAAGTTGGTGTCAATGCAAGACTTGAAGTTGTTTGGTATGAAGTCTCATGATTGTCATGTCTTAATGACGCAAATGATTCCCATCGCAATTCGTGGAATACTACCAAATCGCATCCGACACACAATAACAAAGTTGTGTTTGTTTTTTAACATGATTCATTTAAAGGTGATTGATCTCAAATTATTAGATCAATGGCAGCGTGATATTATCTTAACTCTTTGCCAACTCGAGATGTACTTTCCACCTTCCTTCTTTGATGTCATGGTTCATTTGGTATCTCATATTGTTGGAGAAATTAAGACTTGTGGACCTGTTTTCCTACGGTACATGTATCCATTTGAGAGATACATGGGAATCTTAAAAGGTTGTGTTAGGAACAGATCTCGACCAGAGGGTTGTATTATTGAAGGATATGCTACTGAGGAGGTGATTGATTATTATACAGACTATTTGAATGGTGTCAAAAAAGTTGGCATTCCACAAATTCGACATTAGGGTAGGCTTCAAGGGGAAGGTACAATCGGGCGCCAAGAAGTATCGCCGAATCTAGATGATTTACATAAGGCACATTTCACATTCCTACAACACATGACATGTATTGCACTACATATACGAGAAAAACTCACTTTTGATACAACAAAACAATCAAAAGGGTCAGGTTTGGTTGGCTAACAAGCATAATAACACATTTTCAAAATGGTTCAAAGACAAAGTAAGGAGTACACTTTCGAATGTAGACAAAGTCATGGCCGATTTGGGATTTGGGCCAATACGGGTTGTCAAATATCAAGGGTATGTAATTAACGGGTATACGTTTTACACCAAAGAACAAGATGATAAAAGTACATTACAAAATAGTGGAGTCACCTTAATAGCATCAACGACAGAAGTATCCATGGTGAATCGTGAAGAAAGATCAAAGAACGCCAAAAAGGCTTATTATGGTGTCATCCAAGAAATATGGGAATTGCATTATAATTCAACCATTATACCCTTGTTCAAATGTAGATGGGTCGACAATGAAAAAGGTGTTGATGTTGATGAAGATGGTTTCACTACTGTCAATCTCTCCACAAACGGCTATTAATTTGAACCGTTCATTTTAGCAAAATTAGCCACTCAATTATTCTATGTTGAAGACCCAAATGATCAAAGATTGCACGTCGTCCTATATAGTAAACGACGTATAGTTGGTGTCGAAAATGTTGTGGACAAGGATGAATATGATCAATTTGATGAGTTACCCCCATTTAGCCTTGGTATTACACCCTCAAGGGATGTTCTTGATGATACTACTTACTTAAGATCTGACCACGATGAAGGATTACAAGTTTGATGAGTCCTACACATCCAGAAGGTACAAAACATTTATTACAAAACATATTTTCATCAACTTATTTATTATGCATTTCACTAACTATAATGCGTATTTTTTTGGCAGGCACAACATATTGAAATATACATGTTTAAACTAATTCTGGAGGTTTACGTTAACATACAAAGTTGTTTTGTAGCTTATTTCTTGTATTTGCAGGTTTTTATGAAGTCCAAAGGTTCGAGTGTAAGATTTCTAGAAGTCTAAGGAGCTCTATTTCTTGAAGGCTAAAGTGATCATCTCAATCAGTTTTTATCTAAAATTTGTATCTCTCAAATAGTTTGTTAGGGTTTGTAAATGTAATATTATTTTCTTTCGTGTAATTGGAAAGACTCTTATGCTATGAACAAAGGGGTGGTTGGTTATGTTCATAGATAAAAAAAAATATGTTTTCTAAAATGTTATTGATTGGTTTTATTGGCTACTTCTTGTATGAATTATTCAAGTTTTTTAGCAACTCAAAACGAAAATTCATCTTAAATAGTTGTCATTATATTTAGTACTGGGACTGTAGGAGCAACAGTGGAATATTGTAGATATGTAGTAATATCATGATGTACTTTCTAGAAGAAAGTCTATTGAAGATTAAGCATCTGTAGAAATGATGTACTTTCTGGTCCTGTCCAATCCTTGGAACACCTGAACTAAAAATGAACCTGAAGTCATGGACGGGCTATATGCAACATCCTTTTATTTGGCCCAAAATGATGGTATTTCCTAGACTGTAGGGGTTTATTATCTTTTGCTTAAATATATTTCTTCCAAATCCCTTTTATAAATTCTATTTTGATTAATCTAGTTGTATACGATGTAAGTTTGTGCATATTCATGTACTATACATGTACTTGTTATGATGTTGTGGTTTTGTTGTGGATTTGTAAGAAACTTGACGAGCTGTGTATTCATGGACTTCCCCCATAATAGAGTACTTCAACATATTGTTTCTCACAATTGATTATTATTATTTCAATTTTAATGTTATTGTTATTAATTAACAGCCATTTTATGAATATACTAATTTGAAATTTGCATCTACAGGTAGCCGTAGATAAGAAAATGGTTCAAGGATTGATTCCGAAGGAAATGGGAGCAGGCCCTTTGATTGTGGTGCTAGGACCTGAGCATGGGGGTCCCACACGGACTGTGGGGAACGGTATAGGTTTTAGGAAAGGCATAGTAGGGTATAAACAAACAAAGAAAAGGAAGAAAAGCACTAAAGAAATAGAAGAGATAGAAGCGATAGTTGATAGAAAATTGGCTCAAAGAGACGCTGAAGGAGATGCTCAAAGAGATGCTGCAAGAGACGCTACAAGGGAAGCTGCAAGAGACGCTGAATTAGTCGCTGAAAGATACATGAAACGAGAAGGAAGCAATGAGAGAAGATTACAGAAGAGAATAAAGGAAAGTAGCTGTGAGTCGACGACCATTGTCTACCAAGAAAAAGAGAAACTACGGACTGTGAGTCGACGCTTGCGTCTCTTTCAATTCTCTCTACGGGACCAAGCTAGTAATTGGCTTGAGCGACTTCCTGCCAGATCCATATCAAGTTGGGATGATCTCACAACTCGTTTCCTCGCCCAAATTTTCCCACCGGGGAGAACTACCAAACTAAGGAACGACATCTTGATGCTCCAACAACGTCAAGGCGAAACTCTCTACGAGGCATGGACTCGATTCAAGGACTTGCTCCACAAAGTCCCTCATCACAGCATCGATCTTTGGCTTCAAGTCCAAATCTTTTACGATCATGTCAATCTCTCAACTAGGCAAACCATTGACCAAGCGGCCGGTGGAAAACTTAGTGAACTCACCGTGGAAGAATCGTGGGGTACAATAGAGGATCTTGCCCTCTATGACAACGAATGTTGGAATGACCCCCATGAGTTGCCCAAAACCGTTAAGGCAATCTCCTTGCCTCTCATTGACTCACAACCTTCCAATCGTAGGATGCTCGAACTTGAAAATCAAGTAAAATTCCTAATGAGCTCCTACGAGAATCCTAAGCCTTCACACCAAGTGAACAAAATCACTCTACCTTGTGATGTATGTAGTGGTCACCACGACACTCGTGATTGCACAAGACTCCTCGAACAAACTTTTGCGGACTACGCCTCCACGTGTACTGACGGAGCGGGAGAGAAGTGGTATACTTTCAAGCCCGAGCAAAATAACTTAGGAAATTCCTACAACCCCTCATGGAGAAATCACCCGAACCTTAGGTGGAGCCAAAACTCGAACCCGTCCCAAAATAACTCATCTAGTCCACCCAATAGGTCTCAACCAAACCACACCTCCTACAACAACCCTCCAAATGATAACGCCGATTGTGCATGTTTCTAGTAGCGTTATGTGTGCTTTTGTATATGTTATTTGGTTATATTTATGTGATTATAGTGCTTAAACGCATCAAAAGATGTTTGTCTAGTGTTTATAACCAAGTGCGGGAAACGGAAGGAAAGTAAAGAAATGTTCAAAGAAATAGAAGATTCCCGCTTTCAAAGAAAGGCATAAATCAAGATCTCAAGGACCTTTGAAGACCATAGTGATTGAAGAACCAAGTTCTACAAGATAAAGAAAGAAAAGACCAAGTTTCAGAATCAGAAATCCAACCGGATCGGTTGCAAGTGCAACCGGATCGGTTGGAATATGACCGTAAACACCAAATGCCATCACCAACCGCTCGGTCGCCACCCGCAACCGAAACGGTTGGCCCTTTTAGAAGACCAACCGGATCGGTTGGTCATATAACCGATCCGGTTGGAGAAGTCGATCCGCCAAATCTTCATCACTAAGTTTCCCTTTGCATCCAAACGATTCTAGGTCCTTCTCTTGGTGTATTCTAGTCCCTTCCTTACTCCTTGGAGGCCAAGTTCAAGAATTAATACCCTAGGCTTTGGAATTAGTATAAATAGAGGCCATTTGTGAGCATATGAGACACACTTCAAATACAAATCTCTACTCATCAAACAAAGCTTTAAGCTCTCAAATTCGTCCTTAGAAGTCCAGGAAGTTTGAGTTCCGAAGTTCCACATTTGGAGGCCAAATCACCAAGAAGTCTACCCCAATACTTTGGGAATCATTACTTCACCATTTGTAATCTTATTCCAAGCATTGTAAGACTTTTAATCATGTTTTCTAATGTTCAAAGTTCGAGTTTATGTTCATGTTTGCTATGAGTGGCTAGTTTCTTTATACACTTGCTTAAATGATGTTGATTATCATATGATTAGTTAGTGATTGTGTTAACATGTTTTAATTCAATTTCAAGTTGATTCTAAGATCCAATTGTGCTAAAGTTTCATAGTGACATTTGTTAATCAAGTTTGACTAGTTGATAGTAATCGTAGAGGTCGAAAGAACTTATTTTTATTCAACTAGTCATAATCATTTTGTCTATGGATGATTGTTTTTACCCATTATTCTTGATTATACAAAGGAACTAACGTGTGGTTGTAATAGAAACACTTTTTGATTATCAAATTGGATTGGTTGGAAACATCTAAAAGGTCGTAAGATTAGTTGTTGAGAATCAATTGTAGCCTTTTGTCTATGATCGGCTACCTTTACCATTTCTTAAGCAATTTGATGAAACAAGTGGATGTTTTTGTGTTTAAGTTTATGTATGTAGACTTATGAAACTTGAATTGATCTTGAATTGATTGGTTAAACGTAATGCTTGTTTTTATGAACTAAAATCTTGACGAAGGTTTAACTTGTAAGAACAATAGATTAGTCCCCAAACTAATTATCATAACCAACATGTTAAGAGGTTAACGCAATCACATTAATCTATGATATGAAACTAGTTTAAGCAAGTGTAGTTTTTAATCATCCGAATTTCATTATATCTATTTGCTTTGTTATATGTTTTGGATAGACTCGTTGATTCAAACTTGTGTTTAGATTCACTCAAATCCTCGCGAACCATCCCGACTTACCTTCATAATCTTGCTATAACGGACGAGTATACTTGCTCGTATGTGTTATTGGTAATATTGGTAATTCACCTTTATAAATTTAAAACTTGTACACACGTAGCACATCAAGTTTTTGCGCCACGCCGGGATTTGATTGTGTTTCAAAGAAGTTTTGAATTTCCCTCACCGATTCAACCAAAATTTTTCTCTCGAAACTTCAACCGATCCGTTGTCATTCAACCGAATCGGTTACGATTTTACCCATAACCCAATCGATCTAACCGATCGGTCGCAACCCGCAACCGATCCGTTACCCAATCTGTCCCAAAAACTGTTTTTGTTGTTTGTCCGTGTGTTTAGATATTGCCCGGATTCTCTAGGACATTGTATGAACACTCGAGCAATGGAATAGAACCAATTACACCTCTTACCAACCCCGAACGCTTGATTCAAGAAGAAGAAGAACACTTTTCATACCATTGGAAAATCGTGTACCAAGAGTACCAAACCCACCATTTGATAACCTCGTAGAAGCCAAAGTTGTTTACAACCCTTTCACCAATTTACCTTTCCCCATGGCGGACGATCAACCCATGGGGAACCAACCGAGCCGTAGCACCAACCCCGAAGTGCTATTGTTGTCGCCAATCTTGGTGACAACTTCACCGTGAAGGGACATCACCTTTCTATGATCAAAGACCGTCAATTCGATGGCCGCGCGGCCGATCCGCACAAGCACATAGCCGAATTCATCGAAATTTGCGGCATGTTCCGTTATGGCGACACCGATGTCAATGCCATCAAACTCAAACTTTTCCCATCATCACCACCGGAGATGCTAAAGTATGGTACAATGAATTAACCCTGTGAATCATCAATACTGGGAGGAGATGAGGCAAGCTTTTGTGTCGATTCTTTCCACCGCCATGTTTGATCGACAATGGGAGAAATTCGCTTTCACCCAAAACCCAAACGAATCACTTGTCGAAGCTTGGCTTCAATGAAAGATTTGCTTCAGAGTTGTCATGGACATGGACTATCCAAAGGAACCATTATCCAAATCTTTTACCATGGACTAGATGAAATCTCTCAAGGCATCCTTGATGTCGGAGGAATTTTTGTCTATAAGACTCCCAACGATGCACATCAATTGCTCGAAGATCGAGTACTTCTCAAACTTGATTGGTCCAAAGATTCCAAAACTAAACCTCTCCGAAAAACTGTTGCTTTTGTCGAAAACACCGACACCTCAAAACTCATGGAGAAGATGGAAGCGTTAACCTCAAAAATCGACTCGCAATACAAAGATATCAAAGATGAAATGAAGGAAATGCGAGACGGATGCAACAATTGTGGAGGAAATCATCCATCGTCCGAAAAGCGACGATAAGCCTATGGGTGGACCAAGGAAGGAGAAGCGAAGTTACGCCAAGGAGGATACCGTGGAGGAGGATATCGTAGTAATTATTACGGTCGAAATTCGAAATTGGCAAGATCGCCGACCAAGGGATGACAACCGTGATTCTCAACCACGAACCGACGATCCACCACCACAAAACCCCGACAAAAGATGGAAGAAACCGAATTCGAGAAAACCATGAGAGAATTCGTGGTCGCTCAAAAATCTTCAAATGATTTTATCAAAATCAATTTTTCAATCTCAAAGCCAAAGTTGAGCAAGGATGTAAAAATCATCAAGCATCTATCCAAGATCTTGAAAACAAGTTTGGCGACTTTCGACCAACATTCCTCTAGACCATCCGTTCATTGCCAAGTAATACCCAATCCAACCCAAAACCATCAAATGATAAGACGCACCATCCACCACAAACAAGAAATGAGCATATCAATGTTGTTTTCACAAGAAGTGGTCTCGTACGATCCACCACCAAATCCTAATGAAAATACTCCTGTCACCAATGATAGTGAGGATGAAACCGAGGAACCAAACACAACTCAAACCACCAAAAGAAAAACATTCCATCCGCAAAGGCGATACACCAAAAATTCCTTATCCTCAACGCCTAAAGAAAGAAAAGATGGAAGAGCGTTATAAGAAGTTCATTGAAATAATCAAAGAGGTTAGACTCAATGTTCCTCTCGTTGATGTCTTAGCCGGAATGCCCAATTACGGAAATTTTGAAAGAACTTAATAACAAAAGCAAGCTAGAGCAAATATCGCCTACTTTCCTTAACGAAGAATGCTCACTATTGTCCAAAACAAGATCCCACCAAAGCTCGGAGATCCCGGAGCTTTCTTATTCCATGTACTTTCGAATAATGTTAAATGTGATGCTTTAGCCGATCTTGGCGCAAGTATCAATTTGATGCCTTATTCGTCAGATTCCAAGTTGTGCAACAACAACTGAAACCAACAAAAATGAGCATTCGATTAGCAAATCATTCCTATCAATATCCTGTGGGAATCACCGAGAATATGCTTTTTCAAGTCGGTAAATTCATTTTTCCCGTGGACTTTGTAATCTTGGAAATGGAAGAAGATAATAAAGTTCCACTCATCTTAGGAAGACCTTTCCTAAATACCGCTGATGCGATCATCAAAGTGAAAGTAAAAGAACTCAACCTTGGAGTTGGGTAGATCGAATCACTTTTCTAATCGATAAAGCGATGCGCTACCCACATTCCAAAGGATGACACTTGTTTTAACATCGATATTATTGATGAAGTCACCGATGAAGAATTGGACGATTACTTAACGAATCCGATCCATTCATGACTACTTCAAAAAATCAATGAAACAGATTTTGATAAAGAGTTTGATGATTTCATGAAAGTAGAATTCAAGGAGATAACTCGTAAGAAGAAGAAATGGAGGAAGAGGAAGAAAACTTTGAAGAAATAACTTTCAATGACGAGATGCGAATTAAATCCTCTATCAAAGAACCACCCACAGATCTCGAACTCAAACCTATCCCAGATCATCTTGAATATGCTTACTTGGAGGAAAACTCACTTCTTCCAGTAGTCATATCTTCATTGCTCGAGGACAGTGAGAAAGAAAGTTTAGTTTCGTCCTCAAAATCACAAACAAGCTTTCGCTTGAAAACATCCGACATCCCGTGAATTAGTCCCACTTTCGCAAACACAAAATCAATTTTGAAGAAGGGATTAAACCTGTGGTAGAACGTCAACGCCGACTCAATCCCAACATGAAAGAAGTTGTTAAAAGGAAATCATAAAACTTCTCGATGTCGGAATCATTTACCCAATTGAGGATAGCCCTGGGTAAGTCCTGCTCACCGTGTTCCCAAGAAAGGAGGAATGACGGTTGTGACTAATGAACGAAATGAACTAGTTCCAACTAGAATCACCACCGGTCAAGCGCTTTGTATTGACTATCGTAAGTTAAACAAAGCCACCGTAAAGATCACTTTCCACTCCCGCTCATGGATCAAATGCTTGAAAGACTAGCAGAAATAAATTCTTTTGTTTCCTCGACGGATTTTCGTGATATTTCCAAATTCCTATCGATCCTAACGATCAAGAAAAGACCACTTTCACTTGTCCTTTGGAACCTACGATATCGGCGTATGCCTTTTGGTCTTTGCAATGCACCGCGACTTTTCAAAGGTGTATGATCGCCATATTCCAAGACATGCTAGAAACCTCCATGGAAGTTTTCATGGATGACTTTTCGCCTTCGGAGACTCATTTGAAGCTTGTCTTTCTAATCTCGATAAAATGCTCGAAGATGCGAAGTCACATCTTGTCCTTAATCGGGAAAATGTCACTTTATGGTAACCAAGGAATTGTGCTTGGCCACAAAATCTCCAAAGCAGAATGGAAGTAGACAAAGCAAAGGTCGATGTCATCTCAAAACTTCCACCACCAACTAACGCCAAAGCCGTTAGAAGTTTTTAGGACATGCCGGTTTTACCGCCGATTTATCAAAGATTTTTCAAAATATCTCGTCCGATGACAAAACTTCTTGAGAAAGAATCTATCTTTGACTTCAATGTCGATTGCATAAAAGCTTTCAAACATTGAAATCTCAACTAACTAGTGCTCGATCATGGTTTCACCTAATTGGTCACTACCCTTCGAACTTATGTGCGACGCAAGCGATTTTGTTGTTGGAGCCGCCTTAGGCCAACGTGAAGGAAAACACTTTCGCCTATATATTTTGCTAGCAAGACACCGAATAGTGCTCAAGAAAATTATACCGTCACCGAAAAGGAATTATCGGCCGTCGCTTTGATTCGACAAATTCGATCCTACCTCGTGCTCTAAAAATAATCGCTTTTACCGATCATTCAACACTCAAGTATCTGCTCACCAAGCAAGATGCTAAACCACGCCTTATTCGATGGATTTTGCTACTCCAAGAATTTGACATCGAAATCAAAGATAAGAAAGGAGCGAAAATCTTGTCACGATCACTTATCTCGCCTTGAAAACCCCGATCTTGAGGAGTTAAAAGAAGAGGAAATCGATGATTATTTCCGATGAAACTCTCATGACCATCGATGGAACCGACGATCCTTGGTTTGTCGACTTTGCGAACTATCTCGCAGGAGGAATTCTCGTAAAAGGTCTAACTCATGCTCAAAGAAGCAAATTCTTTTCGAACTTAAATACTATTTTGGGAAGAGCCATATCTTTTCAAAATGTGTCCCGACGGAATGATCCAAGATGTGTTTCGGTTCAAACCCGCAAGATTCTTGACGAATGTCATCATGGCCCAACTGGGGGACATTATGGTCCTTCCACCACAGCTAAAAAAGTTTTTGATGTTGGATTCTATTGGCCAACAATATTCAAAGAAGCACATACACTTGTTCAAAATTGTGACGCTTGCCAAAGAACCACCAATCTTTCTCGAAGAGATGAAATGCCATTAACAAGCATTCAAGTATGTGAAATATTCGATATTTGGGGAATAGATTTCATGGGACCTTTCCCTAAATCCCACAAATTCAATACATTCTCGCTATAGATTATGTGTCCAAATGGGCGTGTCAAGCTTTACCAACAAACGATGCTCGTGTCGTCATTAATTTCCTCAAAAGCTTTTCGCTCATTATGGAATTCCCAAGGCCTTGATAAGCGATCGAGGAACCCATTTCTATAACCAACAAATGGAGAAAACCATGAAAAGATATGGAGTTCATCACCGATTCGCGACGGCCTATCATCCACAAACCAAGGGTCAAGTTGAAAATACCAACAGAGCTCTCAAAAGAATACTAGAGAAAACAAAGAAGGACAATCCTTCAAGTGGGCAAAGAAACTTGACGATGCTCGTGGGCATTTCAGACGGCTTATAAAACTCCAATTGGCACAACTCCTCATGCACTCTTGTATGGAAAGACTTGTCATTTGCCGCTCAAGTTGAACATCGTGCTTATCGGGCTCTCGTAAACTGTAACACCGATCTCAAAATAGTCGGAGAAAAGAGATTCCGCAATTGCACGAACTCGATGAATTAAGACTCGAGCTTATGAAAATTCCAAACCAGATAAAGCTAGAACAAAAGCTTATCACGACAAAAAGCTACGAGTTCGAAAAGAATTCAAAGCCGAGATAAAGTTCGCTTTTAACATGAAATTCAAATTCAAAGCTCCTAAATTACAACCAAAATGGTTTGGACCATATATCGTTAAACATGGATATCCATCCGGTATGTCGAACTCTATGACAAACAGTGGTGGAAGTTTCATTGTTAATGGGCACCGAATCAAGTTATATTACGACAAGGAGCAAACGAATGAAGTTTCAGCTTGCAACAGCTTCCCGAAAATGAATTCAAACTATCACCTTTGTAGCACCATTTCCGTGAAGAATCCCACAAATTGTTCCTTGAAACCATCTCACGAATTCGTCTGGGACGATATTGAAGCTACCGGTGAAGAATTCATGTACATCCCCGAACTTTTCAAAATGTTCAAGGCGCTCTTGTGGCCAAGTGAATTGGGAAGATTCGAGTCGCCGATGACTCGTAATAAAACAAGCGCTTCTCGGGAGGCAACCCGTGTGTTTCAGATTTGATTTTCGTGGTCACTCCCAAAGTTTAAACCTTTGGTTGAACTTAAGTGGGGGTGCCACCTTTAATAAAACCTTTGTTTGTTTATAAGATTTTGTGCAGTAATGATTTCTCCAAAGGACGCTAGGAATGAAGAAAAGAATTTTAAGTCGATAAACTCGTTGACATATCCGGTTTCATCTCTATTTTCCTATTTCTATACTTTGAAGTTCGTTTTTCACATTGAGGACAATGTCTAACTTAAGTGTGGGGGTGAATAGGAAAATTAGAGTTTTCATGCTTAAATTTTAAATTTTGTTTGCCCTTGTGATCTAGTTGTTTTCACACTTTTAGGATTATCTATTAGAATAATCGGATCAAACCACCGTAAAACCGGTAATATTTGAAACTTCGAGATGTGTTCCGATTACTATTGCAATCCATTCGGGATCGATAAACATTTGCTAGCACATATTATAACCCTTTTCCACTAAATTGTGAGGATTTGAGCCTATTTCATAAATAGCATACATCTTTTATGCTTGGATCTTTTGCTATGAGTGTGCGGTGATTTTATTTATTCTAGAACTTGTACTTGTAAATCATTACCGCATCATAGTGAGATCGCATTCGTGCGATATAAGTGAATTCGTGTGATAAAGAGGCACCTTAGGATTTAACCCAAATGGCCTTCCATTTTACATCTAATGATATATTAGCTAGCCACATTGGTTAGTTAACCACCCACATGGACCCATTTGTAGTGCTCATTTTAGCACTAGATACCCCTAGTTACACCCTCTCGAGCCATCCTTTTCATTTTTGCTTCACCCGTAAAATACAAAAGATTTTACACTTTAAACCTTAGCCTAACCCGTATCAATGTCTAAACGGTTGGTTGCTAGTCGCCGAAAGTGAAGATTGTTCAAATGATTATGAGTACCACATCCCGTGAGATTGATTGAGCCATGCATTATGTTATGTTCAAAAAAAAAAAATGTTGAAAGTATGGAAATAATAGCCAATGTGCTATGATCAAGAACAATTGTCATGGCAAAGCAAAAAGCTGTGGAAAGCGGAAAAGAAGAAATTGAAGCTATAATCATTTATTGGTTCGTGGAATGTTTGGTAGCTAGCAACACGGGTATTAGACTTGATTTCATTTTTATTTTAACACCAATTTCATAAACATTTCCATGCCTTATCCATACCCTTAACCCTAAGCCATATCATTATAACCCGAATAAAAGTCCTCTTTAGATGTTTTTACTTGGTGCTCACGCCACGTCGGTGGAGTTTTGTTTCTTGTACAAGCTTATGGTAATAATCTAATCATGACCGAGCAATGAGTGTGATTTATCTTGTTACTCCACTAAAATGAGTGATTGAGTGAATTATATTTCGCCCTTTTCGTGAGGTGTTTTGAAATGTTAATCATGCAAGAAAATCATTGGATATTGTCAAACATCTTGATGTTTCACCTTTATAAAGCATAATTGATGAATCTTCTCGTATTTATACTTGGTTGATTTGCATCACATTTTTCATAATCACGATCTTGTACCAAAGGATGTTTTTCCTAGATTTGCTTGAGGGCAAGCAAAGTTTAAGTGTGGGGAATTTGATAACGCCGATTGTGCATGTTTCTAGTAGCGTTATGTGTGCTTTTGTATATGTTATTTGGTTATATTTATGTGATTATAGTGCTTAAACGCATCAAAAGATGTTTGTCTAGTGTTTATAACCAAGTGTGGGAAACGGAAGGAAAGTAAAGAAATGTTCAAAGAAATAGAAGATTCCCGCTTCAAGAAGAAGCACAAATCAAGATCTCAAGGACCTTTGAAGACCATAGTGATTGAAGAACCAAGTTCTACAAGATAAAGAAAGAAAAGACCAAGTTTCAGAATCAGAAATCCAACCGGATCGGTTGGCAACCGGATCGGTTGGAATATGACCAAACACCAAAATGCCATCACCAACCGCTCGTCGTCACCACCCGCAACCGAACGGTTGGCCCTTTTAGAAGACCAACCGGATCGGTTGGTCATATAACCGATCCGGTTGGAGAAGTCGATCCGCCAAATCTTCATCACTAAGTTTCCCTTTGCATCCAAACGATTCTAGGTCCTTCTCTTGGTGTATTCTAGTCCCTTCCTTACTCCTTGGAGGCCAAGTTCAAGAATTAATACCCTAGGCTTTGGAATTAGTATAAATAGAGGCCATTTGTGAGCATATGAGACACACACTTCAAATACAAATCTCTACTCATCAAACAAAGCTTTAAGCTCTCAAATTCGTCCTTAGAAGTCCGTGAAAGTTTGAGTTCCGAAGTTCCACATTTGGAGGCCAAATCACCAAGAAGTCTACCCCAATACTTTGGGAATCATTACTTCACCATTTGTAATCTTATTCCAAGCATTGTAAGACTTTTAATCATGTTTTCTAATGTTCAAAGTTCGAGTTTATGTTCATGTTTGCTATGAGTGGCTAGTTTCTTTATACACTTGCTTAAATGATGTTGATTATCATATGATTAGTTAGTGATTGTGTTAACATGTTTTAATTCAATTTCAAGTTGATTCTAAGATCCAATTGTGCTAAAGTTTCATAGTGACATTTGTTAATCAAGTTTGACTAGTTGATAGTAATCGTAGAGGTCGAAAGAACTTATTGTTATTCAACTAGTCATAATCATTTTGTCTATGGATGATTGTTTTACCCATTATTCTTGATTATACAAAGGAACTAAGGTGTGGTTGTAATAGAAACACTTTTTGATTATCAAATTGGATTGGTTGGAAACATCTAAAAGGTCGTAAGATTAGTTGTTGAGAATCAATTGTAGCCTTTTGTCTATGATCGGTTACCTTTTGTATTGACCATTTCTTAAGCAATTTGATGAAACAAGTGGATGTTTTTGTGTTTAAGTTTATGTATGTAGACTTATGAAACTTGAATTGATCTTGAATTGATTGGTTAAACGTAATGCTTGTTTTTATGAACTAAAATCTTGACGAAGGTTTAACTTGTAAGAACAATAGATTAGTCCTCCAACTAATTATCATAACCAACATGTTAAGAGGTTAACACAATCACATTAATCTATGATATGAAACTAGTTTAAGCAAGTGTAGTTTTTAATCATCCGAATTTCATTATATCTATTTGCTTTGTTATATGTTTTGGATAGACTCGTTGATTCAAACTTGTGTTTAGATTCACTCAAATCCTCGCGAATCCATCCCGACTTACCTTCATAATCTTGCTATAACGGACGAGTATACTTGCTCGTATGTGTTATTGGTAATATTGGTAATTCACCTTTATAAATTTAAAACTTGTACACACGTAGCACATCCTAAAATTAGGAGAACGTGGGTCCGCATTTATGCAAAATAAGTTACCTAAGAAGTTAGATGATCTCAGACTATTCATTCTTCCGTGTAGCATTGGAAATTCCAAAGCTTTTGACACATTAGCCGAGTTAGGGTCAAGCATCAACCTTCTTCCGTTGTCCCTCCATAAAAGCCTTAACTTAGGAAAAATAGAACCAACGGAAACCATCTTAGGTTTAGCAGACGGTAATATTGCATATCCGGTAGGGATAATAAAGGACATGGTAGTACACATAGGTCGATTAACTCTTTTGGCGGATTTCCATGTGCTAGACATGAATAAGGACCCAACATGCCCATTGTTAGTTGGAAGAGGATTCTTAGCTACCGCTAGTGCCATAATTGATTGTAAGATGTCTAAGATAGTGGTAGGAGAAGGGAGTGCTAGGTCAATTTACGATGTCAAGAAGCATATCTACTACAAAGAGGACGAACAAATACCCTATGAGATCATGTTGGATAGAAGACCATCTAGATATGGACCTTGGACCAATAGAGATTTTGTAGGCCCTCAACGACTTTTCTATCTAGAAGAGATCTTCTTGAGTAACGCAACTCTCAATGAACAACAATTGGCTAGGGACATTGAAGTGAACCCGTTCGAGGATACTTTAGTGTTTAGGAAGATGACCGAATTCCTAGGAACCTTGCCCATTAATCTTAACATGAATTGGTGGAAAGTTGAGAGTGAGAAGTCTAAGTATAATTGGAGTTGGGATAGACCACCTAGTGATGGGAATGGAGAATGGCACATTAGGATGATAATTTATGATCCCGACGGAGAGAAGTTTGAAAAGGCATACCGGACTAAGCGTACTAATAGGAAGTTAAAAGATAAGTTTGATCCCTATGACATTCTTGAGGATAAACTTACTTACATGGGTACGTAGGAGCAAGACTTCGAGTCTAGATATAAGACTCATAAATAAAGAACAGCGCTTCGTGGGAGGCAACCCATGCTTAATTGTTTGCTTGTTTTGTTTTTCAATTTTTGTGTGTTTTATATCTTTTTCTTTGTTGTTTATTCTCATGTTAGGCTTTGTGAAAATGCTTTATTTTGTCTTTAACCTCGTCTTAATTATATATAAAGGTATTTTACAAAAAAGATAAGTGTAGAGAAGATTACATACGTTTCTAAGAACATGAACATGAGAATTGCAATTAGTGAAATTGATATATATGTGTGTTTGTTAGAGTCAAATGCTTGTATCAAGTCATAATGGATGTTTTGCATGAATTTTTCCAGGTTTTAAAAATGTAATTTTTCTAGAATTTTTCCAGAAAAACGCAGCAGACCATTTTCTGTCAGGACAACCTGACGGCGTCAGGATTAAAGCCTGACGACATCAGGCTATGTTGACAAAGATTAATCAGTTTTTGTTTTCTGTGCAACTTGCAAATTTTTGGAAATTCCCAGGTCTTAATTTTCCAGAAAAACTGCAAACATCCATTCCACAAGCATTATATCTTACTTGCTTTCTAGTGTAGTTGTGTGCCATATATAGTTTTACTGCCGATGTTACACGAAGGTTTCGTCTGTTTTCTTATAATTGTGCAGGTTATATTTGGCAAGAAGAAGAAACACAAATTGGATGAAGCTTATTACTCATGCATTCTTCTTGGAAAAGAATTTTACCGCAACTTCACACATATCCTACCGAGCTAATCAGGGGAGTACTAGTTTCTTTTCCTTACTTACCTTCCTTTATCAGAACTTTGATACTTTCGGAGAACATTGGGGACAATGTTCAGTTTAAGTGTAGGGAGGGAGAATAAAACGGGAACTTAGAAACTATTCACTCACTTGATCATTTGTCTTGTCCTTGGTTATTTGTGTAATAAACTATGAGAAATATTTGTTAGGGCAATTTTAGCGCCAAATTTAAAATTTTGTATGACATTTACGAGCTAAAATTTAGTCTTAATAAAGCGTCTCATGGATAGGAATTATATGACTAGCACAAAAACCGCTTACCACTCAAATTCCACCCCAAAAATGTGAGGTTCGCCCCTAGATCTTTAGGAATAAAAGCATTCACCTTTAATGCTTAGAGAGTGTACCGTTATTATAATAGATTCTAGAACTTATTTTGTGATGCATTCCGAGATCGCTAGTGAGACTACACTTGTGTAGTTAGGAATAACTAAGTGATAAGAGGCATTAGGACAACCCTTGTTTGAAACCTGTATTATAATTACATCTTCCACATCGGCTGAGTAATTACCCCACACCCTTGCAATGTACTCATCTTTAGTACACAATACCCCTAGTTAACCCCTCAATGCCTATCCTTTCTGCGGTACACGTGATGTTTCAGTCTTTCGGAATATCAATGAAGAGCATTGTTTACAATCCACCCCCAAATGTACACCCAAATTGCCTTAGCCTACCTTGTATGCACTCATCTTTAGTGCATTATTGTTATCATTACTAAACCCTTAGTTCAAATATATAGTTACTTGCATGGTTGCTAAGTCGAGTCATATCTTTTGTACACAGTTTTGGGACGATTGGGACTCATGGGTAAAAGTAATATTTTATGGAGTAACGGGAAAAAATGATAAATTCAAATTCCCTTTGTCTACGTAATTAAATACTCCAAGTGTTTTGATCTTTTCAAATCGGGTCAATTAGTGCAGTTAAATAAAAACTCAAGTGTAGGGATGCTCCTATAAATCCCTTATATTTTGATGTTATCGTAGAGGACGGTAGAGTAAAAAGGTATGAAAAAAAAAATCAAAAATCAAAAAAAAAATATATATATATATATACAGGCTACCATCCTACATCTATATTTATGTTTATGTTTTTAAATTTATGTTTGTTTTGTTTTAAGTTATCTATAGTTTAGTGAGTCGAGTCTTGGCTTAATAACGCCACACTTTACATGCTTGTAACATAAGATTTTTGACTTGCCACTACTAAATATCCCTTATCCAACAAAACCCTTTGTTTCCCTGCCCTAAGCCTAACGTTATAACCCTTGTAAAGACTTCTTAGATAGTTCTTCCTAGGTGCTTATGCAAAAGCGGTGGCGGTTTGATCTAATCTCAAGCTTATGGTAATCTATGTACTATGTCAGGCAATGAGTGTTTGTCTTCCATTTCCATTCGTATTATATTTCATATAAACCCGAGAGATGAGAGAATCCAAACACCACTTGTGAGGTGCTAGTATATAATTTCCGTGCTTGTTATGACTATTGTGGTGCTTTTACTTGTTGTAAACTATTTTAAACCAATGCTTCATGCCCCATAACTTATAAATTGATTGGTCAAAAGCACATTTGCTTGAGGACAAGCAAATACCAAGTGTAGGGATATTTGATAAGGATTTAAAACGTACGCTTTTATGGGGTCATTTAAGCCCTATTTCGACACATTTTATATCCGTTACTGCTTAATTTCGTTCCTTCTTACTTTTTAGGTCTTTTGGAAGTAAAATGCTGGAATGAAGCACATTTGGACGAAAAGCAGCAAATATATGTAGAAAATGGCAAAGTCAAGATCGAAGCCACTCAAGGCGATCAGCGATTACTGGCGTCCCATCCAAAGGGCGACGCCGTCCCTCTATGAAGACTTGATCAAAACATGCACGCAATGGCCCAGTGGAAATTCTGGTCACATAACCTGACGGCGTCACGCTTTAATTATGGAGGGCATCACTCACAGTTTTCACCTCAGACGGCCCAGATCTAGAATTAAGACGACGTCTCAACTAAAGACCGATGGCGTCACAACTCTAAGGTGACACCGTCCCATCGATGACCTGGCCCAGACGGAACCCTAATGATGGCGAGCTGACGACGTCCCATGCAAAAGGTGGCGCCGTCGCGATTGTAAATCTATATATAGAATTTCATTTTTCTGTATTTTAGGAGATAGAATTTTGGAGAAAAAAACCCTAATTGTTTGTAATCCGACTTGGACAGTATTTTAGGGTCCCATACCCTATTTTACACATCGAGATAAGTTTATTAATCCAAATTATCATTATGTCTATCTCATATTCGATTGATTGTGTGTATGCTTGCTTGTCTATCATGTCTAGCTAAATTACTTGTGTAAAAGGGAACTTCTACCCTGGTAAAATATATTAACCAAAAACCGATTAAAGTACAATGGAATGTGGCTGAAATGCCACATTAACCTCAAGCAACCGCTTGAACAACCACTAGATCATTTATGACATGCCATAATATGAAAAACTAGTTATCAACAACTAGAATAACCACTTAAAAACATAAAAAGACATGCAAAACAAATAAACAAATCTACATAAAAGATTACTTCTTCGAACGGCCTTGAAGCTTGAAATCAAACTGATTGTTAAATTCCTCAAGTTGCCCAGGTAAGTTATAGACATAGGCCGCATAATCATCAGAAAGATAGCCTTCAAGCTCGTTATGTCCTCCTGCTGATGAAAAGTAACGGCCCATAGGATCATTTGGCTCAAACACCTCTTCATCACTATCTGAATCAACCACTTCACCCACCTTAGAGAATGGGTTTCTTTTCCTTTCACCATCAGCCACTGGAATAGGTTTACCATTATCATCCACAAGGGTAGCTTTCCCATCAATAATAAGCTTTTCAAGCTTCCCAATTTTTTCAGTAATAAGAGTGTTCTCCATAGGCGATGGAGGCATAGTTTTGGAAGAATTAGAGATAACTTCAGGAGTACACGTAGTGCTAATCACAGGTTCTAAAACCGAATCTTGTTCCATAAGCACATCAAAACTGTTCTTCAAATCAACAAGGTTGATATCATCCACCCAATTATTATTCTTACCTTGGTCATCCTGGGATGGAGCCATACTACTAGTATTGTTAGGTTGTTTCTTATCTTAATTGAAATTGGTTTAGGAGTGCAACTAGACATCTTCGTTGTATTTAATGCTTAAGTATGCTTTATGATGATATGGTTTATGGATGAAATAGCTTAGGCTTGCTAACTCCGTAGGTCATATACGAGAGATAACCTCAAAGAACTAGGGACCACGCATACCCTACGACCTTTAGGAATACAACGCGTTAAGATAAAGGACGTGACAACTCAACCGACCAATAAAAGATAACTATGGAGTAATAGTATCTAGGTAAACACATCTTTAATCATCATACGAGCACACCTCAATTAGACATAGCTACCCGTAGTAATTAGATAATTAGAAAATTAGTTAAAGTAGAGTAATCGGTAGAAGTACCACCCCAAACCAATTGCCCCAAGATTTTACCTTAGCTTTTTTTAAAAACATAAAAAAAAAAAAAAAAAAAAAAAAAAATCATCATCCTCAACCCCACCTTCTCGTCATATATTTCTTACTAGCATTCCTATTCCCCTAGAGAATGATATCAATCCCCAAGGCTTACCCCATACTACACTACAACAATTAGGTTCACTGCCTAGGAGGTTGAAAAACTTGCTCGAAGAAAAGGAAGTTTCCTTTGACCCCGAACGCGCCTTCCGCACGCATCATACGTTAACACTCTTATGCACATTTTTCACGTTAATGCACCTTTTTGTATCTTTACAAAATGTCTTGTAATTTTTAGGGGGTTATCCAAAATGTTGCAGTCAAGAAAAGACAACCATTGCGGGTTTTTGAACCCTTATTCGATTGAAGGGAACTTATGTCTTCAATCGGGTTCGGCTGTTAAAGATTACCTAACACGCACTTTAAGCGTCTCTGCCTATGATTTTATGCTAGCACCTTATGCTCAGGAGTATGACTACTTACTAAAGCTCTATTAAACGATTTATGTGTTGTGTCTTTACTAACTTGTTAACATGTTTACACTTTACTAGGGACCATTGGGTGTTGTTTGTTATATGTCCAAAACAACGCAAAGGGTACATTCTGGATTCAAAAAATAAGAAGCAAACAAAGAAGGAATTCTCATACTGGTTAACAAGCCATTTGCAAGAGTAACTCTTTTTTTCTCTCTTGAACTGTCATAGGATTTTCATTTGTTTTTACAATATTAACACACATTTTATTTAATTTTCAGCACCGTTGGTAGTTACACATGGACAATGGCCAAGGTAACTTATCTCACTTATATATGGTATGTTGATAGTCTTACGTTCTCAAACAAACTGCAAGTCCTGTGATAGATTATTGTTTGAGATTGGTTGAACATAATTTTTGAGCATTGAGCAGAATCCTAGTACTTATGGTATGCGTAGGCTGTTTGATTTGCTCCTTTATCGATTATCAAGTTTAAGGCTAGATAGGGTCAATTTACCAGCTCTCGGTAGTTTTTTCCATTTAAAATTTAGATCACTAAACTAGACTATTTGTTTAGGTCACTAACTCACTTGGTGACCACGATTTTGACCATCGGGTCACAAAACGCTGATGTGGCTGCAACGTATCTACAAAATGCCACTTTTTTGGCATTCGGCATAACAGATTTTAATTTTATGTCATTCAGCTAGAAAAATTAGTTGACTTAATAAAAGTCTAACCGGTGCAACTTCTTGATTAATAGGTAACTGCTTATAGTCTTGATCCTAGAGAATTTTTAACATAGTGATTTGTTTGGTATTATAACATTCTTACAGTGCCTTATGTAACAAAATAATGTCAAACCAAACAGCCTTAAACTTGATTAACAAGTTTAAGGCTGTTTGGTTTGCTCAAGTATTTTTAGTGGTTGTTTCAATTGCTTATTCTTGTGTTATTAAACTGTAGTGCAATCAACAACAAGGCAATTCTGAAAGCGGTTATTATGTCATGAGATGGATGTGTTAATACAAATAAACCGTAAAAACGTTTATTAATATTTTGCGATTTGTGTTTTGTTGATAACAAATATATAATGTTATCATAAGTACAATTATAAGGATACATGTTATTTTTTGTAAAGCATTTACATATAGTCACTTAATACAAATTGTTGTAATAAATCATTTGTTGTAATAGTTTATTAGGATGGGTAAAAATCACAACCCATGGATCTTATCCATAACCCATGGTATTGACCCATACCCACAAGACTAGATACATTGTACTCATTAGATACATTGTATCTAAAGAAATACCCATGGACCAACCCATAACCCATAACCAAAAAACCCATGGGCAAATAGGAGCGTCCCACGGATCCCTAGGTTTACACTAGACGGATCCCTTGTGGGAGGGATCCGTGGGATCCGGGGAACAGTGGCAAGTTTTGCCTATAAATAGAGAGTCATTTCTTCATTCTAACTCACCCCTCTTCTTACTAATTCTCTCATACACTCTCATTCTCTTCTAACAAAAGATCACTTGATCTTGAGAGTTGTTCTTCTTTCTTTCTATTGTGATTCTCATATAGGTCCTTCTCTAAGGCGAGATCACGAGCATTCTACAAGTCATCCAAGCAAGGGGTCCTTGATTGATTTGTTCCTCCACAAGATTTCTGTAGCAAAGATCTTGTATTTGATATTTCACATAGTTGTTGTGTAATAGTCGTGTTGGTTTGGTCCACCGTGTTACGGACTCGGTATTTAGCTTTGTACCGGGAAAAGGTGTAAGCAACGTTGTGAAGGCTTCTCCGCCAAGTTGAAGGAGTTTGTTGACATAGTGCTTGAACTCTCGAGTAGGTGACTCGGGGAGTGGAGTAGGGCAAGGAAGGTGTCCTTGTAGCCGAACCACTATAAATCGGTTGTGTCATTTCTATCCCTTGCTTTACTTTATTTACTTGCTTTATCATTAGATTTATACTTTCTCTACGTCCTTACGATTTCACATAATATCGAATCTAAATTTTTTGAAACTAACTTAAAATCGGCAAAACTATTCAACCCCCCCTTCTAGTTTTTCACAGGATGTACGATTTTGCGAACGCTGATCAACATCACTTCCCTGCAACAGTATGTATTGTTTGGTTTTTTTTGTTGTTTTTGATTTTAATTTCTCTGTAGGTTTTATATATTTATTGATTTTTATATTTTCAACATATAGATCCCATGGACAAATCGGAGTGTGTTTTTTCAAAAGAGATTGATCGGGTCGTTGAGCAGTGGCATACAATGTGTCCTATTTAATTCTGATGGAACAGTTTATGGTCGGAAGTGCTTGTTACTGGAACAAGATAAATGCTTATTAGATATTTAGATGCACATTATCAGCTCTCATGATCTTTAGCTCTCATGATCTTTTGTTATTTTAGAGGCTGATTGTATTGTTGTTTAACTTAATGATGATGTATGGATTCCTGTTTATATTAGAGGATGTATGGATTCTGGTTAAGTTAGCTTTACAGGTTTTGTTTATTAGATTAGTAGGTTACATGATTTGGCATACCTGAGAAAAAAATTTGCTTGTTTAATCATTTATTTTTTTTCCTGAATAATTGGTATTTAGACCGGTTGAAATAATACTAACCTGTCTAAATAATGTCTTTTAGACCCGTCTATAAACCGGTCCAAATAAATACCTTACACCGGTCTAAATAATATCTTTTAGACCGGTCCACGAACCGGCCTAAATGATGCATTACACCGGTCTAAAAATATATCTTTTAAACCGGTGTCCGACCAGTCTATATACGTTCACCCATTTGGACCTCTCATGTAACCGGTCTAAATAACATTTGTAACTGGTCTAAATGGCCTTTTTTGTAGTAGTGTTTCATCAATTATTATATAATATAAAAAAATATATTTAAAGTCAAAGTTTGATTGAAAAAGTTAAAATGGACATAAAATTTGGGACAGAAGTAGTAACTTTTTAAATACTCTCCTCAAACACGCTAAAACATTCATGAAATAAAATTAATGCAACCTATCAAAAGAAATTAAATGACATGTCTATGTTATTTACTATCTAATTTTAACATAATATGGTTTGTCATTGTTTGAAGTTGTTAGAACCTAAAATTTTTGTATCCTATAAAGTTATTATCACGAAAAATGTATTATCAAAAAACATTTTTGTTGAAAATGCTTAGTCCTTTCACTATATGTTCACGATTTTATTTTGTGATGTCTCAAAATGAGTATCAATTTTATATTTCAGCTAACCAAAAGAGATTTTAGGATAAAAAGAGTAATCTTTAAATGAGGATTATTGTTAATAAGCATCCTAATGAGTTATGACATTGAATTTTCAAAATTGTGATTTATTTTAGGATAAATGAAGTTAATATATGTATGTTACAAATATTTCTAATCCATGTTTTTGGCCGAGCTCGAATCACTAATAACAAAATAACATGTTGGAAAGCATCTCACGCTTTCATAAATACCACACTACATGTCTTTTTATAAAAGACTTAACAAATCGGAGAGACAAATAAAAGAAAGAAAAGAATGTTACATTTTTGCTTTGGTGGGAAACATGTGACATATATAGGTCCCGAGCTTTGGTGGACTTTAGGGTGCGTTTGGTAGAGAGAAATTCAGAGAAAAGAAATAATGTAGAGAATAGAATATCAGATAATAGAAATCAGTAGAGAATTTTGTTCAATTCTAATGTTTGGTAACAATGAGATTTGATTAGAAATGAAATTTTTTATTTAAATAATATTTTGTCTAAATAAAATTCTTAAAAATATTTAAAAAATTATTTTAAAAAATATATCTTTTTTTAAAATTTATTTTTAAAATTTATGTACTTTCTTTAAAAAATTATTAAAAAACTTATTTTTTTAAAATGTATTTACTTAAAAAACTTGTTTTTAAAAAAAATATATTTTTTAAAATGTATTTATTTAAAAAAAAACTTATTTTTTTCAAAAATAATTTTAAACTTAATTTTTTTTTTAAATAATTTTAAACTTATTTCTTTTTTTAAATAATTTTTTTTTAAAATGTATTTTAATTTTTTTTTTTTAAATGTAAAAAAAATATATATATATTTTTTCAAAAAAATTAATCCATTTCTCCAATTTCTCCACAAAATTAATGGAAATTAAACTTAAATTACACTACTCAACTCTCCATTTCCCACCAATTTCTCCAATTTCTCCGCTTTTCATTTCTCCGACTTACCAAACACGAGAATTAAAGCGTTTCCATTTCTCCATCTTCATTCTCTTAACCAAACACACCCTGGTGTGTTTGGTGCAGAAAAAAGCGGGAGAAAGGAAATGGCTTTAATTTCGTGTTCGTAGTTCGAGAAAATGAAAATGAGAAATGGAGAAATCATGAAACTGAGAGATGAAGAACAGAATTTAAGAAATTTCATTCCTTAATTTTATGAGAAATGGAGAAATGGATTAATTTTTGAAAAATGTTTTTTTTTTTTTTTTTTTTTTTTACATTTAAAAATATTTTAAATAAAAATATTTAAAAAAAATAAGTTTAAAATTATTTTAAAAAAATATATTTTTTTAAATAAATACATTTTAAAAATATTTTTATAAAAACAAGTTTTTTTAAGTAAATACATTTTAAAAAAATAAGTTTTTTAATATTTTTTAAAGAAAGTACATAAATTTAAAAAAAAATTAAAAGATATATTTTTTAAAATGTTTTTTTAAATATTTTTAAGAATTTTTATTTAGACAAAATATTATTTAAATAAAAAATTCATTTCTACAAGTCTTTGTTGTTACCAAACATTAAATTGAACAAAATTCTCTCGATTTCTATTCTCCGAGATTCTATTCTACTTCATTTCTTTTCTCCAATTTCTCTACCAAACGCACCCTTAGTGAAAATTAGCGAGTGTTGTGACCCATCCAAAAATTTAGTATTTTATTTTTATCTACGTATTTGTTTTCATTTCTGATACACTTTATGTAAAATTATCAAAAAAGATAAATTAATATTTATAGTGAACAATGTATTAGGTAATTTGTCACGTCATAATTATTAAGAATTGAGATTCTCTAATGTACATGAGAGTTAATGTTGAGGTTTTTGTGCGTGAAAAGAAAAAGTGGTCATCTTGTGTGAGACCTCTAATTTGTTACAAAAATAAGTTTTCGCTCGCAACAAACTTAATATGACCTCTCATGTTCAAATAGAACATGAGATGATCCCAACCCAATTATTAAACCACTCATTTTTAGTAACTAGTTATATGAGGTTTCATAGTAATAAACAACACTGAGACTTGAGCCAAAAACTACTACAGTATGAGGTTTCTTTGGGTTAATTGCATTTAAAAATGTTAGACGCTAAACCCAAGAAAATTTCTAACTTTAAACTTGTGACTTTTAAAGTTACGGTAAAAAAAATAACCAAAACTGAATGCTTGTGACAAATTCATATAGCTTCTACATGCTCAGTAAGTATTCATCATTAATCATATTTACAAGCTAATTAACCCCCAAGACATCAATTCTCAGCTAGAGCTTATTAATCATGCATAAAAAATCACTTATTTGGACCCAAAAATAGCTTCAAAATCTTTATACATCGACCCTTTTGATTTCGACTTCGAATCCATAGATGTACCCTGCGACGAACTGCCACTCCGCTTTCCCCAAAACCCGCTCCATTTTGTGTTACTGCTCGACGGATCAGTGGGTGTTGTCCCATTGCCATTACTTTCTCTACTAAAACTAGACTTTGCTAGATCCCTCAGTTGCTTCATCCATGGTCGATCTGGTGTACTCGACCTTCTAAATCTTCCAACTGACACCGCTCCTAGAGTATCCTCACGCGTACTAGCTTTTAATGGGAACTGACTCTCGATATTTTTCATCAACTTAATAGGAACAAAAAGTAGTAGTATTCCCCATGATGCTACTTTTAAACCCATGAATAAAGACTTGTTATCTGGATCAAGCTGTTTTATCTGACATATCAAAGAGTTCCATTCGTTCAAGATTTGCGCGATGAATGCAACCAAGAACATGCAAAGCATGGCTATCCCAACCTTGGTTTGATCATGGGTTGAAAGATTCTTTCTTAAAAGAACCAAACATGTTGCAAAGATTGCAAGTTGACTTGAAACTGAGATGATCTCCACTAACTGAACCTTTTTCTTGATAAATGGTTTCTTGAGTACCATGAAGAATAACTGAAATGAAGTAACACATATTAATGTTTTTGTAGGTGTTTCAGAATATCCGCTCCTCGAAAATGTACCCACCAAGATTCCTAGAATGACCCGTTTGATTGATTCGAGGAAAATGTAGTAGATTCTTAGGATCCCGAATACTTTTTGAACAAAGGGTGCTTCTGCATCTTCGTTTTCATCATCTGATTCAATTATACTGCCTCTGTTGGTGTCATATCCCAAACCTCCGACGATCTGGGAAAGCATGTACTTTGGTGGACCTCGTAGATCTTCGAAAAGGGGGCCTAAAATGGTTAACCATTTGGAATTTGAGGTGTTGATCCATGTCCATTGGCCTCGTTTTCCTGGACCTAATGTGACTTTAATAAGTGTTTGATACCAATGCATTTTTTGATCTTCGTGGTGAATTTCTTTGTATAGAAGTAACTTCCCATATGATATCCCAATTGAAAGGAACATAAATAATGCAAGTATTAAGAAAATTACGGTTCCTAATAGTAAAACGCCGACTGCTATGCCTGAAGCCGATCCGCCTATAAAAACAGAACAAAATATTGACTTTCAAAGTCCAAAGAGCTAATCTTCTTAAACATTTCAATAAGTTCTAGAACCAGGAGTAACTGTGAGCGACTAATGAAATTTATATGAATTTTGGATTTGGAAACTAATAGGTTTGACGTTAAAGATTAAAGTAAAGAAACTTACCTTTGAGTAGAGATGCTGAAGCTGCAGAAACACAAGGAACTGCAAGAATTACTAGAAATACTTCGAATCGTGGGAAAATGACAGAGACAATGGGGCTCTCTTTTCTTTTTCTTCGAAGTTTAAGTATTAAAATGAACAATATATGCAGAATGATCAAGCCACCGCAAATGACCGCCAGCCAAAACATGCTCCGGTTGAAATCCCTCCACCTGAATCATGATTCCAAAATTAGTTATAATAATTGGAAATATACTTGTCAACAATCTACTAAAACTTACCCGTGAGAATCATTCAAATCTGTGATATATTCAGCCTCAGGTATCGCACTTTGGTTCTGCGTAAACAAACCGCCATCAGAAAACTTGAAGAAAAGAAAACACGACGCGTGGGGTGTTTGGCATTGTATTTATTTATGTGATATGAAATTATCATAACCAAACATTAAAAACTGATTGCAGACTACTGACCTCAAAAAACGACTTATACTCCATTGCAGTGAGTGGCAATCCGTATATTGGGTCAGGGTTATCTAGACTTGTGACTTTGACTTGCTTGTGATTATGAGGTCCAGAATCATCAATTCTAGAACCATATGAATGTGGATTCATAGGCCAAACAGGCTTCACATAACCAGTTTCCCACGGGAGTCTAAAGTATGGGATACTCCATCTTAAACCCTTGGCAAATTCACTATACTCGATAGGCAAAGGAACCGCTAACCATCCAGATAATGCAAAGACTTGAATGTGGCATACAATACGCTGTTTTCATGAAACAAAAATGAACAGTTGGTCACTTATTGCAACCCCAAGGTTTATGGTAATTAAGATTTGGGAAATTATCTTACAAACAGAATTCTAGCTGGACTTGAAGTCAACAATGGTGACGGTGTTGCAAATGCTCCGTAGTTCTGAAGGGAAGCTGTGGAAATGGTGAGCAGGGTTGCAACCACTGCAGTCAACACGAAAGCAGCTGTGGTTGAGAAAGAAAGGGCCATGGATGCGGCAGGTACAGAATCTGTAATAAGGCATTTATATGAGTCGTGTGGATTGAAGATTAAAAAAGAAAGATTTCACGATAAGCGTTCATACAGTGTGATAGCCGTAGGATATTTGATTGTAGGTTTGTGTTTCCAGCTACATCTGTTGTTACATTTTCGGGAACATGCAAGAGTATCGTATCTTTCGTTGGTTGAACAATGACTGAGTAGATACTCTTACTTATTTCACGAAATCTGCAACAAACCAAGCGGAACAATAATGATCGGATGATAGGTATTATGAGATGGAATAAAAGTCTTATATATGGTTGAGATGCTTTTTGATAATCAGTAATATATAGTCTCTAAATATTCATAATCTTTTTATCCAAATATCAAAAACTGATTATGACTAACCCTTGCATCTGTCCTCCGGAAATAGATAAATGAGACATATTAAACCCAAAAACAGGTTTCATGAATTTTATCGTCACCGGGATGTGCTCCTGTTGTGTCTTCATATGGCTCGACGCGCTTAATCTCACATCTGGCCGTTGAGAATCTGTAAATGTTACCAAAATGAACATTAGTTAATTAAGAACAAGCTACACTTTGACCTTTTGAAGTCACAACTCCTATATATTGAAATCAAGTCTCAGATGTACCAAAAAGAAAAGTAACCGGTGCAATGGGGGAAACCGGAGTGCCTTGTCTGGTTAGGACTAATCCTGAATCTAGCTGCGCAGTAACAATAGCGACGTTTGCTATATCTACAAACTGAAAACCAAATCGTCTGTTTCCAAGGGTATCATTATTGCTAGTGGCTGATATAAGTGACCCTTGACTAACTGTGATCGACTTTAACACTTCAGCCGATGTGTTGACTATTGGTTGGGTGAAATATAGATACAACTTCAGGTTTTTTGGTTTGTTAGTCGCTTGAACCAATCTAACACTGTTATCGAGTGGAAGTAGTTGTTCGGGTATATGAGTCCTCAGATCAACATATACATCTCTTCTGTCTGTAAAGAGTAAAAACCAGTTAACAAGTTATCAGTACCTGTTGACTTTTTTGAGGACCTATTTTCAAAGAAATTACTCTCACCAAAATGAACGAAGAACCAGGAAGCCTTTGTTCTTGTAAATTGATTCCCAGCAGCATCTTTACAGAAACCTTTATCTGTTACTAAGACAACTCTTCCATACTCAACGCTGGTTGACATATTTAGTGAAATAGAAAATTCACGATTCGGCTTGATAATCTTTAGTGTGCTTGGTATAACACTGCCAGGACCATAAGCTAGAAGCTGCAAAAGAAAAAATTTATTTGTTTATATATTTGAAAACTTATAGACAATCATATATATAATGGAAGTGCTAGGAACAACCTACTTACGCTGCAGTCATTTACAGACAAACATCTAATTCCACCACCACAGGGTTCACTAAAAGAAACATACACAGAAACACTTGAACCATTTGTAAAAGATGTCGAAGCTGTAACGGTTGCTGTTGGTGGAACAGTGTCTGCAGGAGCAATTAGTAACTAGGGTTACATTGGATATAATGCAGCATTTCAGAAAAAAATATGTATTTTGACTTTTAGTAAAGACTAAAAGGAGGAAGGATAGTTAAGTACCAATGGTCCAGTTATATGTAACACAATCGATTGGATGAGACCCGTTGATGCACGCCTCGAATGTATGGTTTCCATCTTGCAATTTAGTGTAAGAAATCTCTCCGGATGAACAGTTTGATGGCCCGAGATCATCCAGCTGCACGCAAACAAAAGAACATATTTATGCGTTTTGGATATGAATCCTTGCTTGTAGAGGTCGTAATATGGACGGCGTGGTTAACGGTATAATATCTAAACTGGTTCGGGTTGAAATGGTTCATTTTATTGTGGGACAAGACGGATTGGTTTGGTTCACTTGAAAATATCTTTTGGCCTGGTTTTTAAAATAGTTATGCATAACTAATGCGGTAATGCCTTTATTATGATTCACAAGCAAAACTTGTCAATTTTTTATCCTGCAAGTCTGTAGGCCAAAATCACAAGTGGGAATCCAACTGATTATTTTTTTCCAACTTCAAAACTAGAGCTAACTTTTGACTTTTTTGGTCAAACATACTGAAACAAGAATCCAAATTGATACATATTTGTTTACATCTAAAGAAATACACAGCTACTATATTATATCATATAAAGTCACAACCAAAAACAAATTATTTAAGCTTTATATCAGAAAAAACTCTTTCTGGATTTAATAAATGCATGTTTGACCACAAGTCTCTAAACTGGGAACTGAGCCAGTCCCAAGCCATGCAAGAACAGCATATGCATGGTTTACAAGATTTGTAATTCCAGAGGCTTTGAACTAAGATCTCATTTTTCATGAATTGGGTCGAAAACTTTTAAATTACGGAGTATAACTTTTTCTCCAAGCTAATTGCATGCAAGTTTGATAAACCAATGTCTAATTCTTAAATCATTTGCAATCTATTATATGAACAAGTGTCAATCTTTTTTCCATTTACAGCTCAAGAAACATAACATAGAACATATTTAATGAGCATATAATGCACCAACCTTGCAGCTGGAAGTACAATTGGTGCAAGAAGATTCCGCACCACCAACTTGAAATGAAAATGTAGGCGAGTCGATGTTAGAGATTAGTTCAGGTTTCTTGAGTAGCTTGATAGAGTCCTTCAAACTGGCAGACTCAACTTGTATACACAATAATCCAACAATGAATAACCATATAGCCCATGAACATCTGATCAAACCAGCTTTGTTTGTTCGCGTCGGAGGGTGGAGTTTGAGTAGAGCAGCCATTGGAAACTAGTTTGAGGTCATGAGTAAAGAAACTAATGCATGGCTGTGTAGTGTATGTGTGTGTTATCAGAGATGAAATAATAGGAGGTTTTGTGGAGGAGGTAGCATGTGAAACTGACACTCTATAACCAAGTGTGAGTTTTTGTGTAGATAAGTGTGTGTGAGAGTGTGTGAGAGAGAGTGACAGATTCTCAAGAGTAAATGTGTATTGTGTAGTAAGGTAAATGTCTAGTAAGAGGGATACAGTACTTATGATTTGGCCATAAACAGACCTCTCCTGGGAGGACCGTTGTCATTACAAATCTTAAAGTTTTCTGATTATGTGTGTGATTCGTAAGAAGTTAACCATACATGTTGAATATGGAATAGATTTGACCCGGATCTTAAGTCTATCTCCTCACTCATATGAGTTTTTTTCGCTCCAATGATGAAGCTTTTGTGATGTGTACCGTCAGTAGATGATGTTATCAATTCATGTTGCGGGTATAAGCTTATGTGTGAATATTTTTGTATTTGGTCTTCTGAGTATATTCAAAGATGTACTTAAATCACGTTGGCACGTTATTTAGGCCTAGATTGCAGTTGCATGTATATGTTATGAAATCGTATGCAAAATGTATGATTCTGAAAGAAAAAAAGGTCATTATCTTTGAAGCGATATAATGGTAAATGTTGAGATTAAGCTATTTCTGATTCATTACAATGTTCATGGGCCTGTATTAAAAGTAGATATACTTATTTAATTTAAAAGAATGGAAATCATAATAACCTAGACATTGTTGTAAGTCAAATTTAAATTGAGAAGGGCCCAAAAGATGTTGATCAGAACCTGTCTCTTTCTTTATTTTTGACTTGTTCTGTTATCTATTGTAGTTTGAAACAATTTTAAGTTAACCAAAGGGGTTTAAAAAGCAGGTACATAGAAACAAAATATGTTCAATTTTGAAATAAAATTATTTTTATGAAAATAAGGTTAAAGGTGACATTTTTAGCTCAAGGATATAGTTTACCAGATTAAACAAATTTATACATGCTAAGAAATGTATTGTATTTGGAAGTAGAGATATATTTTGCTAAAGAGAAATTTGTTGAACAATTAATTTGAAACTCATGAACCAATAAAGCTAATAATTATTTGAGATGAATTTTTGGACAAGAACAAACACACAGGATTCTATAAAATATTCAATGGAACACATGTTGGTTGAGTAGACAAAATGAAAGACATAACATGCTTAGACAGCTAATAGTAGCAAGGACAGACCAACTGAGTTTTTCCCTCTATACAGTAAGCAAAATTAAATTTTAATTTCAAATCAGTGCCATAAATATGCCGTAAAAACATAATGAAGTGAATATAGAACAATCAATAAAGATCATATAAACTGGAATTAGCGAAATACAAGGGCCCAATATCAGATTTTACTGTCTTATATTGACAGCAAACTCAACATCCTTCAACCGTGTCTACTTGAGACTTAAGCCTACAACCATTTGGTTGAAAGAGCACCTTATTTACACCTTAGATACCGCTAAGCCAAAGACTTGTAAATCTATTACGATTTGAAGCCACAACCACTTAGTTAATTGGACACCTACCATGGGTTTTGCTAAATGACGGTCTAAATAACTAGTAGCCTTTGAGCTTCTTTCTCAATGTCTGATGAATCGTTATGCGTGGCACCAATAGACAAAAAATAAAAGTTTTATACCCTTTCTAATGTAGGTTCTTCTCATCTTTGAGATACAATTATCAGAGGTTCCAACAGCTTAACATTTTCAGAGGTTCCAACAGCTTAACATTTATAATTTTAAATTAAAATTAAAAAAATAAATAAAAAATTAAAAATAAATTAAAAGATATAGATAAATAAGGACAGTGGCACCACTATGTTTGCCCACTCTTTGGGTATGGGCAACCTCTCATGGTAATTTCAACTTTTACACCCTCTATTTGGAGTATTTTCCATATGTTTCTGCTTGGCAACAATCCTTGATGGAATCTCTTTATCTCTGTGTGTGAGTGGCGTGGGGTGAGGGGTTGCAAGACAACAACTAAAGTGATAACATTTATGAGGCCAAAATAGAAAGATCAATCCATCATTTTCAAAACCATAGCAAACTTCCAACATGCAAAAGAAAAAAATAGAAGTCTGAGGTCCCTACACCATTTACTGATGAGTAGTAACTGTCTTTACTTAACCTGCACCTAAGGAAAATCATCTTAGGTTTCCTATTTATGTTTATGAAGTCGCTAGGGACCGCTATAAGGTCACCTTGGGGCACCAATATGTTTTCATAGGAATTAGAATACTAAGTCTCTAATGTCAATATAAACTTCCATTTTGCAACAATTGTATATGTGGACTTCTCATTTTATAAAAGACAACTCTAGAGAATTTATGAATACTTCCGAATCAATGGCTAGTCCTAAGGATTGATGATTGTGAGTTTGATAAGCCACCTAAGAGGAAATTTTGAATGCTTCCAAATAACTATGCCCCACTATTTTGGCGTAGTCCCCTACATGTATATATATTATCCCAAAACGGTTGGTTATAACCACAAAATATCAAAACCACTTTAGCCTCATTTATGAAAGCTCAAAATTTTCTCCACCCCATCTATCTTTTTCAGTTTAATCTGAATATGACACCAATTTCAACAAGTTGCCATTATCATCAACACAAGAAACGTACAGAACTACAAATCAAGTGAATCTTAAAAAAAAAAATCAATTGAAACTCAAACAAATGAAAATACGATACATATAGATCTTAATATTGTTGAATACAGAATGTAAATAAAGACTTACAAAACTTTAGTAAGATTGCTGGATATGAATCGTCTATTAAATTATATCACTTTCAGGCACCCAAACTCGAAGGAGCTTATCATAGAACGAGCATGTAGCAACGATAGTTTTCTCCTTTCCGTCTTCCTGGCATATACGGCCTCTATACCAATCTGCTCCATAAGCAAGTGATTCATGTTTGTTGTATGTTTCCACCACTTTGGCTTCATTTTCATTGACCTTAACAATAGCAAAGCCGTTGTGCATACAAGCAGCAAGAATCAATCCAGGCACTTCAGAATGGGTCTTGATTCTCCAAACACCACCACCTAAATTTATCGATGTTTCATTCACAGGCCTTGAAATTGATCTCACATCCCATATCCTTAAGTGTTCATCATAGCTTCCAGTATATAGAGTGTAGGGATTATGCGGGGATTTTGCTATACAACAAACACCCATCTGATGGGCTTTTGAATTCTGAAATGCCATTTCAGATGGGTCGCTTCGTAAGTCCCAGCCCTTGAATTTGCAGTCGTCTGAACCAGTGTAGACTAGATGTGGTTGGTCTGGGTCAAAAGAAGTAGCCCAAACCTCAAAGTCATGTGCGTTCCATTCTTGTAGTATGCTTGTTTTGGACTCTTCAAGAGAGATTAATGAGACTGAACCATCTGAAAGACCCACTGAGATTAATGTAGCCGAAGGGTTCCAGTCTAAGCACAGGCACATAGAGGAGCTGACTTTCTCGCTATATACCTCTTTCAGAGCATCCCCTACATCATATCCAATATTCAATTATGCTTGAACAAAAGAGCCCGCAATGAAAAACTTACAAGCGATAATAATGTCATTACTAACACCTATCCTTCCATTTGGATTATCGTTAAAAAAACACATAATCTAAAAGACTTCAAGATAGAAATATGCACTCGATATTTTATGGGTTTTTCTAACTTGTGCCCTAGGGTCAGCACATCAAAAGAACTATGGGACCGCGAAAAAGGACTTAGGAGACCACACAAAAGTACATAAAAATGTACTTTTGTGTGGATCCTTAAGTACGTTTTTGTACTTTTTGGTGTGCTGCACAAGTTAGAAAAATCCATATTTTATTCACAGATACATATTTGAAATATTGGTGTTCATTTTAACTTACCATCAACGGAGTTTTGTAAGTGATGAACCTTCAAGCAACCATCCGCATCAGCTTGAGCAAGCAACGGACGCGTCCCATCCCCTCCCACCGGATTCCACTTCATATCAAAGATACCAGCCGTCTTCAACCTATAAAACAAATCAACTCGACCCATATCCACATCAAAAAGAGAAATACTCCCTGATCTACTTGGCCGATCACCCTCTTGCAGTGTGTAAGTCGAAGCAGCCAGGACATGATGGAACGAATCATGAGGACAAAACTCAACAACGTCCGCATTTCCATCCAAGTAGCAATGTCCCACGTCCATAACCTAAACAAAACCCATAAACCAAAATCAAATACTTATAAGTAACCACTTAATAAGCACAATACACGAGTACAAAATAATTTTTTTCATTGAGGCATTTCATCGAACAGGTTGTGGGCGGGACAATTAAAAATACTAATAAAGTCTGTTTTAAGGGCTAACTTTTATGTCTGGAACATGGAATGTATATGATGTTATAAATTAAGGCGCCAAAAAGACAGTTAAAATTTTACAGGTGTACCGTTGGATTAACTGATTAAGAAGATACTGTATTAAAATGGCGCCAATTAACAACTAACCGTTTCTTATAATATGAATATATGATGTATGAAACGGGCCTGACTTATGGGCTGAAAGTGGACTGAATACGGGCCTTGATGTATTTGAAAAGAAATTGAATATGACTAATTCGAGTAGCATGTTGATATTGATTAAGATATTTAACGTGTGATTGTGTGAGTTGAAAAATAGGCCGAGTATGGTGAAAAACGATTTTGAAATCAGAGCAAAATCTATACTATCTATGTTACATATAATAAAAAAATAGTCAAAGGTAAAAAGATGCAAAGTTAAAAAGTTGAATTGTTAAAATTGATCAAATGAGAGAGAAATGCATATCTAATTAATACTCTTATTAAAACACCTCATTACTTAAAAATACAAAAAATTATTTACATTGTATAACCAATTAAAAGCACATCTATCAAATTAAAAACAACCAATTAAACACCTCTTACTAAAAAGTACAATAAAATTTTCATAAGGTACAATTTAAAGAAGCTACAACATAATCAAAAATATAAATTAGTTAAACACACTAATTAATTTTATTTTTAAAACACCCTAAAATGAAAAATACATGTTATTATACACATTATACAAATTAATAAAACACACAAAACTTCATATAAGCCAACAAGTTGGTGCTACATATAGTTTTGAAAACCGGACCGGACCAACGTGTTCAACCGAGAACCGGTGTCGCCACCGGTTTGGCTAACCAATTAAAGCCATCCGAAAACGAACCAGAGAGGACCCGTTAAAACTGATACAAACTAGTGAATCAGGTCTCATCGAGATCTATTTCTAAGGTTAATCGTCACAGCAGGCACCAATAAAATCTTGTGGTACCCTACTATATACTATATATAAAGGAAAAAACAAAAAGTAACTAAAAGTGGAGATGTTGAAGACATATATTTCAAAAGAAAACTATTAACACACATCGAAAACCGGGTTGACCAGGGACACTTCAAACCCGCCGAAACCCTTGGGTCGTCCAGTCGAATAGAGAGGAGGAGGAAAGTGTTTTTAGGCTTTTTATGTATGTTATGAGAATGCCTTAGGAAGCCTTGGTATTTATAGGCTCCTTAAGGACATTCTAGAATACTTGTAGGACAAGTTTTCAAGTTTGACAAGGAGTCAAACTCACCCCCTCTTTCTTAGGATCGATCAAACGAACATAAATCCTTAAGGGATTTGTGTTTCGCCTTTTGTCATTTATTACCCATTAATACTTATCCTGGATATGTAGAAAACTAGAAGGGGGTTGAATAGTTTACCGATTAAAAACTTTGTTTTGAAACTTATTGAAAAGATCAATTGATATTGATCTTAGATATGTTAATGAAATATGCAAGCAATATGTAAAGAGTAAATAAGGAAAGAAATGATCAAACCACAACAAGTTGTTTATAGTGGTTCGGTCTACAAGGACTCTTTTTCCTTGCCCTACTCCACTCCCCGAGTCTCACACTCGAGAGTTTAACTTCACTAGTCAACAAGCTCCTTTCACCGGCGGAGAAAACCTTTACACTTCGCTTACACTATTTCCGACACTAAGCTAGATGTCGAGTTCTTTCCAAGGGTACAACTACTCCCACACACAATGTATTTTGAGGACTAAAATACTAACCACTCACACTCACAAGATTATGATGGTTTAATACAACAATGAAGTATGAATCAACACTAGATCATACAACACTAAACAAACAAGACTTCCAACTTCTCGTTTGAAGCTTGAATGTGACTTGATCTTCTTTGCTACAAAAGAGATCACTACTATGATATGAAACTGAGTTAGAAAGGTTAGAGAGAAGATATGTATGAGAGTATAATAGAAAGGGATGAAAAACTACTTGGTTTGGCATTGCTATTTATAGCCAAATGGATGTGAGCGTCCACGGACCACGGAACCCTTAAAAGGGTTCCGCCTGTACCATTTTGGTACCGCCAGGTCCTGACAACCAAGATATCAAAATCTTTGCTAAAGTCAACTATATCTAAGTGAGATTGTGCAAGATATGAAGAGTACAAATCCACACAAAATATCTAATGAAATCTTCCAATGATTTCCATGATGCATCACATGATGTCATATGTTGTATTTCTATTTTTAGAAATATGCAAGTACTTAAGTAGTGTTTGGTTTTAAGAACCTAACACATTCTAAAACTACTATCATACATAATGATTAGAGTCATATCAAGATGTCACTAATCATAAATGTAAATGCTTGAATGATGAATATATTGTTTGAAAAGCTTGTTTTAATATCTATTAAACTTGACAAGCTTTAAGCTTTTATACAAATTAAATTTACTTTTGTCGTTAACAAAACTTAGGTAAAGATCAAAAATATAAATAACGCTTAATGACGATATTTGTATTAACAATCTCCCTTTTGTTGAGGACAAAATATAAATTTTATTTTTATAAAAGATACAAAGTTTGTGCAAGAGTTATAAAATATTAGTTTTAGAACTTGAAAAGGAAATGATAATGCAAGTGTATGATGTTTGACTTTTCGAAAGTCAAAGTATTCACTAGTTGATGCATGATGTTGACTTTTCGTAAAGTCAGTATGCGATTGACTTTTCAAGAAAAGTCAAGTATTACCAATGAAGTACCATGTTTGACTTTTCGTAAAGTCAATGTATGCGCTTGACTTTTCGAAAAGTCAAATATAACCAAGTTCTATATTTTCTCCCTTTTCTCTCAACAAAAGAAGAGGCGATGCGGAATGTAATGAGCCGAGCCATTATCTCCCTTGATCAAAGCTCCCCTAAATTGGGTGCTTAATGGGAAGATACATGGATTGTGAAAATAAAGCTACAAAAAAATGTTAGTAATAATGATCATTCACAAGCATTTCCAAACACTATGTAAAAGTACCAACACTATAATAAAAACACCATTCATTAGTTAAAATTTTCATGAATAAAGATCATGAAAGGAGAACACAATGATGTGTTTTAGTACAAGAAAAAGAAAATAATCCTAAGAAAAGAAGAACTAGAAATGCTAATCTATGACCATCCTAATTAGATGGTGGATGAGAAAGAGCGTTGAGGCGCTCAAGGATATGATTGAGGATGAACCTCATTTCCTCTTGAAGTCATGGACCATAACCCGGTCCTTTCCACGGTTTGGGCCGCTTGCTCACAAGTTGAGCAACCATGCCTAGGAGGGTAGTATGTTTGGGAAGGTTGTGGTGGTGGTATGGTAGATGTGTTGGTGGTGTTGGGAATGTTTGGGGTGGTCATGATGGAGGCAAGCAAAGCATTTTGCATTTGCATAGTCTCACTTAAGTGAGAATCCACCATGCCTTTGAATTGGTGGAGGTTGTGGAGTTCCGCTGAATCTCCTCTCTAGTGGGATTGGCATCCCACATGCACTCCTCAATGTCCTCAAGATGAGGGACATTGATGTTGGGAGTGGATGATCCCATACAAAGGACCATGAATGTCTTTGTGAATTGGGTGGAAGAGAAGAGGTTTTGGCCCTAGTGGGGCGTTTGGGTCAAAAGATGACCTTGGTGATTCATGAGCTATTTGCTCAATTGTGCCAAAGGATGGCAATGGTGGTGGATGATTTGGCCTAGGAGGCAAGTCATCCAAGTCCTCCAAGAAAGGATTTGGTGAAGTTGGTGGAGTGGAAAATAACTCCATAGGAATGAGAGTAGGAGACCTTGGTGGTGAGGGTGTTTTGGATGTTTGGATGGGTGCCGGTGGAGGTGAAGTTGGTGTTTTTGTAGGTGGTGGAGTGGTGATCACAATGTGTGATTGAGTAGGTGTAGCCAAGGTAAGGCTTGTATCATCTCGGATGGGAGATGAGATCGTGAGTGAAGAAGACTCGGATGAGGAGCTAAGGTTAACAAAGCAACAAGGCCTCACACTAATTCCAGCAGTTTTCTTGCAAGGTTTAGGAGAGGATTTTTTCATTTTTGACTTGGGTTTTTCTTTGCTAGATAATAGTAAGAATGAAGAAGGTGTGAGGATGATCATGGTAAAACCTCTCAATTTATAGAAGTGAAAATTATGGAGAAATGTGTTTGATTTGATGTTAAACCATTGAAGAGATGAGGTTCCTAATGATTTGGAAGTGGGTTGAATGCTAGTCATATCACCCAAGTCAATCCATTCAAGAGAGATGGAGTGAAGAAGAAAAGATTTGCAATAAATGTGTTCTAATGAGTGGAATTTCCTAACAATCGATCACCCACGGATTTGAAGGTACCAAAATTTGGTTCCTTCCTTTATGCCAAAGGGCTCCTTGGGTGGATTTTTCAAATTTTGAATTTTGGTGGAAATGGATTTCTTATATACCTAAGTGAATTATACTAGTTCTAATAAGAGTATAAACTAGTTAAGATTGATTTATAAGTGATGGATGGTAATTTGGAATCACGAAATAGTCGAAATTCGAAAAATTACCCGAGGATCCACGGCACCAAAATTTACACGGACGAAACCCTAAAAGGGTGCCGTCGTCCGCCTCAGATGTGTACGGCGGTACCAATTCACACAACAGACGGTACCAAATCGTTGGTGCCGTCTGATCCGTGTAGTGCAGAAAAGTGGACAGAGTATGTGTTTAGGTGTCGGAGACTTTTTCGAAACCTGAAATTTTTCTCAAAAGGTGTTATACTAAACATTTCTAGTTAGGAAAAGTAAATAACACATGTATAAACATAGTGGAGCATAGATTTTGAGCAAGGCTTATTGATTTTCACATTATAGTGAAAATGGGTAAAATTTGATAGCATACTTGTGCTATCCCCGCATAAGATTGTTAGCATACAACATTGTTTCAAGTTATATTATCATCCTACATAATAAAAACAACTAAATAGTATCAAACATTAACGATAATGTATTGTTCCAAACACTCCTTAAAGTACCCTCATTTGTCCAACTTCTTGTAAATCTTGTTCATCATCCTACCAAGGCACTTGAACATTCCCTTAGTTTGCTTGAATTCACCGATTCATTTTCAATCTCGGAAGAGACGATAATACTCATGAGGTGGAAGACGAGAGCTTGGAAGACCATCCTGAGCTATTTGATGATGATGATGATGGAGTTGGAGGTTTTGCTCTCTTGCCTTTTGTCTTAGCAACTCGCTCATCACTCAAAGGTACAAAGATGTGAGGATGAGTTCATAGTGAAGGTGCATCCCTTTGGGGTTGGTGGAATTGGTGCAAAGTTTCTATAGAGACGGGTGAGAAGCATCCCGTATGGAAGAGCAACCGATCCTTGAGTTGGAATATCAATCATTCTCCTAGCTATGTAGTAGGCTAAATTGAATGGTTGTCGGGTGGACAAGTTGTAGAGCATGTGAAAAAGGCAAGCGTTTATGTGATCCCTATTTCCTATGGTGCTAATGACGTTGGCTCTAAGTAGCTCCTCCCATTTCTTAAATTCGGCTTAAGTTCATTTAGCTCCATTCCATATGGATCTCGGTTTACCTCTTTTCCTTTCGGTAACACGGGTTGTATCACCCTTTGGGTTAAATAGGTGTTCACGGATAACATCCTTATCGGCCAAACGGGTTTGGTAGGGAAGAGTGCGGTCATTGATTGCATCAAGAACGGTGAGTGACCATTTATCCGAGTAGACACAAGTCCCTCGGTTGGGAATTCCTAGCACTCGAGCAAAGTTGGCTAATGTGATGGTGTAGTCGCTTTGATTGATTCTAAACCTAAGACAAAATTCATCATCGTCTTCATCACTAAAGCCGGTCACACTAGCATAGAATTCTAACACAAACCTAGGACAATTGGTTCATCGATGTCAAGGAGACAATCGAATTGAATGGCGGCTAGTTCTTCACGGAGATTGGTATTTTCAAGGAAGGATGAGTGAATGGTTCTACCTCATGGAAATACCTTGATTCTAGACCCTTAAATATTTCTACTTGTTCCTTGGTAAGTCCTTTGGTTTTGTGGTGTTTGGGAATGTAGTTAAGGGTGTCTTTGTGATCATAGAATCTTGCGGCTACCATGGTTATTCCTAAGGACAAGAATTGATATGTTAAAATGAGAATAAACTTTAACGCTTTGGTTCTAGTGTGTGCCTATATGAAAACAATTTGGAGTTGCGGTTATCTCGACTCATTTTATGCACAAAATGGTTTTAGTGGGGTGTTTGGCAAATACCATGAGATAACCCAAATGCTCCTAATTCAATGTGGCTTCATTTGAATATACCCGGAATGCATATTAGTTATGCAATACCTTTAGTATTCAAGAGCATGCAAGTGATGAAAATTTAACGTTTCTATTTGTATTAGCAATGAAAAAATTGTTTTCCTACAAGTGAGAAGCTTTTCAAAACTTTTGACATGGGGTGTTTGGTTATTTGAATAAGGCCTTATATTCATTATCTATTGATTAGTGGGAAGCATGATTTGTTTATGCAATATGATAATGTAGTACCTAATTTCAATGACTAGTTATGCATTTTGCCAATTGAATTCATATTTGGTATAAAAGCATACATAAAACCCCATGTAATGATTTGTGATAGTTTTGTGCATAAATAAGAATCCTAGACTCGTAATTAAGAGATAAAATGTAGTTAGGATACTTACAATGATGTTATCTTCATGATTAGTGAGTGGGAAGGTGTCAATAATGAGCTTGGTTTAATGTTTACACGCTTTGGTAAAGTGGGTTTTGAGGAAGAGGATGTTTAGTATATAGCGCTTTGTTTCAGAGACACCACGGACCGCACGGCACCAAATATTTGGTTCCGTCCTTGTTGTCGCTTGGTGCCGTGGCTACAGAGTAGTATACAAGACAAAATTGTTTTGTTTTGACTATTCTAATGTTTTGGGCTATGTTTATCCTACATGTTTGGTTCCATTAACCCTAAACCAAGTCTAAGAAGATTAAAAGGTTCTCGCTTAAGAGGCTTAGTTAAGATGTCGGCAATGTTGTCTTCGGAGGATACTTTCTCGATTGAGATGTTTCCTTTTGAACATTGTCGCGAAGAAAGTGATGACGGATTTCAATATGCTTTGTACGAGCATGTTGAACGGGATTCTTGCCGAGATCGATGGCTCCTTTGTTGTCGCAGTATCACAATATCGTTGAGATGAATTCGTAATCACGAGAGCTTGCTTCATCCAAAGAGCTTGTTGACATGCTTTTCCTACCGAGACGCACTCGGCTTCAAGAGTTGAGATAGCTAAGGCCGTTTGCTTTTTGCAAACCATGAGGTGAGACAATGTCCAACAAAAGTGCAAATACCACTTGTACTTTTTCTATCGACATAATCACCGGCATGATCCGAGTCGGCATACACTATGGTTTCTACACCTGCCCTTTGGGATACCATAATCCTAAACACGTTGTTCCCTTAATGTATCTAAAGATCCTTTTTAAGGCTTCTAAGTGTGATGCCTTTGGGTTTTCTTGAAAGCGAGCACATAGACAAACACTAAACATAATGTCGGGTCTACTAGCCGTAAGATAGAGTAGGCTACCAATCATTCCTCTATATTTAGTGTTATCTACGGATTCACCTTCTTCGTCCTTGGTGAGTTTGGTGTCCGAGGACATGGGTGTTTTAGTTGGTTTGGAATCTTCAAGACCAAATTTCTTAAGCATGTCTTTTATATATTTAGATTGGTTAAAAATATGCCATCTTCTAGTTGTTTAATTTGAAGTCCTAGAAAGAAATTTAACTCACCCATCATACTCATTTCAAACTCGTCGTGCATGATTTTAGAGAAATCATCACATAGCTCTTGACAAGTTGATCCGAATATAATGTCATCAACGATATTTGAACAATGATAATATGTGATTCCTTTTCTTGGTAAAAGAGTATTATCTACTAATCCCATAGAGTATTTGTTATCAATAAGAAAAGTCTTAAGTCGGTCGTACCAAGCTTTTGGTGCTTGCTTAAGACCATACAATGCTTTCTTGAGTTTGAAGACATGATGTGGTTTCTCAAAGTCGGTGAAACCGGAGGTTGAGCAACATACACTTCTTCGTTAATAAACCCATTAAGAAAAGCACTTTTAACATCCATTTGAAATAATTTAAAGTCATAAGCACATGCATAGGCAAGTAATATTCTAATAGATTCGAGTCTAGCTACCGAGCATAAGTTTCATCATAATCAATACCTTCTTGTTGATTATAGCCTTGTGCAACAAGCCTAGCTTTGTTTCTAGATACTATACCATTTTCATCCATTTTATTTCGAAAACCCATTTCGCTCCAATTATGGTTTGATCTTTAGGTTTTGGAACTAATTTCCAAACATCATTTCTAACGAATTGGTTTAATTCTTCTTGCATGGCAATTACCCATGATTCATCTTTTATTGCTTCATTTATGTTTTTCGGTTCTATGGTGGATACAAAACAAAATAATTACTTTGATTTTGGGCTTGTGACCTTAAGGTTCTTTGATTAAGTTGTCCTATGACCTTTTCTAAAGGATGACTTTTAGATTCTTTGATGTTTATAATTTCCTTATTTAATGGTTCATCTTCCTTGTTATCATTAATTTGACTTTCTATTATTTGACTTTCAACTAAGTCATCATCTACCAAAGGTGATGTCTTAGAGGGAGGTGGACTTTCGTCAAATGTTATGTTCAACGATTCCTCGACTATCATTGTTTCTTTGTTAAGGACAATATAAGCTTTGCTAGTTTGAGAATAACCCATAAATACACCTTCATAAGACTTTGGGTCAAACTTGGTGAGATAGTCTTTAGTATTAAGAATGAAGCATTTACAACCAAAGACTCTAAAATATCCTAAAGTTGGCTTTTTACCTTTGTAAAGCTCATATGGTGTTTTGTTTAAGAAAGGACGTATTAAGACTCTATTCAAAATATATGTAGAAGTATCAACGGCGTTGCACCAAAACTTTTGAGGAATGTTTTGTTCATTAAGCATTGTTCTACTCATTTCTTGAATTGTTCTATTTTTACGCTCTACTACTCCATTTGATTGAGGTGTTCTTGGAGCGGAAAAGTTATGTGTTATACCATTTGTATTACAAAAGTTTCCAAATTGAGTTTCGTTGTCAAATTCACGACCATGATCCGCTCGGATCGACACAATTTTAACACCTAGTAGATTTTGAATTTTCTTGCTAAGAATTTCAAATTTATCAAAAGCTTCATTTTTGGTTTTCAAAACAACGTCCAAGTAAACCTTGAGTAATCATCTACTATGACCAAAGTGTATAAGTTGCCTCCGTAGTTTATAGCGGATGGTCCAAACAAGTCCATATGTAATAATTCTAGACACTTAGATGTGGACACCATATTTTTAGATTTGTGACTACTATGGGTTTGTTTACCAATTTTGCAAGCGTCGCAAAAGTGTTGGTCATATTTTAGTTTTGGTAAATTCCTAACTAGCTCTTTTGAAGATAGGTTTTGTATAAGTCTCATATTAGCGTGACCTAAGCGCCTATGCCAAAGAGATGAGCTATCATCTAATGTTGTTAGACAAAGTTTGTTGTTATATGTTTTATCTATCTTCATGACGATATGTTATTTTTCCTAACTCCTTTAGCTATGGTGATACCATCTTTTAGTATTTTACTACCATTTTCATCAAATAGTACTTTATACTTTTTATCACATAATTGGCTAATACTAAGTAGATTAAATCCTAACCTATCCACATGAGCAACATTTTCAATAGTTAGGAGTTATGAGCGATCGTACTTTGCCAATGATTTTGCTTTTGAGATTGCTACCAAAGTGACATTACCTCCGCCATACTCTTGGTATGATGAGAAGAGACTTTGTTGCCCGTCATGTGTCGTGAGCATCCACTATCTTTTATCCATTCATCGTTCCAATCCAACTTTCAAGCATACCTAAGAAGTAAATAACTCAAGCATTTGGTCCCCAATATCTCATGGGTCCGTTTGGGTTAAACATACCATTTATTTGATTCATGTATGGAAATGATGGGAAAGAGTTCCATGACATGTAACTGGAGTTTGATATGGTCTAGGAAGTTTTGATTCCAACCATTGTGTTGGTAGTTGGGTTGTACGTTGTGGTTGCTCTTAGGAAAGGGCGTTTGGCAAAAGGTGCTTTATATCGTTGTTGAGTAGTTTTTGATCTAAATTCATTTTAGCAAGTCCTACTCCCGATGTAACAATTGGTTTTAGTTTAACACTATCCTTGGTTTTCTTTGTTACTTTGACAAATTCAAGACGGTCCAGACATTAACATTCGTCTCATCAAGTACCCACGGCACCATTTGTTTCACGGACGGAACCCTTATTTTGGTTCCGTCTCGTCCGTGTTGCATCGCAGCAGCTTTTGATGATTGTTCGTCCTTTTCGCCGCTTTTGTTTTGACTCTTTGGAATTAATACTTCATTAAATCCTAGCCCATTCATGTCTCCTGGTGTTTTATGGATTTTAACTATTTCATCGGCAAGAGCGATGTTTTTGTTAAACCTTTTAAATTTAGAATTATTTTCGATTAAAACATCTTGTGTGAGCTTTAGTTTTTCTATTTCAAGATTAAGCTCTTGACATGATTTACAACCATCGTCATTTGCCTTTCCCTTTTCAAGTCGTTTTGCTTTTTCTTTTAACTCATAAACTTCATTTTCCAAAATTCCTTTTGGTTTTTAAAATTTATTTTTAGTTATGATTTTAGACTTAGCTCACACAATTGATTATATTGTTTTTGCAAAGTGTCATCATCAATAGAAGAGTAAGAAGAGTCGGAAAGTACCTCATTTGACTCATGTGCCATTAGAGCGATCTCTTCCTTGCTTGATTCTTCATCGCCTTCACTATCACTCCAAGCACCACTTACAAAAGCTCGTTGAGTTTTGCTTTTAGGTGGCTTGGGACATTCTCCTATGAGATGATTTGCATCACCACATCTAAAACACTTTCTTTCACCTTTACCCTTTTGTCATCCCGATCTTTTCGAATGGCTTTTTTCTTCTCGAGGTTGTCTTACTAACTTTCCTCTTCTTCTAAAGAACTTCTAAAATCTCTAACGGCCATGGCATATTCCTCATCTTCACTACCGAGCAAGATTCGTCATCATCACTTGATTCCGCCTTTGCTTTTAGAGCAACGGATTTGATCTTCTCCTTTTTCCTTTGATGATCTCCGAATCTTTCTCCATCACCATTTCGTGTACTTTGAGGTTACCGATTAGCTCGCCTAGTGACATTTTGAGAGATCTTTGATTCTTCAATAGCGGTCACTTTAGCTCTCCATTTGGGATGGAGTGCTCTAAGAAATTTCCGACAAAGTTCTTACTACGAAAAGATTCATCAAGTGCTTTAAGTGATGTAATAATAGTATTAAAGCGAGCAAATCCACAATCAATGGTTTCATCTTCGTGGATAACAAATTGTTCATATTGTTGAACAAGAAGATCAATTTTGTTATCCTTGACTTGTGAATTACCTTGATGTGTAATAATCAAAGATTCCCAAATATCTTTGGCGGTTTCACACATAAAAATTCTTTCATATTCTTTTCTAGGTAAAGCATTGTAAAGCATCATTTTAGCTTCATTATTTTTAGCAACTAATTTCTTTTGTTCATCAATGTAAATGTCCTTTGTTGTAGAACTAAAATCCCTTTAACAATAATAAACCAAAGATCTATATCTTTTGACTTTACATATGTTTCAAAACGGTTTTTCCAATAGATAAATCCATTGGTTTCAAAGAGTGGTGGTCTTTGCATAGATTGCCCTTCTTTAAAGTTTTCGTAATCCATGGATCGCTTCAAGTTTATAAAATACAAATTATTTTAGAAATTCTTGAGCAACGAGGCTCGTACCAATTGTAGAAAACTAGAAGGGGTTGAATAGTTTACCGATTAAAACTTTGTTTTGAAACTTATTGAAAAGATCAATTGATATTGATCTTAGATATGTTAATGAAATATGCAAGCAATATGTAAAGAGTAAATAAGGAAAGAAATGATCAAACCACAACAAGTTGTTTATAGTGGTTCGGCTACAAGGACTCTTTTTCCTTGCCCTACTCCACCCCCGAGTCTCACACTCGAGAGTTTAACTTCACTAGTCAACAAGCTCCTTTCACCGCGGAGAAAACCTTTACACTTCGCTTACACTATTTCCGACACTAAGCTAGATGTCGAGTTCTTTCCAAGGGTACAACTACTCCCACACACAATGTATTTTGAGGACTAAAATACTAACCACTCACACTCACAAGATTATGATGGTTTAATACAACAATGAAGTATGAATCAACACTAGATCATACAACACTAAACAAACAAGACTTCCAACTTCTCGCTTGAAGCTTGAATGTGACTTGATCTTCTTTGCTACAAAAGAGATCACTACTATGATATGAAACCGAGTTAGAAAGGTTAGAGAGAAGATATGTATGAGAGTATAATAGAAAGGGATGAAAAACTACTTGGTTTGGCATTGCTATTTATAGCCAAATGGATGTGAGCGCCCACGGACCACGGAACCCTTAAAAGGGTTCCGCCTGTACCATTTTGGTACCGCCAGTCCGACAACCAAGATATCAAAATCTTTGCCAAAGTCAACTATATCTAAGTGAGATTGTGCAAGATATGAAGAGTACAAATCCACACAAAATATCTAATGAAATCTTCCAATGATTTCCATGATGCATCACATGATGTCATATGTTGTATTTCTATTTTAGAAATATGCAAGTACTTAAGTAGTGTTTGGTTTTAAGAACCTAACACATTCTAAAACTACTATCATACATAATGATTAGAGTCATATCAAGATGTCACTAATCATAAATGTAAATGCTTGAATGATGAATATATTGTTTGAAAAAGCTTGTTTTAATATCTATTAAACTTGACAAGCTTTAAGCTTTTATACAAATTAAATTTACTTTTGTCGTTAACAAAACTTAGGTAAAGATCAAAATATAAATAACGCTTAATGACGATATTTGTATTAACAAGCCCGAGCCATTATCTCCCTTGATCAAAGCTCCCCAAATTTGGTGCTTAATGGGAAGATACATGGATTGTGAAAAATAAAGCTACAAAAAAAATGTTAGTAATAATGATCATTCACAAGCATTTCCAAACACTATGTAAAGGCACCAACAATGTAGAAAACACCATTCATTAGCTAAATTTTTTCATGAATAAGAATCATTAAAAGAGAACACAATGATGTGTTTTAGTACAAGAAAAAAAATAATCCTAAGAAAAGAAAAACTTAGAAATGCTAATTTATGACCATTCTAATGAGATGGTGGATGAGAAAGAGCGTTGAGGCGCTCAAGGATGTGATTGAGGATGAACCTCATTTCCTCTTGGAAGTCATGGACCATAACCCGGGTCCGATTAACGGTTTGGGCGGTTTGCTCACAAGTTGAGCAACCATGCCTAGGGGTAGTATGTTTGGTGAGGTTGTGGTGGTGGAATGGTAGATGTGTTGGTGTTGGTGGGGATGTTTGGGGTGGTCATGATGGAGGCTAGCAAAGCATTTTTCATTTGCATAGTCTCACTTAGGTGATAATCCACCATGCCTTTGAATTGGTGGAGGTTTTGGAGTTCCGCTTGAATCTCCTCTCTTGTGGGATTAGCATCCCACATGGACTCGTCAATGTCCTTTATGTGAGGGGACATTGATGTAGGGAGTACTTGGTCCCCATACAAAGGACCATGGATGTCTTTGTAAATGGGGTGAAAGAGAAGAGGTTTTGCCCCTAATGGGGCGTTTGGATCAAAGGACGGCCTAGGTGACTCATGAGCAATACGCTCAATTATGCCAAAGGATGGCAATGGTGGTGGATGATTTGGCCTTGGAGGCAAGTCTTCCAAGTCCTCCAAGGAAGGATTTGGAGAAGTGGGTGGTGTGGAAAATAACTCCAAAGGAATGAGAGTTGGAGACTTTGGTGGTGAGGGTGTTTTAGATGTTTGGATGGGTGCCGGTGGTGGTGAAGTTGGTGTTTTTGTGGGTGGTGGAGTGGTGATCACAATTGGTGATTGAGTAGGAGTAGCTAAAGTTAAGTTTGTATCATCTCGTATGGGGGATGAGATTGTGAGTGGAGAAGACTCGGATGAGGAGCTCAAGTTTACGAAGCAACAAGGCCTCACGCTAATTCTAGCGGTTTTCTTGCAAGGTTTAGGAGAGGATTTTGTCATTTTGACTTGTGTTTTTCTTTGCTAGATGATGGTAAGAATGAAGAAGGTGTGAGGATGATCATGGTAAAACCTCTCAATTTATAGAAGTGAAAAATTATGGAGAAATGTGTTTGATTTGATGTTAAACCATAGAAGGGATGAGTTTCCTAATGATTTGGAAGTGGGTTAAATGCTAGTCATATCACCCAAGTCAAGCCATACAAGAGAGATGGAGTGAAGAAGCAAAGATTTGCAATAAATGTGTTCTAATGAGTGGAATTTCCTAACAATCAGATTACCCACGGATTTCAAGGTACCAAAAATTTGGTTCCTTCCTTTATGCCAAAGGGCTCCTTGGGTGAATTTTTCAAATTTTTGAATTTTGGTGGGAAATGGATTTCTTATATGCCTAAGTGAATTGTACTAGTTCTAATAAGTGTATAAACTAGTTAAGATTGACCTACAAGCAATGGATGGTAATTTGGAATGACGAAATAATCGAAATTCAGAAAGTTACCTGGAGGATCCACGGCACCAATAGTTAACACGGACGGACCCCTAAAAAGGGTGCCGTCTGGTCCGCCTGTACAGGTACGGCGGTACCATTTCTTATAACAGACGGAACCAAAACGTTAGTGCCGTCTAATCCGTACAGTGCAGAAAAGTTCACAGAGTCCATTTTAAGGTGTCGGGGACTTTTCCGAAACCTGAAATTTTTCTCAAAACATGTGACACTAAACATTTCTAGTTAGGAAAAGTAAATAACATATGTACAAACATAATGGAGCATAGATTTTGAGCAAGGCCAAGTGATTTTCACATTATAGTGAAAATGGGTAAAATTTGATAGCATACTTGTGCTATCTCCCTGCATAAGATTGTTAGCATACATCATAGTTTCGAGTTATATTATCATCCTACTAGATAAATTGTATCAAACATTAGAGATAATGTATTGTTCCAAATGCTCCTTAAAACGATTCTCACTTATCCAATTTCTTGTAGATCTTGGTCATCATTCTACCAAGGCACTTGAACATCCCCTTGGTTTGCTTGAACTCCGCTAATTCATTCTCAATCTTGGGAAGAGATGCATAATACTCATGAGGTGGAAGGCGAGAGTTTGGAAGACCATCATCGGAGCTATTTGATGATGATGATGATGGAGTTGGAGGTTTTGCTCTCTTGCCTTTTGTCTTAGCAACTCGTGCATCACTCAAAGGTACAGAGATGTGAGGGATGAGCTCATAGTGAAGGTGCATCCCTTTTGGGCTTGGTGGAATTGGTGCAAAGGATCTATAGAGACGGGTGAGAAGCATCCCATATGGGAGAGCAACCGATCCTTGTGTTGGAATATCAATCATTCTCCTAGCAATGTAGTAGGCTAAATTGAATGGTTGATGGGTGGACAAGTTGTAGAGCATATGGCAAAGACAAGCATTGATGTGATCCCTATTTCCTATGGTGCTAATGACGTTGGCTCTAAGTAGTTCTTCCCATTTCCTAAATTCAGGCTTAAGTTCATTTCGCTCCATTCCATATGGATCTTGTTTCATTTCTTTTCCTTTTCGGGTGACTCGGGTTGTATCTCCCCTTGGGATAAATAGGTGCTCACGGATGACATCCTTATTTGCTAGAGGTGTTTGGTAGGGATAAGTGCGGTCATTGTTTGCATCAAGAATGGTGAGTGACCACTTATCCGAGTAGACACATGTCCCTCGGTTGGGAATTCCTAGCAATTGAGCAAAGTTGGTTAAGGTGATGGTGTAGTCGTTTTGATTGATTTTAAACCTAAGACAAAACTCATCATCATCTTCATCACTAAAGCCGGTCACACTAGCATAGAACTCTAACACAAACCTAGGACAAATTGGTTCATCGATGTCAAGAAGACAATCAAATTGAATGGCGGCTAGTTCTTCACGGAGATTGGTATTCTCAATGAAAGATGGGTGAATGGTTCTACCCTCATGGAAATACCTTGATTCTAGACTCTTAAAGATTCCTACTTGTTCCTTGGAAAGTCCTTTGGTTTTGTGATGTTTGGGAATGTAGCCAAGGGTGTCCTTGTGATCATAGAATCTTGCGGCTACCATGGTTATTCCTAGGAGCAAGAATTAATATATTAAAAATAAGAAAAAACTTTAACGTTTTAGTTCTAGTGTGTGCCTATATGAAAACGATTTGGAGTTGCGGTTATCTCGACTCATTTTATGCATAAAAATGGTTTTAGTGGGGTGTTTGGCAAATACCATGAAATAACCCAAATGCTCCTAATTCAATGTGGCTTCATTTGAATATACCCGGGAATGCATATTAGTTATGCAATACCTTTAGTATTCAAGAGCATGCAAGTGATGAAAGTCTAACGTTTCTATTTGTATTAACAATGAAAAATTGTTTTCCTACAAGTGAGAAGCTTTTCAAAAAAATTTGATATGGGGTGTTTGGTTATTTGAATAAGGCCTTATAGTCATTATCTATTGATTAGTGAGAAGCATGACTTGTTTATGCAATATGATAATGTAGTACCTAATTTCAATGACTTGTTATGCAATTTGCCAATTGAATTCATATTTAGTATAAAAGCATACATAAACCCCATGTAATGATTTGTAATGGTTTTGTGCACAAACAAGAATCCTAGACTCAGAATTAAGAGATAAAATGTAGTTAGGATACTTACAATGATGTTATCTCCAGTGATTAGTGAGTGGGAAGATATCAATAATGAGCTTGGTTTAATGTTTACACATTTTAGTAAAGTGGGTTTTGAGGAAGAAGAGGTTTTGTAGGTAGTAGTTTTGCTTCTGTAGACACCACGGACTAGACGGTACCAAATTTTTGGTTTCGTCTGTGTTGTCGTTTGGTGTCGTGGCTACAGTAGCAGATACAAAACAAAATTGTTTTGTTTTGACTATTCTAATGTTTTGGACTATGTTTATCCTACATGTTTGGTTCCATTAACCCTAAAACAAGTCTAAGGAGATTAAAAGGTTCTCGTTTAAGAGGCTTAGTTAAGATGTCGGCAATGTTGTCTTCGGAGGATACTTTCTCGATTGAGATGTTTCCTTTTTGAACATTGTCGCGAAGAAAGTGATGACGGATTTCAATATGCTTTGTACGAGCATGTTGAACGGGATTCTTGCTGAGATCGATGGCTCCTTTGTTGTCGCAAAGTATAACAATATCGTTGAGATGAATTCGTAATCTCGAGAGCTTGCTTCATCCAAAGAGCTTGTTGACATGCTTTTCCTACCGAGACGTACTCGGCTTCATGAGTTGAGATGGCTAAAGTCGTTTGCTTCTTTGCAAACCATGAGGTGAGACAATGTCCAACAAAAGTGCAAATACCACTTGTACTTTTTCTATCGACATAGTCACTGGCATGATCCGAGTCGGCATACACTATGGTTTCTACACCCGTTCCTTTGGAATACCATAATCCTAAACACGTTGTTCCCTTAATGTATCTAAAAATCCTTTTTAAGGCTTCTAAGTGTGATGCCTTAGGGTTTTCTTGAAAGCGAGCACATAGACAAACACTAAACATAATGTCGGGTCTACTAGCCGTAAGATAGAGTAAGCTACCAATCATTCCTCTATATTTAGTGTTATCTACGGATTCACCTTCCTCGTCCTTGGTGAGTTTAGTGTCCGAGGACATGGGTGTCTTAGTTGGTTTGGAATCTTCAAGACCAAATTTCTTAAGCATGTCTTTTATATATTTAGATTGGTTAAAAAATATGCCATCTTCTAGTTGTTTAATTTGGAGTCCTAGAAAGAAATTTAATTCACCCATCATACTCATTTCAAACTCGTCGTGCATGATTTTAGAGAAATCATCACATAGCTCTTGACAAGTTGATCCGAATATGATGTCATCAACGTATATTTGAACAATGATAATATGTGACTCCTTTTTCTTGGTAAAAAGAGTATTATCTACTAATCACATAGTGTATTTGTTATCAATAAGAAAAGTCTTAAGTCGGTCGTACCAAGCTTTTGGTGCTTGCTTAAGACCGTATAATGCTTTCTTGAGTTTGAAGACATGATGTGGTTTCTCAAAGTCGGTAAAACCGGGAGGTTGAGCAACATACACTTCTTCGTTAATAAACCCATTAAGAAATGCACTTTTAACATCCATTTGAAATAATTTAAAGTCATAAGCACATGCATAAGCAAGTAATATTCTAATAGATTCGAGTCTAGCTACCGGTGCATAAGTTTCATCATAATCAATCCCCTCTTGTTGATTATAACCTTGTGCAACAAGCCTAGCTTTGTTTCTAGATACTATACCATTTTCATCCATTTTATTTCGAAAAACCCATTTCGCTCCAATTATAGTTTGATCTTTGGGTTTTGGAACTAATTTCAAACATCATTTCTAACGAATTAGTTTAACTCTTCTTGCATGGCAATTACCCATGATTCATCTTTTATTGCTTCATTTATGTTTTTCGGTTCAATGGTGGATACAAAACAAAAATAGTTACTTTGATTTTGGGCTTGTGACCTTAAGGTTCTTTGATTAAGTTGTCCTATGACCTTTTCTAAAGGATGACTTTTAGATTCTTTGATGTTTACAATCTCTTTATTTAATGGTTCATCTTCCGTGTTATTATTAATTATTTCTTGACTTTTTATCATTTGACTTTCAACTAAGTCATCATCTACCAAAGGTGATGTCTTAGAGGGAGGTGGACTTTCGTCGAATGTTATGTTCAACGATTCCTCGACTATCATTGTTTCTTTGTTTAGGACAATGTAAGCTTTACTAGTTTGAGAATAACCAAGAAATACACCGTCGTAAGACTTTGGGTCAAACTTGGTGAGATAATCTTTAGTATTAAGAATGAAGCATTTACAACCAAAAACTCTAAAATATCCTAAAATTGGCTTTTTACCTTTATAAAGCTCATATGGTGTTTTGTTTAGGAAAGGACGGATTAAGACTCTATTTAAAATATATGTAGAAGTGTCAACCGCGTTACACCAAAACTTTTGAGGAATGTTTTGTTCATTAAGCATTGTTCTACTCATTTCTTGAATTGTTCTATTTTTACGTTCTACTACTCCATTTGATTGAGGTGTTCGTGGAGCCAAAAAGTTATGTGTTATACCATTTGTATCACAAAAGTTTCCAAATTGAGTTTCGTTGTCAAATTCACGACCATGATCCGTTCGGATCGACATAATTTTAACGCCTAGTTGATTTTGAATTTTCTTACTAAGAATTTCAAATTTATCAAAAGCTTCATTTTTAGTTTTCAAAAACAACGTCCAAGTAAACCTTGAGTAATCATCTACTATGACCAAAGTGTATAAGTTGCCTCCGTAGCTTCTTATAGCGGATGGATGGACCAAACAAGTCCATATGCAATAATTCTAGACACTTAGATGTGGACACCATATTTTTGGATTTATGACTACTATGGGTTTGTTTACCAATTTTGCAAGCGTCGCAAAAGTGTTGGTCATATTTTAGTTTTGGTAGATTCCTAACTAGCTCTTTTGAAGATAGGTTTTGTATAAGTCTCATATTAGCGTGACCTAAGCGTCTATGCCAAAGAGATGAGCTATCATCTACCGTTGTAAGGCAAAGTTTGTCATTAGATGTTTTATCTATTTTCATGAGGTATATGTTATTTTTCCTAACTCCTTTAGCTATGGTGATACCATCTTTTAGTATTTTACTACCATTTTCATCAAATAGTACTTTATACTTTTTATCACATAATTGGCTAATACTAAGTAGATTAAATCCTAACCTATCTACATGAGCAACATTTTCAATAGTTAGGGAGTTATGAGCGATCGTACCTTTGCCAATGATTTTGCTTTTGAGATTGCTACCAAAGTGACATTACCTCCGTCATACTCTTGGTATGATGAGAAGAGACTTTGTTGCCGTCATGTGCGTGAGCATCCACTATCTTTTATCCATTCATCGGGTTCCAATCCAACTTTCAAGCATACCTAAGAAACAAATAACTCAAGCATTTGGTCCCCAATATCTCATGGGTCCGTTTGGGTTAAACATACCATTTATTTGATTCATGTATGGAAACGATGGGTAAGAGTTCCATGACATGTAACTGGAGTTTGATATGGTCTAGGAAAGTATTGATTCCAACCATTGTGTTGGTAGTTGGGTTGTGCGTTGTGGTTGCTCTTAGGAAAGGCGTTTGGCAAAAGGTGTTTTATATCGTTGTTGAGTAGTTTTTATCTAAATTCATTTTAGCAAGTCCTATTCGATGTAATAATTGGTTTCGTTTAGCACTATCCTTGGTTTTCTTTGTTACTTTGACAAATTCAAGACGGTCCAGATTGCAAACATTACATCTCATCAAGTACCCACGACACCATTTTGTTCAACGGACGGAACCCTTATTTTGGGTCCGTTTGGTCCGTCTTCATCTCGCAGCAGCTTTTGATGATTGTTTGTCCTTTTCGGCCGCTTTGTTTTGACTCTTTGGAATTAATATCTCATTAAATCCTAGCCCATTCATGTCTCCGGTGTTTTATGAATTTTAACTATTTCATCGGCAAGAGCGATGTTTTTGTTAAACCTTTTAAATTTAGAATTTTGTTCGATTAGAAATCTTGTGTGAGCTTTAGTTTTTCTATTTCAAGATTAAGCTCTTGACATGATTTACAACCATCGTCATTTGCTTTTCCTTTTTCTAATCGTTTTGCTTTTTCTTTTAACTCATAAACTTCATTTTTCAAAAATTCCTTTTTGGTTTTTAAAAATTTATTTTTAGTTATGATTTTTAGACTTAGCTCACACAATTGATTCTATTGTTTTTGCAAAGTGTCATCATCAATAGAAGAATAAGAAGAGTCGGAGAGTACCTCGTTTGACTCATGTGCCATTAGAGCGATCTCTTCCTTGCTTGATTCTTCATCATCTTCACTATCACTCCAAGCACCACTTACAAAAGCTCGTTGAGTTTTGCTTTTAGGTGGCTTGGGACATTCTCCTATGAGATGACTTGCATCACCACATCTAAAACACTTTCTTTCACCTTTACCCTTTTTGTCATCCCGATATTTTCGGAATGGCTTCTTTCTCTTCTTCTAAAGAACTTCTTAAAGTCTCTAACGGCCATGGCATACTCCTCATCTTCACTACCGGAGCAAGATTCGTCATCATCACTTGATTCCGCCTTTGCTTTTAGAGCAACGGATTTGATCTTCTCCCTTCTTCCTTTGATGATCTCCGAATCTTTCTCCATCACCATTTCGTGTACTTTGAGGTTACCGATTAGCTCGTCTAGTGACATTTTTGAGAGATCTTTTGATTCTTCAATAGCGGTCACTTTATCTCTCCATTTGGGATGGAGTGCTCTAAGAAATTTCCTGACAAAGTTCTTGCTACGAAAAGATTCATCAAGTGCTTTAAGTGATGTAATAATAGTATTAAAGTGAGCAAAGCCACAATCAATGGTTTCATCTTCAGGGATAACAAATTGTTCATATTGTTGAACAAGAAGATCAATTTTGTTATCCTTGACTTGTGAATTACCTTGATGTGTAACAATAGAAGATTTCCAAATATCTTTGGCGGTTTCACACATAAAAATTCTTTCATATTCTTTTCTAGGTAAAGCATTATAAAGCATCATTTTAGCTTCATTATTTTTAGCAACTAATTTCTTTTGTTCATCAACAGAAATCCTTTGTTGTAGAACTAAAATCCCCTTTAATAATAACAAACCAAAGATCTATATCTTTTGATTTTAAATATGTTTCAAAACGGTTTTTCCAATAGATAAATCCATTGGTTTCAAAGAGTGGTGGTCTTTGCAAAGATTGCCCTTTGTGACAACTCGTAATTTCAGGTCATTTTGCAAACTTTGAAAAATTCACTATTTCATCATTTTTCGTAAACTAGGGTTACGAATATCAAATACGCGTAACCTGGAGGGTTAAGCTGCGTATTCATGGAATATCATCAAGGACATATCATATAGACTAGAGTTAGTCTACATATCATTAGTAACATCATTTCATATCCATTTTACGCATCGGTTTGCATTTTCATTAAGCGTTTATTTCCTATTAAATAAACGCTATCGCGTAATCATTTATTTTGAATATTTGATCCGACACTTCCAAAATTATTCGATATATTTTTATATTCATATTAAGATTATAAAAATATTATTATTAGTTTACCGGTGTTTTAAATTTATTTTGTATATAAATTGTTATATTTATATAATTAGGCGGTTTTAAATAAATACTACACGATAATTATTATTTCACTCAATTTTTGTAAGAAATATATTTTTATAATTTTTATGACTTCAATATATTTTATTTTGATCCGTTAAAATTTATTTTTAGCTAACACTACTCTAAATGCTTAAATATATACACAAGTTACCAACTATCCTTAAATAACTACACATTTAATTCTACTCATATATATTTAACTAATCAAAATGCATTAAAATATGCCTTGTTATGCCATGGTCGACATCCATGGATGACTCACACACTTTTGTGTACAAAATATCAAGATACAATATTACTTACACCTTTTAACATTATTTTACAACCACAACTACACATACACAACATAATATCTTAGGTGAAAAATCAAAATACTCTCCCATTTTTATCTCTCTAAACCGTTCATGGCAAGAAAAGAAGAAGGAAACATTTATTTTTCAATATCAAGCTTAATTAACAACTCTAGTATACTCTTAATTAAGGTTTTGAAATAAAAACCTAGGGTATTAGGATAAAACCTTGTTCTTTAAACCTCATCAATTAACTAGTAAGCATTTCATGATCATTTTTATTTTTCATATTCATACTTTGGTCATTTTATCATGCTTGAGGAAAAACATGCAAGTTATTTGATTATCTATACCACTTTTATTGTTTTTAAGTGTTATAAATATATATTTATCATCCTATAATTACTCCTTGAAACATATCACTTTTGGTGATGTCTAGGAATCCATGACACCCTAAGAAGGTGTATGGTAGGATTAAAATAGCTTCGGCGTTGGTTTGAATTGGTTAGAATAGGTTTTGCGCGAGAAAACTCATTTCGACAACTTTATTTAAAGGTCTGATCATATTTTTGAATTCTGGAATTTTCGAAAGATTGTAAAAATTTTTGGGCTAGATATTTGGAAAATATACTTTAAAAAGAAAACGTGGCCGCTTGAACGGGTTAAAACGGAGTTATAACGAAGAAGTTATGCTATTTTTAAGTTTAACGACGAAAACTATTTGTTTCAGAAAATTCAACATGTATTCTCAACTTTTTACGAGTCAAAAATGAGTCTTAAGCGTTATAAAATGTGTCGACTTATCAAATATATATTAGTATACTTTAACACGAAGCTAAGGACATATAAAACGTAGAAAACGGACTTGTAACGATTAAATTACACGCGATTTAACAAAGTTGCCGTAACTATTTTATATAAGTATAACTATATATTTTCTAATAACCAAGAAATATCGGCCACGAAGGACCATGTTGAGGGTCGTTTTTAACATTGATGTAGTACTTTTTATAATATGATGTCTTCTAGTAAAAGTAAGTTCGCCTAGCATATTTTCCAAAATGTCCAACTGTTCGTCAAACTGAGTTGTAACGAATAAAATACGGTCACTTAAACTTTGCCAAAAACCACCCTTAAACAATATTTTGGACACAAGTACCATACTTTACCTATGTTTTTCTCCATGATCGAGACCTCTACGATAAAAACTTAAATGCTAAAACTTTGAGATAATGATACAAGCTTTCCAAAACCGTTGAGTTTGTTTCCTAACACTCGATATGCACCATTTTACGACTAGCTTTTCAAGGCCATTTAGTCACTCTCATGACTTGTCAAATTATATTGTTTTACGATAAAAAACTATAATTTCGTAATAAATCACTAAACGACTATCGTAGGAGGTTGTTTCAACGTAAATACTTGTAAAGTATTTTATAATATGACGAGATGTCATAAACAATATATTTTGACGATAAACATTATTTTCAAATGTACAAGTGGAATGGATATCATATGAGTTTGCATGCACGACATTGTTTCATGATTTACATTAGAACATATCATTCATAATAGGTCACGGTCAGAGGTTGCGCCTCATTTCAATGATTGCCATTATATCATCATAATCATTGCAACAGTGAGTTTTCATAGCCCGATTTATTCAAGTTTATACTTATTTCAAACCTACGGGAGAATACATTGCACATCATTTTATTACGATACCAAGTATATCAAATTCATTAAGTTACTTCATTGCCAATTGAATGTCCCCATATCGAAATCATGAACCGTTAATTCTTTGGGTAGCGAGGGTGAGTGGATAGATCTATTGAGGTGACTCCTCCATCCGGGTTGGTGGATTCCAACCGGTCAAACGGATGCATTTCACTTCATGTCGAATTTGAGTTGTTTGGCAAACACTCTGTTGGGGCGAACATCATGATCAGTCAAGCTTCGGTGTCATGTGCTTATAGCAATTGTAACATTTTTATGTGACATATTTGTCATACATGGCCTATACTTGTGGTAGTCGTATAAAACGTTTTTACATGAACTCTATGAACTCACTCAACCTTTGTGTTGACACTTTTAGAAATGTATTTTCAGGTAACTAAGGCATTCACTTCATGGCATGCATGTGGACATATCATAGAGTCGCGGTGACGACGCGTCTCACATGGTATTTATACACTTTAAAAACATCGTTTGACTTGTACCAAACTTATTTTCTTCACATGTTGATTTTCATTTGGGACCTATCTTTGTAACTCTGAATGTTTTTAATATATCAAACGATGTTCTTTTCAAACGACACTTTAGGTCGTTCAATATAACTGTGATTGTGGTGCTATGACGGTCATCCCAAGGAATTCCATTCATTGCAAAACAGTAATTTGGGGTGTGACAGTTGGCATCGAGCTTGATTATAGAGAACTAGGTTGCATCATTGACCCTAGACTATAACTACATCATCATAGCATCTCATCATTTCATCATAAGTGCATAGTCACTATACATGCGGTTTCATACGCACATTTTGCGAGTTATTTACTTTCATTTCAAATCGATTGTTACATTAATGCCTTCAGAAACCCATCCCATCATACTCACATCAGAATTTGACATGGAGAATGCCCTGTCATTCCCTATCACAATTTTAACATCAGTTGACTCAACATCGATAACATCAGATGATGAGACTGAACCCTTTTAGGAGGACGAAGTTGCACCTACACCATCACGATCACTATTGATTCACTGTAGGATCAGGACAGTTTTTATCATTCTGTTGGGACATATCATACCATTTGGTAGGACTTACAAGCTTAGTCCTAGTGGACCTATTAGTCATACATTTGATTTACCGCTTGGGAAGCGTGCATGATTTGACACACCACTACCATCTACCACTAAGACTACAGAAACTACACTATCTTATAGGTTTGAGGACTATGAAAGTTCTAGGGTTGTTGCTGCTAGACAACCTAATACTCCTACACTTGAAACATGATTAGACCATCAACAGGAATAGATAATAAGTACATTTCTATTTAGTGTAATCTTTATCCTTTATTATCTCTATGATAATCACAACCTTTGTTTACTTCAGTCCCTATTCCAATTGCCCAATTTTCAATCATTTCGCTACAATACATCACTATCTTACTAAGGGTTAGGCCAACTTTATTCTTGACCAATTAGGAGACTATTACCACTCTATGAGGTTCTTCCATGTATCCTACAAACCATTCAACAAATTATATTTCAAGTTATTTTGTTACCACTTTATAAAATTATTTCACATAATTTTATTTCAAGCTATTTTATTACCATCTTAGGAAAATTGTTTCATAAAGTTTTAAAACAAGTTGTTTTGTTACCACCCTATCAATTTGGTTTTCAGTCATTTTATCAACTATTTAATACCATCATGCGAAACGATTTTCATGTTACTCTGAAAAATTATTGAGCCATTATCTTACAAAACAAAACGTTAAAAACCATCTAAAACTTCGGAGAAACATAATACCATTTCAACAAAACCAAGAATCACATCATTTGTCCTCGATTATACATAGCCTGATCACCTATGTATGATTCAGGAAGAATTATGTCATGAAAGAAACAAGCATCTTTTCAAACTTCCTAAAACAATCTTCACTCAAAGGCAAAGCTTTGTAATCAGATAAATTGTTCATAAACATTTCTTTTTGTTAACACTCTATAGAAGCCTACGCCATTCATCCCTCACTCAACCGATAAGTTAGAATTTGACGAGTGACCTTTTTAGGAAAGGCTTTATATACCATCTACGAGGAGGATTCCTCGATACAAGAAAATAGTGAAAGGATTTCAGAACTACCATCAGGGACTAGAAGTATATAGTAAGATGATTCGAAACACAATAAAAATCTTAAGACATCACGAGACATTCCGAACCACTATTTTGGACTAGAAGCCAAATTATATCATTTCAAAAGTACTAGCTAGACCGAGTTATAAGATTTAGTACGAAGCGAATACACACTAAGCAACACTATAGGGATCAACCAAGTCTTCTAGCTGAGACTGCAGAACATTCCATTAAACATGGTCTCAACGATATATGAACTTCCCTACAATGAGTTTCTCTCAAAGGAAAATTTGGTTAAATTGAGGTTATCGATATAAACTTCCGCTAAGGCATGGTGTTCACTAGAAATTCCAAGTGATCTCACTTCTATATCAAGGGATGCAACAGGTTTGAACATATCGGACAATCAATGACTCCCCATCTATAGGTAAAATTAGAACAAACATTCTTCGACATAGTATGAGCTGATATCTATTTTCTTGCTAGCATGATAACAATCTAAGTGATGAAATATTTTTAGAAGCACTCAATATCGGAACAAATCCTGAAAATCAACCACTACATCACATCACTTAAATATTTAAGGTTTTGTGACTTGACAACATATAGCATGGAAACACTTCGATAATCAAAAAATAAACATTTTAGTCATGGAGACTAAGCACCTTAGGCAAGTAAAACTCAAGTAATGACATTCGCTAGAACGAGAAACGCGAGGAATCACAACTGTTACCTATAATATATTCTTTTCAATAAGGTCCTTTTCGACAGATTTAACATTTTGAAATTTGACACGAGACACGTGGTATCAATTTCAGTTGTACTTATTATAAGCTATTTGATTCACCTTAGGCTTCTGACAATCATATCAAGATTCCCATGGAACCTACTAGGACATGATTACCACCTATTACCCTCAGCTCAATGGTCAGCGTGAGAGAACAATTCAAACATTACAAGATATACTCAAGGCATGTGTGATATTCTAGAAATGATTAGGCAAATCATTCTTCATCGAACAAGTAGTTTTACAACAACAGTTAGCACATGAACATATTAACTACACCAATTGAGACACTCTATGGTTGAGGTGTCAATCACTTATTCACTGGTCAAAATCAGGAAAGTCTAACTCACTAGTCCATAACTCATTCATGAAACAACAAAGAAATTGTACAAATCAAGAATCATTTACAAGTAACAACATATAGCTAGATAAGCTACGTCGATATACGACGCAAAATATTGGGAGTATGTTCCATAAGTCGCAAACCATTAGAATTTCAAGTTGGCAACAGATTTATGTTGAAAGTCCCGTCTTGGAAAGGCGTGATATGATTCAGAAAACATTGGACGACCCGATGCGACTCAAATATCCTCACCTTTCACCGATAACACCGTAGAACCTAACATGGACTGAATTCAGGGACTGAATTCCTTTTTGGATGGGCGAATGTGACAACTCGTAATTTCAGGTCATTTTGCAAACTTTGAAAAATTCACTATTTCATCATTTTTCGTAAACTAGGGTTACGAATATCAAATACGCGTAACCTGGAGGGTTAAGCTGCGTATTCATGGAATATCATCAAGGACATATCATATAGACTAGAGTTAGTCTACATATCATTAGTAACATCATTTCATATCCATTTTACGCATCGGTTTGCATTTTTCATTAAACGTTTATTTCCTATTAAATAAACGCTATCGCGTAATCATTTATTTTGAATATTTGATCCGACACTTCCAAAAATTATTCTGATATATTTTTATATTCATATTAAGATTATAAAAATATTATTATTAGTTTACCCGGTGTTTTAAATTTATTTTGTATATAAATTGTTATATTTATATAATTAGGCCGGTTTTCGTAAATACTACACGATAATTATTATTTCACTCAATTTTTGTAAGAAATATATTTTTATAATTTTTATGACTTCAATATATTTTATTTTGATCCGTTAAAATTTATTTTTAGCTAACACTACTCTAAATGCTTAAATATATACACAAGTTACCAACTATCCTTAAATAACTACACATTTAATTCTACTCATATATATTTAACTAATCAAAATGCATTAAAATATGCCTTGTTATGCCATGGTCGACATCCATGGATGACTCACACACTTTGTGTACACAAAATATCAAGATACAATATTACTTACACCTTTAACATTATTTTACAACCACAACTACACATACACAACATAATATCTTAGGTGAAAAATCAAAATACTCTCCCATTTTTATCTCTCTAAACCGTTCATGGCAAGAAAAGAAGAAGGAAACATTTATTTTTCAATATCAAGCTTAATTAACAACTCTAGTATACTCTTAATTAAGGTTTTGAAATAAAAACCTAGGGTATTAGGATAAAACCTTGTTCTTTAAACCTCATCAATTAACTAGTAAGCATTTCATGATCATTTTAATTTTTCATATTCATACTTTGGTCATTTTATCATGCTTGAGGAAAAACATGCAAGTTATTTGATTATCTATACCACTTTTATTGTTTTTAAGTGTTATAAATATATATTTATCATCCTATAATTACTCCTTGAAACATATCACTTTTGGTGATGTCTAGGAATCCATGACACCCTAAGAAGGTGTATGGTAGGATTAAAATAGCTTCGGCGTTGGTTTGAATTGGTTAGAATAGGTTTTGCGCGAGAAAACTCATTTCGACAACTTTATTTAAAGGTCGATCATATTTTTGAATTCGGAATTTTCGACAGATTGTAAAAATTTTGGGCTAGATATTTGGAAAATATACTTTAAAAGAAAACGTGGCGCTTGAACGGGTTAAACGGAGTTATAACGAAGAAGTTATGCTATTTTTAAGTTTAACGACGAAAACTATTTGTTTCGAAAATTCAAGATGTATTCTCAACTTTTACGAGTCAAAAATGAGTCTTAAGCGTTATAAAATGTGTCGACTTATCAAATATATATTATTATACTTTAACACGAAGCTAAGGACATATAAAACGTAGAAAACGGACTTGTAACGATTAAATTACATGCGATTTAACAAAGTTGCCGTAACTATTTTATATAAGTATAACTATACATTTTCTAATAACCAAGAAATATCGGCCACGAAGGACCATGTTGAGGGTCGTTTTTAACATTGATGTAGTACTTTTTATAATATGATGTCTTCTAGTAAAAGTAAGTTCGCCTAGCATATTTTCCAAAATGTCCAACTGTTCGTCAAACTGAGTTGTAACGAATAAAATACGGTCACTTAAACTTTGCCAAAAACCACCCTTAAACAATATTTTGGACACAAGTACCATACTTTACCTATGTTTTCTCCATGATCGAGACCTCTACGATAAAAACTTAAATGCTAAAACTTTGAGATAATGATACAAGCTTTCCAAAACCGTTGAGTTTGTTTCCTAACACTCGATATGCACCATTTTACGACTAGCTTTTCAAGGCCATTTAGTCACTCTCATGACTTGTCAAATTATATTGTTTTACGATAAAAAACTATAATTTCGTAATAAATCACTAAACGACTATCGTAGGAGGTTGTTTCAACGTAAATACTTGTAAAGTATTATATAATATGACGAGATGTCATAAACAATATATTTTGACGATAAACATTATTTTCAAATGTACAAGTGGTATGGATATCATATGAGTTTGCATGCACGACATTGTTTCATGATTTACATTAGAACATATCATTCATAATAGGTCACGGTCAGAGGTTGCGCCTCATTTCAGTATTGCCATTATATCATCATAATCATTGCAACAGGTGAGTTTTCATAGCCCCGATTTATTCAAGTTTATACTTATTTCAAACCTACGGGAGAATACATTGCACATCATTTTATTACGATACCAAGTATATCAAATTCATTACATTGCTTAAGTTACTTCATTGCCAATTGAATGTCCCCATATCGTAAATCATGAACCGTTAATTCTTGGGTAGCGAGGGTGAGTGGATAGATCTATTGAGGTGACTCCTCCATCCGGGTTGGTGGATTCCAACCGGTCAAACGGATGCATTTCACTTCATGTCGAATTTGAGTTGTTTGGCAAACACTCTGTTGGGCGAACATCATGATCATCAAGCTTCGTGTCATGTGCTTATAGCAATTGTAACATTTTATGTGACATATTTGTCATACATGGCCTATACTTGTGGTAGTCGTATAAAACGTTTTTACATGAACTCTATGAACTCACTCAACCTTTGTGTTGACACTTTTAGCAATGTATTTTCAGGTAACTAAGGCATTCACTTCATGGCATGCATGTGGACATATCACAGAGTCGCGGTGACGACGCGTCTCACATGGTATTTATACACTTTAAAAACATCGTTTGACTTGTACCAAACTTATTTTCTGCACATGTTGATTTTCATTTGGGACCTATCTTTGTAACTCTGAATGTTTTTAATATATCAAACGATGTTCTTTTCAAACGACACTTTAGGTCGTTTAATATAACTGTGATTGTGGTGCTATGACAGTCATCCCCAAGGAATTCCATTCCGCTGCAAAACAGGTAATTTGAGGGTGTGACACCCTTCTTTAAAGTTTTCAGAATCCATGGATCGTTTCAAGTTTATAAAATACAAATTATTTTAGAAATTCTTGAGCAACGAGGCTCTGGTACCAATTGTAGAAAACTAGAAGGGGGGTTGAATAGTTTACCAATTAAAATTTTGTTTTGAAACTTATTGAAAGATCAATTGATATTGATCTTAGATATGTTAATGAAATATGCAAGCAATATGTAAAGAGTAAATAAGGAAAGAAATGATCAAACCACAACAAGTTGTTTATAGTGGTTGGTCACAAGGACTCTTTTCCTTGCCTACTCCACTCCCGAGTCTCACACTCGAGTTTTAACTTCACTAGTCAACAAGCTCCTTTCACCGTGGAGAAACCTTTACACTTCGCTTACACTATTTCCGACACTAAGCTAGATGTCGAGTTCTTTCCAAGGTACAACTACTCCCACACACAATGTATTTTGAGGACTAAAATACTAACCACTCACACTCACAAGATTATGATGGTTTAATGCAACAATGAAGTATGAATCAACACAAGATCATACAACAATAAACAAACAAGACTTCCAACTTCGTTTGAAGCTTGAATGTGACTTGATCTTCTTTGCTACAAAGAGATCACTAATATGATTTGAAACCGAGTTAGAAAGGTTAGAGAAGATATGTAAGAGAGTATGATAGAAAGGGATGAAAAACTACTTGGTTTGGCTTTGCTATTTATAGCGAAAACCATCGGCATGCACCACGGACGGCGGACCCTTGAAAGGGTTCCGTCGGTTATATATTTTGGTGTCATTGGTCCGACGGCAAGATATCAAGATCTTGCCAAAGTCAACCATATCTATGTAAGATTGTGTAAGATATGAAGAGTACAAATCTACACAAAATATCTAATGAAATCTTCCAATGATTTCCATGATGCATCACATGATGTCATGTGTTGTTTTTCTATTTTTAGAAATATGTAAATACACAAGGAATGTTTAGTTTTTATGAAACTAAAACATTCTAAAAACTACTATCATACATTATGTTTAGACTCATATTAAGATATTATTAGTCACAATGTAAGTGCTTAAATGATGAAGATATTAGTTGAAAAAGCTTGTTTTAATATCTATTAAACTTGACAAGCTTTAAGCTTTATGAAAATTAAATTTACTTTTGTCGTTAACAAAACTTAGGTAAAGATCAAAAATATAAATAACGTTTAATGACGATATTTGTATTAACACAAGCTTTTTCAAACAATATCTTCATCACTCAAGCATTTACATTGTGATTAATCATATCTTGATATGACTTTAAACCATAATGTATGATAGGAGTTTTTAGAATGATTTGGTTTCTTAAAAACTAAACATTACATATGTATTTACATATTTCTAAAAATAGAAAAACAAACACATGACATCATGTGATGCATCATTGAAATCATTGGAAGATTTCACTAGATATTTTGTGTAGATTTAGGCTCTACATATCTTACACAATCTTGCATAGATATGGTTGACTTTGGTAAGATTTTGAGATCTTGTTGTCAGACCTCGGCGGCACCAAATATTATAACGGGTGGAACCCTTTAAAGGGTTCCGTGGTCCGTGGTGCTTGCTGTGTGTTTTGGCTATAAATAGCAAAGCCAAACCAAGTAGTTTTTCATCCCTTTCTATCATACTCTCACATTTCTTCTCTAACCTTCTAACTCGGCCATATCATATTAGTAATCTCTTTGTAGCAAAGAAGATCAAGTCACATTCAAGCTTCAACGAGGAGTTGAAGTCTTGTTTGTTTGGTGTTGTATGATCTTGTGTTGATTCATACTTCATTGTTGTACCAAACTATCATAATCTTGTGAGTGTGGTGGTTAGTATTTTAGTCCTAAAATACATTGTGTGGGAGTGGTTGTACCTGGAAAGAACTCGACATTTAGCTTAGTGTCGGAAATAGTGTGTGTGTAAAGGTTTCTCCGTGAAAGGAGCTTGTTGACTAGTGAAGTTAAACTCGGTGTGAGACTCGGGAGTGGAGTAGGGCAAGGAAAAAGAGTCCTTGTAGACCGAACCACTATAAACAACTTGTTGTGGTTTGATTGTTTCTCTCCTTATTTACTCTTTATATATTGTTTACATATTTCACTAACATATCTAAGATCAATATCAATTGATCTTTCAATAAGTTTCAAAACAAAGTTTTTTAATCGGTAAACTATTCAACCCCCCTTCTAGTTTTCTACAATTATAATCATGGTGAGGATCATGCAAGCATGCCTGTAGGAAGTGCAAATTTTTAAATGAATGGCCAAAAGATGTAAAGGCGCAAGGAACCAATGAAAGATTGAAATCTCTTATGACGAGACATTGTTGATGGGACTTAAATTTGTACATATGAATGTGTTAAATTATTGGATATGCACTGGTCTTTATGAGAAAAACGGAATTAAAGTATTGAAACTTTCGTATTTAAGGCACAACCAATAACACACACATATTTTCGAAAAGACTTGGAAATGGTTATAAGGAGACATATTCTCATGTGGTGGATCCAATAATGTATATAATAGTCTAGAAGTATGGCAATATAATAAGTAATCGATATGCGTCTAAAATATATCTTAATAGAGCTCATTTGATGTTGAGATTTCAATATGTTAATACAAATAAGCCGTAAAAACGTTTATTTATATTTTACGATCTTCTAATGTTTTGTCGATAACAAACGTAAAATCATTTTAACGAAACAAATAAAATACATAAATGGCTTGAGCCAATAGTTTACTAACACACTTACATTTTCATATAAATCACTAAACAAGTAATAGTGTTTTTATTGTTATAGTAATACATATGTATAACAACTAGTGTTTACATATTGGGTAGATATATACATACTTAGTATGTATTATAATGGGTAGAAGTTTAAGTATTTAACCTGACTAGATGCATTGCATCTTGTAGATACATTGTATCTACTTGGATACCCATGGTCCAAAGTCTAGGACCTATGACCCATAACGCATGACCCATGACCCATAACCCATGGGTAATGAGGAGCGTCTCACGGATCCCTAGTATTACACTAGACGGATCCCTCAAGAAAGGGATCCGTGGAACAGTAGCATATTTTGTCTATAAATAGTGAGCCATTTCTTTATTGTAAATTGCCATTTCTACACATACTTTCTCCTAGTATTGTAAACTCTCTAACCTCAGATACAAAGGATCTTTCTATGTAGTTTGTGTTTGTTTTTTGTGTGATTCTCCAGGTTCCACTTAAAAGCGAGATCACCACCTCTTGAAGTCGAGCAAGCTCAAGTCCATGAGTTGCCATGCTTCGTCATCATCAAGACTACTGAAGTTCTCTTGTTGATAGTTATTTCTTCCTCTCTAGAAGTGTTGTGTCTAAGGCATTAGTGAGGGATGCCAAAAGGGTCAAGACAAAGGCATTATTGAAAGGTGCCGAACGTCCGTGTCAAAGGCATTAGTGAAGGATGCCAAAAGGGTCAACTCGAAGGCATTAGTGAGGTGCCAAAAGATCATGTCAAAGGCATTAGCGAAAGATGCCAAGGGTGTACAATCGATATGGTGCATCGATGTACAAATAGAGATAGGTTGTGTCCAAGGATATTGATATCCTTGATAATGTTGTAATAAGGAATGGATCTCCTTTTGGATAGGTGTTGTGTAGTGTTGAGTAGTAGTTCCTCCTTTGTAATGGAACTTGGTATCTAGCCTTGTACCGGATAAAGTGTAGGCGACGTTGTGATAGGTTTGGTTCTACCTCGTGGAAGAACCCGGTGTCTAGCCTTATACCGAAAAAAGAGTAAGCGACGTTGTGAAGGCTTCTCCGCCATAAGGAGTTTTGTGTCGTGTAGTGATTACGAACTCTCGAGTAGGTGACTCGGGGAGTGGAGTAGGGCAAGGAAGGTGTACTTGTAGCCGAACCACTATAAACACTCGTGTCGTGGTTTTGTGTTTCTTACTCTTTACCTTTACATTACGTATTTACATACCTATCTATCAATATCCAACATACACATCTAAAAGATTGACATAAGTCAATCTAAATAATTTAAAACGAAGTTTTAATCGATAAAACTATTCAACCCCCTTCTAGTTTCCACACAATATACGCTATAAAATGTATGAAACATGTTAGTGATTTTTAATGCTTAAAGCATATAAGAAAGTTCTCGAGAACATACTTGATTCTATTGAATTAATCACATTTTGGGCATATGTGTAATAATCGCTTTTCGCTGTGTTCTTGAGTTGGATTTTGGAAAGAAAAGAAAAGAAATAAAACTAAAAATAAGTGGTGTTCTCAAGAATTTTTAAGGGAAGAAAATAAAGTAAAGGAGAAGAATTAGAGGGGAAAGCTGATGTTTTTTTTCTGTCAAAGATGTATTTTTATGGGCAGAATTGAAATGAAACTATATACTAACAAAGATGTATTTTTTACCCATTCACCATGTTTTTTGTCTGTTTCTTCAATTTGATTATGTTTTTATGGTGGGGCCACTCAACCATCTCCTTTTTATTCATCTTTTTTGCTTCTTTCTTTTGAGACTCGAGAATACAAATAAAATGAAGTAATTTATCTTCTTTCCTTTTCTCTTATTTTTATTACACTTCTTTTCTTTTAATAGAAAACTCGTGAACAAAGTGTTAATAAAGAGATCTAGATTTGAATATTGTCTAAGTTTCATACAATTTGACTTTATGATTATAAAGACAACTGAATGTATAGAAGTTAAATTTGAAACAAAAAGACACAATTTGACTTAACTTATGTATTGAACATCTTAAGGATGAAACTTGTCCATCATAAAAACTAAATAAAGATGCTAACTATCTTTATATGGATAAACTATGCTCATGTGTATCCTCATGAAAACTAAAAAAAAAGATACATATCTTTATATGAATAAACTATAAACTTTGTAACCATATATACATGTCTCTATTGAGATATGAATAATACACCACTTCTTTGTTTCTATCTTTGTTCGTGTTCTTTGTTATTCTCTTCTTACTAGTTTCACAACAAGAACACCATTCTCATTTATATATTTTTATCCATTCACTTATTATTTTTTGAGTTGTAACAATACTTTTACGATAGACGTCAAACTAAACATCAAACAATAATAGTAAAGCTATATTTAATCAAATAGCTATTTTCTAAATCAATATTAAGTAAACATGGGTTGAGATCAATTCCATATTTATCTTTTTGTTACAAATTTAAAGTTTGAAATTTGAATTCCTTATTTATTTCTATGTTTCCATATCTCAAATATAATTTTTAAATTTCAAAGTTAAATTTAAGATGTAATTATGATAACTTCTTTAGCAAGATTTATGTTTTGTACAATTGATCATTATAAATACATAAAAGCTATTTATCATCACTTAATATACAATCAAAACATAAAAACAAGAAAGAGTTTCTACCCTAATCCCTTTTTCATCTTCTTCATCAACAATCTCAATTCAAGAGCAACAAAACCATTCAGGTATATTGTTAATCTATTCACTTATGGTTTTTTATTTATGACCATACCTAAACGACAACCTAAACATCAAATAAACAAAAAAAAATATTAAGTTGCAATGCATAAACCATAAAAACATCTCATGGGTCATACTTTATTTTTAATCGATATACATGAATGCTACAAAGAATTTTGACTTTTTACCTTTTTACAGTATTTTTTGTTACTGTATTTGACTTATCTTTGTCAACGTGTACGTGTACAAACAAAAAAACATGACACAATCTTTGGTAAACCACTTTTATAAAACACATTAGCACTTCACTTTCACACACACATGTCCTTTTAAGAAAATCTTTTTCACTTGCATCTTCCACATGGCACACCAACCGACATAAACACACAAACACTTTTTTACCGTCGTAACTCCGCCGTCTTTTTCCGGTGAATAATCTTTCACTCCAATCGCCTGTTAAATAAAAACCCATTTGCCTACCACGAAATTGTAAAAAAAAAGAATACAATTTTGAAATTGAAACCCTAATTTTACTTTTTAGGGTTTCTTGTTTGATCTTGGCTTCATTACTCAAGATTTCCTTAATTGAGATAATTCCATACTGGTAAGTGTTTTAATTATTATGTGCATGTGATTTTTAGGGTTTTGTTGAAGTGAAATTGGTTTGATTTGATTAGTAATTGTGATCTTTGTTTGGATTTATAAAGTTTTTTTTTTTTTTTTTTTTTTTAAAATAAATGTGGTACATGTTTTGATGGCTAATTGCAATAGATTAACTTTTAGGGCTTGTTATTAGATTGTTGTAATCTTTGTAAAGATTTTGTTTATGACATCTTTTTGTGTCAAGGGGGTGTTTCTTTTCTACTAAATGAGTGCGCCCAAACTCTTGTTTCATCTTGGGGGTGTTTGTTTAAGCTTATATGCGGGCTTATGAGGTTATTTGATTTTGGCTTATATTTCATAAGCTCCAATTTTAGCCCACAAGTCTTTGAAAAATTGAGGCTTATAAACCGACGAAACACAAATAGGCTCATAAGCCACATATAAGCTTGAACAAACACCCTTTAATGAGGACCCCCCTCTCTCTCTCTCAATTAAGTGGCTACTTAATTTTTAGTAATATCTTCAAACCACTTAATTTTTAGTAAACAACCTCTTACTCGAGCTAAGTGATTTTGTTGCTTACTTGTTTGTTAATTTTTCTCGAGTTCTTTGGGATCATATATGATATGGTTAGCAAGACCCTCGAAAGTATGGTAGGGTTGAAATTATGTCTTGATGTTGATTTTGAGTTTATGGTTTAGACGACTCTTATTGTCTATCGTTGCTTATCAAATCTTTTGTAACAACTTGTCAATACTACTCCCATATGGATATGATTTGAGGAGTTTGAGGGTATTTGTAAGTCACAAGTTTTCAATTACTTACATTGTTTCCATTGGTTTTTAGCCGAGACCCGAATATGTTGGGGTGACCTAAGACTTGTGGTTGGTGGTGTTACTAATGGTGGGAGAGTTCTAAGACATAGTGAGAGTGAGACTCACACATCTACTTCTATATAATTTTGGGTGTTTAGGGCTAGCGAGGCCGTCATTTGCTAAAGTAGGGGAGATTGTTCCACTTGTAACTCAAGTGTAGAATACGAAAAAGTTTGAGTGTCTTCTAAGCTATAAATTGTAGTCTACCAATATCTTTCACCATGGTTTTTGAGTGTTTAGGCCAAGCAAGGATGTCATTTGTTTAAGTAGCTAGATGAGTTTGTAACTAACTCGTATCATATTAAAAACTGCTTTTTATTTTTCTTTTTATTAGGCAGAGAATGAAGAGCGACTTGTTTTGTCAAATCATCTTTCTCAACGACTTTTGGAGCAAACCTTGAATTAGACATTTTAGGTTTTGAACCGGATTAGAAACATTTGGCTTCTCCGTAGTCGATAGTTTTCAAACTTAGTATCCACACCCTTCCCTTTACACTTTCCAACAGAAAATCATTTTGGTTTTCCATATCTTTGTAAGCACGTTCATAAGACATTTTATCATATGTACGCTCTTTTGTTTTTTGATCAAGTTGTTTAAACAAATTAATGTTTTCTTTTTCAAGCCTTTCAAGAGAGTTTTCGTACTTAACTTGTTTTATGGAGAGCTCAGTTTGGAGATTTGCATGATTTTTATATGTTTTTCCCAATTCTTATTTTTATTAATTTATTATCCAAATATGAAGCTAAATCTGTTTGATTTGAATATTAATTGTGATGTTTGTGGGATTTATTAGTTTTTTTTATAAAATGTGGTACATGTTTTGATGCTTAATTGCAATAGATTAACTTTTAGGGCTTCCTATTCGATACAATATTTTTAATGGGATTGTTGTAATCTTGCAACAATAAGAATTTAATTGTATCAATTTAGTACATAAGATTGTTGCTTACTTGTTTGTTATTGTTTCTCGAGTTCTTTTGGATCATATATGATATGGTTAGCAAGACCCTTGAAAGTATTGTAGGGTTGAGATTATGTGTTCGTGTTGATTTTGAGTTTATGGTTTAGACAACTTTTATTGTCTATCATTGCTCATTAAATCTCTAGTAACAAATTGTCCAATACTCCCATGTGGATATGATTTGAGGAGTTTGAGGCTATTGTAAGTCACAAGATTTCGGTTACATTGTTTCCATTGGCTTTTAGTCAAGATCCAAATATGTTGGGGGTGACGTAAGACTTTGGTTGGTGGTGTTACTAATGGTGGGAGAGTTGTAAGACATAGTGAGTGCGAGACTCACACATCTACTTCTATATGAATTTTGGGTGTTTAGCCCTAGTGAGGTCGTCATTTGCTAAAGTAGGGGATATTGTTCCACTCGTAACTCAAAGTGTAGAATACGAAAAAGTTTGAGCGTCTTATAAGCTATAGGTTGTAGTCTACCAATATCTTTCACCATGGTTTTTGAGTGTTTAGGCCAAGCAAGGACGTCATTGGTTTAAGTAGCTAGATGAGTTTGTAACTAAATCGTATCACATGTGCCGAATGTTAAAAGAGTGAGTCACTTATAAGTGCTAAGTTGAGGGTATCTTTTACATTTTTCGCAATGGTTTAACCTAAAGATATTGGCTATATATACTACTACTTTGGGCTTGGTTTCGTTTCAATTTTAGATAAGAAATACATATGTGTACAAGTTATAGTTGCTAAAAGCAATAATTGGTACCACATGCATCATTTTACTTTGTGGTATTCTTTTTTCACGAAGGAGCGCATAACTATTTTATGTAGTTACAGATTTAGGCAATCATCCTTTTGGCGAAAGTAGTGGGGAATTTGTTTCTCTTTTAGAAAGCAACATGTAACGGGACTATTATCATGTACGGGATGAGTATAATCAACAACACGAAGTGTATTAAGGGTAAATAACTAAATACTATAGTTTGAATCCCGTTGGAGCCGCCATCCTTACCCATATAATCCTCAATCGTGGAGGGTTAGTGATTTACTAGGCTTTATGGGTCTTGCGGGTTTGTGTTTTACTTCTTGGTCACCAAAGGCGACTCCGGTGGACCTTTGTCAATGTTGTGTTACTTTCTAGCAAAGAGGGGGGTTGTGATCAAACCCTATGATATGTTTCACAAAACCTTTCTATTAGACATTTGCATTAGCGCAATAGGGCCTAGTGAGCGGGGAAAAAAGGTTACTTCAGTTTTAAATTGATGATTCGTTTCGTTTTTTGGCCGAAAGGTGCTATATATGAGGTTTGAAATTGGGTCGCCGGTGTAGAATCCCAAGCCCCGCCACTAGACTACACCTTTAGGATTAAAGATAAAACTAAATTACCAAGTAAATAAAGGTCCTTACTTATTCACGTTAATAAATATCCTCCTAATGTATTAGTTTTCATTAATATAGTAAGTATTTACATAATCTTTTCACAAAACAATCAACCCTATTAGGAATATATTGTTTCCATAATAAGATTATGCTAGTTTCCATATTTATTGATTATAAATAAATGTGTACTAATTTGATAAAACTAAGTTATTTGAAGCTTGAGAATCTCTAATCAGGTTGGTATGTGCTATAGTGCTATAAGAATAAATGTTTGATAACTTAGTATTCCATTGGTATGTTGGGAGGTTGCCGTGGATCTTTCCCGAGGTTCAACATTATGTTCTTGGGCTTTCGGTTTTTTGGGTGATGATCCATTTTGGCAAGATACTAACCTACTTTGTGATAATGCATAATGTGTGTCAAGATTTTGATACATAGCTAGGGTATATTAGATTATCTTTGTATTTAGGATATTAATTCTTTCATGTAAAGTATATATATTTTCCTAAACCCAATGCAAATTGTCATTAAGATTTCATTAATCTTTGTGTTATAATGGCCTTCATTCTCGTTTCTTCTGAATCTTTCTTCCTAAATATGTTTAACACATATCATATTAAAGTCAATACAATAGGAATCGTCATGAGATTTCACCACAACAACAACAATACCCACTCTCGTCTAGGTATGGGTAGGTGGACTGTAGACGGATCATACCACTACCCTAGGTAAACGCGAGAGTAGGGAGATCGCTTCCATGAAGACCACCGTCGTGAGATTTCTTCGTTCTCATGAATTACAAAGGTCTATACTACTAGACATCATAAGTAATGTTATGATACTAGTTTTTAGTATAGGTGGGCTTTGGCCCTATTGTTGGGCCATGTCCATTTAGGGGTTTGTACGTTATAGAATGATTATATACATAGTAGATACGTGTACTTAGTATAGGTGGGCTTGGCCCTATTGTATAGATGGACTTTGGCCCTATTGGATAGATGTGCCATGTCCATTTAGGGGTTTGTGCGTTATAGAACGATTATATACAATAGATACGTGTACTTAGTATAGGTGGGCTTGGCCCTTTTGTATAGATGGGCCATATCCTTTAGGGTTTTGTGCGTTATTAAACATTTATATATAGTAAATGATACATACTAAAACAGTATATGGTCACGGCGCCGCACCGACCTATACTCAATGCAATATAACCCTACTTTGTTTAATATACAATACAAATTCTTGTAGGCTTTATATATATGTTATGTTATGTTTGGAATTTTTTGTCAAAAGATCTTCGGATTTAATTAACCTTTACCTTTTTGGTGCCTTTGCAGTGAATTAAATAATCTGAATGGACATTTCTGAGTTTTTTAGTGATTATGGCGATATAGAATTGGATACAGGAGGTGTTAAGTTGGAGGCAAATCAAGGTCGGGTATCAACCCAACAAGCACAGTACCATACCGATGATCCTCTGTATAAGAGGTTCAAGATTCATGGTGTAAGACAAGAAGCTGAAGAAAATAGGAGCCCGAGTGGCACTAGTGTGCTGGATCAAGAACAATCACCAGTTGATGATGCGAACCTTTGTTCAACATCATCAGTATGTGCTGCACCACTTGTTAGACAATTTTGGAAAGCCGGAGCTTATAATGATGATCTTGTTCCTAAGTCGAGAGCTAAATGTATTTACCTTTCTTATTATTCAATCTTTTATATATTTTTTTCCGGATCTATTCTAATGAATTTGTGATGTATATGACAGTGGGTTCTAGTTATCTACACATACACCCGAAATTTCTTCACTCGAATGCTACTTCTCATAAATGGGCGTTTGGTGGTATGTGTTGATGCTTATTTATGTATTCATCTTTTTTATTATTATTTGTCCTGTCTAATTGTCTTTCAATTTGCATCTGCAGCCATAGCAGAGCTTATTGACAATGCTGTGGATGAGGTAATGAACTTTATTATCATATTATCACTTTTGTGAATTGCACTAAGATAATTTTTTATTTTATTCTTCATCTCTTTGCGTCTTTCGTTTCTCGTAGATACAAAAGGAGGCCACATATGTGATCATAGACAAAGCAATAAACCCAAGAAATGGAAGTACTGCATTGCTAATTCAAGGTAGCAATTATTTCAAAATAATATTCTTTGTTTGGCAAATTTATCTTTTGAGGATGTGATACTAAGTTTTATCTTATTTTACTTAAATTAGATGATGGGGGTGGGATGGATCCAGAAGCAATGCGTCAGTGTTTGAGTTTCGGGTTTTCAGATAAGAAGTCACAATTTGCGATTGGGAAGTGTATGTTCTTGATATGCAACTTTTTCATTTTTTTTGTCTCTGCTTTTTTTGTCCCTTCATTTTGATTGGTTTACTTGTAGAAACGTTCAGATGGTAATGGCTTCAAGACTAGTACTATGAGGCTTGGAGCAGATGTCATAGTTTTCAGCCGCTACTTGACTGGCAGGTATGGTTTTGTACATATAGTCGGCCTTAATAAATCTTTTAAGTTTTTTGCTATTTAGGTGCTAAAACTATATTGTTTCTCTTATTGACAGCACATTGACCCAAAGCATCGGTCTTCTATCATATACTTTTTTAACTCGAGCAGGGTATGACAGGATAGTAGTCCCAATGGTGAGATTCAGTCGTGTACTGTTGATATATATGCCAATACAGTTGGATTTTTTTATTAATTCGATTCACTGTAAACGAATATAATGTGAAGTTAATGTATACTGCAGGTTCACTATACGTTCAACTTTATGACAGGGAATTTTGATCCCCTACAATCACAAAGTACTAACCTAGACATCATGTTAAAATGGTCCCCGTATTCAACAGAGCAGGAGCTACTGAATCAAGTACATCATATTTACCATCTGATCAACAATTGATTTTATTGTTAAGAAACTATAACCTTTTCCGAAATATAACGAGGTTCTTGATGTGTGTAGTTTGAAACTGTTGGTTCTCATGGCACCCGAGTCATTATATACAATTTATGGCAAGATGAGGATGGTAATATGGAGCTTGATTTTGAGTCAGATCCTGAGGTTGTACTCCTACCCTTTCCCAATTTTTACGCATTATATAATGTAGGTATTTGTTTATATGTATGAATATGGTCTAAGCATACATGTGACATGATTTGCTTCAGGATATTTGTATTACTTGGGATGGGAAAGGACTGAAAGAAGGTTCTCGCAAGTCAGTAAGTGAACAACACATTGCTAATCGCCTATGTTATTCTCTTCGTGTAAGTTTCTAATTCTAATCAAATTGTTATAGTTTTGATTCTAAATCCAAAGTATACTAAATTTTCTACATTTTATGTTGTTTCAGGCTTACTTATCCGTTTTATACTTGAAATTACCCGACACTTTTTCAATGTTGTTGAGAGGGAAAGTCATTGTCTATCATAATATTGCTACAGACCTGAAGCACACAGAGTATATCGTGTATAAACCTTATAATGAAGGAGGTGCTAAGGTGGTTACAATTGAACCAACTACTTTTTCTTAATTCTTTTTTTAGTGTATATACTCCAATGTTCTATTATAATTGAATGTGATGATTGATTCAGGAAGAAGTGGTAACAACGATAGGGTTTTTAAAGGAGGCTCCAAATGTGAACGTTCATGGTTTTTGCATCTACCACAAGAATCGTTTGATACTGGTGATTTCCGTTATCACTTTTCACTTAATTTGAGGAATCTGTACTAACTTTATGAATTATAGTGTAACAATGACATGGTCTCTATTTCAGCCATATTGGTCAGTTGTCAACTTCGCTGACAGTCGAGGCAGAGGTGTTGTAGGTGTTCTCGAAGCAAATTTTATTGAACCTACTCATAATAAACAAGATTTTGAAAAAACTTCTGTTTTTCAAAAACTTGTTACCCGCTTGAAAGAAATGACATGGGAGTATTGGTAAGCAATATCCTTTATTATAAACCAAATAATATTTATTATTTTCATGAGTTCTAATTTTATTTCAAAATAATATAATTTTGCAGGGATTATCATTGTGGATTAATTGGCTATATGATTAAGAAAAAAGCTCGACCACCATCGCTTACACCGGGTTCAACTAATTTCGTTCATCAGCATGTTGTAGATAAATGCGTTCCTAGAAAAGTGATTTCTGATACTGGAAACAATAAAAAAGCACCATTAATTGCTAATGTAAACAGCAAGGGTGCTTTCTTTTCAAGTTCCTCGTTTTTAAAACCAGTAGAACTGATACCAAACTGTCCTCCCGGTTTTAAAGAAGGTAAGAAGTGAAAACATATAAAGTTAAAAAGATAAAGGGCCGATGTTTTTTTTAACTTATTTTGTTCATCTGTTTCATAGGTTCAAATTTGAAAAGGAAATCAAGAGACGAGTCTGATAGTTTGGTTAAAGTTGGGTCTCATATGGTAATATTACATTTTAGTTTATTTCTTTTAATGCTAAAAAAGTTTGGACTTTAGGTATGTGTTTCTGATATCGTATGATTATTTACTTGTAGACTGCTATGGGAGGCAATGGAAACATGATAGAGGAAAACAAAAAACTCAAAATGCAGTAAGTATTTACTTACATATCTGTCTAATTATTCGTCTAGCAATTTCTTCGTCTTTTATTCAAGAGTGTTGGTGATGTTTGTCATTTTATAATTGTTTTTATTGACCTTTTTTTGCAGATGCTTGCAGCTTGAGAAGGCAGAAGAAGGACTTAAAGATAAGGTACTATATTGCCCTTCATTTTGTATTCCCAATCTAAATACATGATCAACCTTTTCCTTGTGTTGAATGGGTCGATAGGTTGTGCTCTAAAACGGGTCAAATATATTTTTTTCAGCTATATAAAGCATTAGTTTTTTTATTCATCCCTAATCCCTTTAAAGTTTAAACTAAATGTTTATTCTGATAATTCTTTTCTAATCTTAATCAAAGAAGTAGAGTAATTATTTATATAGATTTTTTGGAAGCGGACAAAAATGTATTTGAGAGAACATGTTCTGACAATGACCCGTCTTAACCAGTGTCCTACTAATTTTATATTTTTTACTCATTGGTCCTAATGTTACTTATAAATAACAGGTTGTGCGGCTCAAAATGATACTGGGAGATGCACAGACAGAGTATGCTCTTTTGATGGCGGAATTGCAGGAGCTTGAGACTGTGAAGGGGGAATACTAACTAGTCTGTTCTTGTTCTCTAACCAGATACTTTTAGGTGTAAAATCATGTGCTTCATCAGTTTGTTATATTGCTCAATTAGGCCTATAATCTAGTAAATTCCTTCATTATGATTTCTAAATTTTTTTGGATCCGTGAAGGTTCGAAGTCTTATGAGCCATGGGCTATGAAGGTGGTATTGCCATCCGAAAACATTTTTTCTGTAACTTTTGATGTTTGTAAGATTCATGATGTAAACAAACATGGATTTATTTCTAATGAAGGCCTAGGCATGTCTTGTCTTTTTTACATCTTCAAGGTGTTTAACTTTGTCATGCTACTATGCTAGCGTTCTTTGTTTCTTTGATATTTGATTTTTACTTGGTTGCTAGCTTCTTGTCACGTATAGAAGCGGCTGGAACTTAAATGTAGAGGTAAGAGTTAAGTATAAGAGTTAAGTACAAGAGTTAAGTACATTTTTGGTCCTTGTGGTTTACTGGGTATTTCATTTGGTCCAATTTAAGTTTCGTATTCAGTCCAAAAATGATACTTTCGTTCCACTTTCAGTCCATTTTGATAACAACGTTAGTTATGTTAGTTAAGTCCAGTCGTCAAGTGGCAACGTTAGTCCTTTATGCTAACGGTTGTTTGCACCGTTAGACCTTTATACCAACGATTGTTTACAACGTTTGCCACGTAAGACCTTTATACCAACGATCGTTGTCCTTTATACCGACGATTGTTTGCAACGTTAGTCTTTATATATATATGTCTTTATACGCACATTTTTATACATATTTTTACGGATGTATAGTCCCTATATATACGGCTTTTATATACGTCTATATAGTCCTTATATATATGGCTTTTATACACGTTTTAATACGCACATTTTTATACATATTTTTATAAATTGTTTTATACAAGTTTTTATATACGTCGATATAAACGTCTTTATTTAAGTTTTTAGACACGTTTTTACACGCTTTTTTGTACACGATTTTATACGCGGTTTTACAACGCGTTCTTACACACGTTTTACACACTTTTTACACACGTTTTTATACGCTTTTTTTTACACGTTTTTATACGCGTTTTATAAGCATTTTTATTCACATTTTTATACACGTCTTTATTTATGTTTTTATCACGTGTATAAAAACTTGTATAAAAACATGTATAACAACTTGTATAAAAACATGTATAAAACCGCGTATAAAAAAGTGTATAAAATCGCATATAAAAACGTGTATAAAAAACGCTTTTAAAAACGTGTATAAAAATATGTGTAAAAACGTGTAAAAAATGTGTATAAAAACATGTATATAACCACGTATAAAAATGTGTATAAAAACGTGTGTAAAGACGTATATAAAAACCTGTATAAAAACATGTATAAAACTGTGTATAAAACCAAGTATAAAACCGTGTATAAAAACGCGTATAAAAACATGTGCAAAAACGTGTATAAAAACGCGTATAAAATGCGTGTAAAAACGCATATGAAAACTTTTGTAAAAACATGTGTAAAAACGATATAAAACGCGTATAGAAACGATGTATAAAAACGCATATAAAAATATGTATAAAATCACGTATAAAAATGTGTATAAAAATGCGTATAAAAACGTGTATAAAAACGTAAATAAAGACATATATAAAAACGTATATGAAACCATTTATAAAAATATGTATAAAGATGTGCGTATAAAAACGTGTATAAAAACGTATATAAAACATAAATAAAGACGTATATAAAAGGACTAACGTTGCAAATGATCATTGGTATAAAGGACTAATGTTACAAACGATCGTTGGTATAAAGAACTAATGTGGTAGACATTGCCAACAATCGTTGATATAAAGGACTAATGTTGCCACTTGACGAAACTGGACTTAACTAACGGAACTAACGCCGTTATCAAAATGGACTGAAAGTGAAACGAAAGTATCACTTTTGGACTGAATCTAAAACTTTTTGAACATTTGAACCAAAAATGAAATACCCAACAAACCACAGGGACAAAAAAAAAACAATTAACTCTAAAGATAATGCAAAGAAGAAAAGCACACTTTACTACATCAATATGTATGAGGTCCATATTTTTGTTCACCATAGAGGGCTCACTGGAATAGTTCTGGGTTAGACATTTGTACACTTTAATTTTTGATTTGAACATTATAATTCATGATGCAAATAATTGTACATGTCTCTGTACTCTTGTACTTGTACATGGATGTGTGTAAATAAACTAGTGTTGCATTGCAAATCACATGCATTAATGTTGGTTGAAGTGTTATGAAAGCAGGGAATGAGTATGCATGTTTGTATAAGTGTTTAATCGGATATGAAACTCAAAGTATATGTTTGACAAGATTGAATGTTACATTGATGAAAAGCAGAAGTGAGAGTAAAAATTATAGCTTATTTATAAGTTTCATGAATCAGTCTTTGGTTTCTAATAGATTATAAAAAGTAATTATGAATTTTATCTATCAAACAGAACTTATATTTCTAAAAAACTTGAGTTTTATAAAACTTTAATTTTTTTGTGCTAAACGTGAAAATCTTCGAGTCATGCGTATTTTATAAGAACAAAATATTTATGGGTAAAACCAAAAACAGAACCGAATTCAAATTAGATTAAACCGAACCAAAAACCGGATTTGAATTCGCTTCAGTTTTTGGAATGGCCCGAATAACATGAATTACATATAATTTTATTTATTTTTTCATTTAGTTATATAGATTTTTAGCAACAAAATTTTTTTCAGGCTTAAAAATATTATGTTTATACTAAAAAAGAGTCTTAATGATCTTTTTTATGTATATAATTATATAAAAAATGTATATATTTATGTGAATTTCGTTTTCAGTTCGGTTTGATTTTCATTTTTTCTAAAACCATATCTGATTGTGCAAAAGATTGCACTACCAGGCTTCGATGAGGATCAAAGTAATGAGGGGTGTATGTTCCAGCCAAGACTTGCCTTTCACCTGAGAATAAGAAATATGAAACACTACGTTAGTGATTGCGCAGGGGTAGGACCTGCGAACCACCTCCGCGTGAGAGTAAGTATGAGTTATGGTTGTATAAGTGTGTGTAAGTAAAGAGATGAGTGTGAAAAGAGCATACCATAATCCATTGCCCGCCCAACCTATTTATAGTGAATGAAATAGGGTTGAGAGCACTTATGCATGAATGTCGGAGATCATGGGCGTCCCATGATTGTGGGTAACCGCTAGGGCTTAGTGACCCACGCTCTCGGACTTGACGGAGAAGCCAGAGAGAAGAGGAGATCGTGAGTTTGACCAAGTCGAGGTTCCTTATCCATTGTTCCTTCGTCGGCCATACCCCGAAGGCTTAGGCTCGAATGGCGAATTCCCTTAGGTAACCTTCGCACCAACGAATGGTTTGACGCCTATGGATATTTTAGAATCCTAACTTGGGCCTTCGTGTGGAAGGGCTTCGACACGCCCTGAGGAGTGTCCTTCGAGCTAATCGAGGGTACATCATCAAGCCCCCAATCGAAAGTGATGCATATGAGCGAAGAGGCATTGCATTCGACTTCATGCTTCAAAAATACCGACTTCTTGCGAATTACGTTAGTTAGGGGATAATTACGCACCTAACTTAGCGCATTAAATGCTAAGTACTTATTACGGCCGCCCGCCACAGAATCACACTTTCCCACCTTACCCGGAGACCAAAAGTCATCTTTATAAAAATTTAACCGGATAATACTTATCTTTGGGACACGTGTGCGGTGCCTAAGAGAGAGAATAGAGTATAAAAGGGGTAGATGAAACCCTAATTTGTTTTACTCTTCGCCTTGTTTCCACACGATAAAATCTCATCGCCTTCACTTCCGAAACCAAAGGTAAACCTTCTTTCGTCTCGAAAGCTTGTTTTTTTTTTAAAAATGAATTCCAAGTTTATTATAAAACAAAAAAAGTGTACATTGTCTCGCAAAAGATCTTCATGATCACTTAGCCGATTATCCCATCCCACTAGAACACAAAGTGATGTTACCCAAATCTAATCGGGGCATCTTTGATGCTCCTCGAGGTTTCGTAGGTTGTACACACATGCATTTAGCCACTCGAACCTTAGGATTCCGTTGCACCCCGATATTAGAGTTTATGCAATATTACAAGGTTCATATCTCTAGGTTTAACCCTTTGGTTTTGCCAAGTGACCACATTCATAGTGATGTGCAAAGCATACTGCTATGAACCAACATTAACGGTTTTAAGAGGATTTATGAACTTGTATCCTGGGGCAATTGGCTAACTTTAGCAAAAGGCATGAGTCGATGTTCCAAACCCGTTTGGGAGGGTATATACAAACATAATAGGTTGGAAAGGTAGCTTTTCTACGTCAAGACACCATTGTTCCCCTAAATATTCGTGAGTCGAACAAGGAAAATAGGTTTGATGCAAACGGTATAATACCCCGCCATACGAGTGCGGAGGGATCCTCATTATCGCGTTTGGCCAAATATCCTGTGGATGTGTAAGTGTTCCTCAAGCCATCTTATACATGGTCGGATTGCCCAGTGGGAAGGGTCTCCCAAGAAGCCTGTGATCATATACCAAGGACAAAGTATGTTTATCTACTTATTTAAGTAGGACCAATGTAGCATCGATGTTTATTTCTTCTTGTTTCTATTTTGCGAGATGTCATTCGAAACTTCATGTACCAAGATTTGGATGAAGATTTAAGCTTTATGCTGCTTTGAGAAAGTCGAGAGTCTTATGGTGTTGGCTCCCTTCAACATCCGTGAATAACAATGAGGTAGACGCCCGAATCCGGAGCTGTTGCATCGGCACCCCATGAACTTGCATTGGAGGTCCATCCCAACTTGTTGAGAATGTTGTTGACTCGGACGATCCTGCGGATGAGGATGTCCCAGTTGTAAGTTCAACAGGATAGGCGATGTGTTGAAAAATAGAATGGGAATAGCGACCAAGGTCGTTAAGTCTACCAACAAGAGGAAGAATCCCTATCGCCTCCGGAGGCGAGTTGTGAAGCAGAAGAGTGTTGAAGGCGTAAAGTTTGTGAAGTCGACCTTGAATGCCGGATGAATCGGTGGAGGTGCATGGTAGCGCCTCCTTATAAAATATGTGAAGTCATAATTGTTACAACTAACTTAGCCTTTATACATTGTATTGGTCGCAGCCTTCCGAGACGAAGGAGCTTCCCAATGCTTTGGCTGTCACCGGATTGTCGATCATGTCACCCTCCGCAATGGAAAAGTATGCTCGAAAACATGTCCATTAAAAGGTTTTGTGATATGCATGACAATGGGGTTGCGAGGCGTGCAATGATGGATAATCATTTAAATGCCAAAACCAGGCGTTGCTCGAAACGTGCTGCAAGTTGGAGGCTAAGTGTGACGAGATTGAGGGAATGTTGAGAAGAACCCGTCGTCCAAGACCTTCGTGGAAAGGTATCCCAGTTGACAGTTGAACTCGGCAATCTTAAGTTGGAAGAAGCCAAGGTCATCACTCTAACAGGTCAGAAATCTGTAGACTTGTAGTTATTACCCGATTTGTAAACACCCCACTTCTAAGGTTAAACAAAGAGTCAAATAGTCTTAAGTTGGGCTCATC